>JAECWL010000017.1:32500-340000 GCA_018150545.1 Drosophila ercepeae
CTGTCTGGTCTGTCTGGTCTGCCTGGTCTGGTCTGTCTGGTCCTGTCTGGTCTGTTCTGGTCTGTCTGGTCTGTCTGGTCTGTCTGGTCTGTCTGGTCTGTCTGGTCTGTCTGGTCTGTCTGGTCTGTCTGGTCTGTCGGGTCTGTCTGGTCTCGGTCTGTCTGGTCTGTCTGGTCTGTCTGGTCTGTCTGGTCTGTCTGGTCTGTCTGGTCTGTCTGGGTGTCTGGTCTGTCTGGTCTGTCTGGTCTGTCTGGTCTGTCTGGTCTGTCTGGTCTGTCTGGTCTGTCTGGTCTGTCTGGTCTGTCTTCGGTCTGTCTGGTCTGTCTGGTCTGTCTGGTCTGTCTGGTCTGTCTGGTCTGTCTGGTCTGTCTGGTCTGTCTGGTCTGTCTGGTCTGTCTGGTCTGTCTGGTCTGTCTGGTCCGTCTGGTCTGTCTGGTCTGTCTGGTCTGTCTGGTCTGTCTGGTCTGTCTGGTCTGTCTGGTCTGTCTGGTCTGTCTGGTCTGTCTGGTCTGTCTGGTCTGTCTGGTCTGTCTGGTCTGTCTGGTCTGTCTGGTCTGTCTGGTCTGTCTGGTCTGTCTGGTCTGTCTGGTCTGTCTGGTCTGTCTGGTCTGTCTGGTCTGTCTGGTCTGTCTGGTCTGTCTGGTCTGTCTGGTCTGTCTGGTCTGTCTGGTCTGTCTGGTCTGTCTGGTCTGTCTGGTCTGTCTGGTCTGTCTGGTCTGTCTGGTCTGTCTGGTCTGTCTGGTCTGTCTGGTCTGTCTGGTCTGTCTGGTCTGTCTGGTCTGTCTGGTCTGTCTGGTCTGTCTCGGTCTGTCTGGTCTGTCTGTCTGGTCTGTCTGGTCTGTCTGGTCTGTCTGGCTCTGTCTGGTCTGTCTGGTCTGTCTGGTCTGTCTGGTCTGTCTGGTCTGTCTGGTCTGTCTGGTCTGTCTGGTCTGTCTGGTCTGTCTGGTCTGTCTGGTCTGTCTGGTCTGTCTGGTCTGTCTGGTCTGTCTGGTCTGTCTGGTCTGTCTGGTCCGTCTGGTCTGTCTGGTCTGTCTGGTCTGTCTGGTCGTCTGGTCTGTCTGGTCTGTCTGGTCTGTCTGGTCTGTCTGGTCTGTCTGGTCTGTCTGGTCTGTCTGGTCTGTCTGGTCTGTCTGGTCTGTCTGGTCTGTCTGGTCTGTCTGGTCTGTCTGGTCTGTCTGGTCTGTCTGGTCTGTCTGGTCTGTCTGGTCTAGTTCAGTCTGGTCTGTCTGGTCTGCTGGTCTGTCTGGTCTGTCTGGTCTGTCTGGTCTGTCTGGTCTGTCTGGTCTGTCTGGTCTGTCTGGTCTGTCTGGTCTGTCTGGTCTGTCTGGTCTGTCTGGTCTGTCTGGTCTGTCTGGTCTGTCTGGTCTGTCTGGTCTGTCTGGTCTGTCTGGTCTGTCTGGTCTGTCTGGTCTGTCTGGTCTGTGGGTCTGTCTGGTCTGTCTGGTCTGTCTGGTCTGGTCTGTCTGGTCTGTCTGGTCTGTCTGGTCTGTCTGGTCTGTCTGGTCTGTCTGGTCTGTCTGGTCTGTCTGGTCTGTCTGGTCTGTCTGGTCTGACTGGTCTGTCTGGTCTGTCTGGTCTGTCTGGTCTGTCTGGTCTGTCTGGTCTGTCTGGTCTGTCTGGTCTGTCTGGTCTGTCTGGTCTGAGTACTTGCAATAGAAATGCAAGAATCAAGAGATGGAAAACTTATCTTGAGGCGTACGACTATGAAATACTTTACAAGTAGCTGACGCACTCTGCAGAGTTCCTACATTTTACACAGCATAGTGCAGAATACTCTAGCCACGACTTGATACCTAGTATAGAAGTCCCAATAAATGCATTAAAAAATCAAATATTCTTTTATACAGCTAACAAAACCGAATATAAATTTTCAATACCGTGTTTTACTTACCATAGACACGAAATTTACAAACCAGAGTACTCTTGACGAATTAATAGAACAGCTTAAAAAAATACCTTAACCCATCAGGTATAAACGTCATTTATATCTTATAATGGGAAAAATGTTGTTTTTCTATAAAAAAAACTTCAGGAATTTCAAAAATTTGATTTACGCAATCCAAAGTAATAGACCTGACTAACGAAACACAACAGCAAGAAGAAATTCTTAAGACCCACAAGAGAGCACATCGTAACGCATTAGAAAACACAAACCAATTATCTGAAAACTTCTACTTTCCCCAGATGAAGCAAAAGATTGCAAATATTTTTGGAGAATGCAAAGTGTAGTGTCTAAGTACGACAGACATCACACTAATCCTGAACTTAACCAGACTTCGATTCTAGAATAAACCGGTCAAGTATTGCACATTGATATATACGCAACAGAACGGCACTTAGTACTGACTGCAATAGATAAATTTTCTATATTAGCGCAAGCCCGCATTATATCATCCAAAGCTATAGAAGATATTAAAACCCCATTACGCGATTTAATATTTTACTTCGGAGTCCCTAAACACATTGTTAAGGACAACGAAAAATCTTTAAATTCACAATCAATTAAATTCATGTTAGAGCAACTGGAAATGGAAACTTACACTGCACACCCTTACAAAAGCATTGTTAACGGACAAATAGAACGAATTCAATCAACGCTTTTGGAAATAATGCGATTTTTTAAGAGAGATGATATATAAAGTCCATAGGGACTTTAAAGAACTTTTAGACCGGGCAATTTACGAATATAACTACTCTTTTCACTCAGTTACGAAGAAACGACCATTGGAGGTCTTTAACGGTAGGAAAGTGACGACAGACCCAGAACAATACGAGAAAGCGAGACAGGACAACATTGACAAACTAAAAACGAAACAGAATACGGATTTGTCGAACCATAATAAGAAACGGAAGGAGACTATTGACTACCAACCAGGACAGAAAGTATACGTTAAGGTAAATGCTAGGCTTGAATCAAAGCTTTCGTCAAGGTTTAAAAAGGAAATTGTTAAAGAAAATAAAAACACTACAATCATTCCAGAATCAGGAAAAATAGAATATAAAAGTCATTTCAAAATTTAAACATTTCAGAGTTTTACTATTGAACGTGATGGACAATTATGGAATGGTGAACCATGAACCATTCCGACTATACCAACGCACAAACTGTAACAATATATAAAGGACTCGGAAAGTTGAAAATCTCAACAACTAAATTAATACATATAATAGACGTCAACAAAATTCAAAATGCATTAGATCAATTATATCACACATGGGCGAGATCAAACAAAGAAAAAGCCGACACTCTTGCTGAACACTTTAAAACATCATTTACCAATGACATGGACAACGGCAACGCTGAGCTTCCAACACAAATCACCAACCCAAATTGTGCAATTAAAACTATAACAAAGGCATAAATTAAATCCCACATAAAACAAATTAAAAACAAGAAAGCCCCCGGATATGACTTAATCGGAGGAAAAGTTCTTAAAGAACTATAGACGCTATAATCACCTATATTAGAAACCTGTTTAACGGAATCCTTCGATTGCAATACTTTCCCATAACTTGGAAGGTAGGCCAAATTAAAGCAATTGCAAAACCAAATATAAACGCCAATACTGTAAGTTCGTACAGACCAATCACTTTATTACCTGTCCTCTCAAAAGTATTTGAAAAAGTCCTATTAAATAGAATCGAGCCAACGTCAAAACCAAAAAATATAATACCTCCTCACCAATTCGGCTTTCGGAAGCAGCACTCGACTGTCCAACAGGTCCATCGAGTAATTAACAAAATAACAGAAGACTTCGACAAAAAGAATATTTGCTATGCTGTCTATTTTGACATTGCTAAAGCATTTGACAAAATATGGCACAAAGGACTGCTGCATAAGCTAAGAAATATACTACCAGATAACCTATATACCATCCTACAAAGCTACATAACGGACAGATATTTCTACATTAAATTTGACAATGAATGCTCAGATGTTATGCCAGTGTCAGCGGGTGTTCCCCAAGGTAGTGTGCTTGGGCCCATCTTATACCTGATTTACACCTCCGATATTCCAGCGCCAACTATCCCTGGATCAATGATTGCTACGTTCGCAGATGATACTGTGTTAATGTCGTCAAGCGCGTGTGAAAAAACAGCTGCAAGTACACTACAACAAATCATGACACAAACAGTATCCTGGTTTGAGAGATGGGGTATCGAGATAAATAAAGACAAAACTCAACAAGTAATATACACAAAACGACAACCAAAAAACTTCGCAATTAAAATCAACGACAATCAAATATTGTTACGCCCATATGCCAAGTACCTTGGACTAACTATTGACTCTGACATGGAAGCAGCACATTCTAAATAAACGAAATGAAATAAAAAACAAATTTCGACAACTTAACTGGCTAATAGGAAAATACTCAAAACTAGTATTACATTATAAAATTGCAATATACAAGGCGATAATAAAACCAATATGGACGTATGGAATAGAAATCTGGGGAACTGCCAGTAAATTTCACTTACAGCTAATTCAGCGAACGCAATCGAAAATGCTTAGAACAATCACAAATGCCGAATGGTATATTAGAAATGAAGATATCCATAAAGATTTAAACATAGATAGTCAACGAAACTATTAAAAAAAGCAGAAAAAAACACTCAAATCAACTACTTAGCCACCAAAACTCAAACTTGAGACAAATACCGATGAGAGAGTTGGAACCGAGAAGATTAAAACGCAGAACTCCAACAGAATTAAATTATTAGTAAATTATTAACGCATTAGCGTATCCTTGCAATGGGAAGGGCCGCTACCTTTTTTCCTTTCTTCAAAACTAGTCAACCATTACTCATTGTAATTTTTTGTTAAACAGAATGTAATTTAAAGAAAATTAATAAAAAAAAAAAAAAAAAAAAAATATCACCACACAGAAAAAAGCTCAAAGCACAGTCCATTGTACTTCACTCTCTACCACGAAATAAACACTACTCTTAACACTTTTCAAACAATCACTTTCTTCCAAAAGAAACGTAATGGGAGATCCCAAAATTGGTTAGGTTCAGGATGGAAATACACTGCGGGAAGTCCCGATCATGATAATTTAACAATGTTAGAAGAAAATTTATACAGCCTCGTTGGCAATAATAACCAACAGGTCATTATAAACAAACAATTAAAAGACAGAATAAATAGCCTTACATCCGTTTCTTATGCATCATCTAATTCTACCATCCAGATACCAACTATCATCAATGGTATGAGTTACAGAGACGCACTTCAAGGAAACCAAGTGACACACCCAACGAATCCCCAACAAACTCCTCAAACCACTCCCATCTAGCAGAGCACGCGGAGGAGCAGCTATGCTCATCAGGAGTGGCATTCAACACACGGAACTTCCCGCGTTTCAGGAGGAATGGGCACAGTGCGCCGTGACCAGGATTACCAGCCCACAGGGAGATATCACCATTGTTGCGGCTTACTTCACACCCAGACACTCGATAACCGAGACCCACCTTCAGGACAGCTTCGATTCCCTTGTACCTCGTTTTATAGCAGCAGGAGACTTTAACGCCAAATACTCCTGGTGGGTGTCCCGCACAAAAAACCCTAAAGGCAAAACGCTCTATAAGTACCTGCAGTTGAAGAGTCTGGACTGCCGTTCCACTGGAGAACCCATACACTGGCCTACCGACCCTTCAAAGCAGCCGGATCTGCTGGACTTCGCCGTCTCCAAGGGCATATGACACTCTAAGATAACATGCTCAAGCTATGATAAACTGCTATCCGACCACAGCGCAGTAAACTTGCACCTAAACATCCCCGTCCTCAGAAAAACCTCGCCCAGAAGACTCACCGGAAAACACACAAATGCCCCCAAGTTTACGTTCTGGATGCTTTCCTCCCTTAACCCAGATCCTCCCCTTTCCACACCAAGCAACATAGATGCGGCCATAGAAAAACTAACCAAAGAGATGCACAATGCCGCTGAGTTTGCGAATCCACCTCCTCCGACTACCCCGAGAACACCTGAAAGAGACGTGCACTTGTGGTCTCCTGAAATCGCGGCCCTCGTGGCCAAAAAAAAGGCGCCTCAGAAGAGTCTGGTTTTCCTCGCGCAACCCCAGGGACAAGACAGCACTTAATCGTGCCACCAAGGAACTGAAGGACAAGCTAACCATCCTACGGCAGGACTCGTTCCATAGATTCCTTGAGGAGCTGGAACCTGGAGACCCGCAGCACAATCTGTGGAATGTCACGAGACACATAAAAATACCTGCGAAGAAGATATCACCAGTGCGCAAAGTGGACGGTTCCTGGTGTGGGTCTGAGGTTGAAAGAGCAGAAGCCTTTGCTGACTATCTACATAGTGCATAGAGCTCGCCTCCCAAAAAAATGGCAAGTCACCAGGTCCTGACCATATAGATGCAACAGCACTGAAAATGTTGCCCCTAATCTGTTCCCGAAGGCTGGCCAACAACTTCAACAGCTGCGTCCGTCTAGGGTACTTCCCTAAAGAGTGGAAGCGTGCTGAAGTAATTGTCCTCCTTAAGCCTGGAAAACCTGAAGCCAATCTAGCCTCGTATCGTCCGATTAGTTTGCTGGCAATCCTCTCAAAATACTTGAAAGAGTATTTTTACGTAGAGTACTGCCAGTACTGGACGAGGCCGGACTGATCCCTGAACACCAGTTTAGCTTCAGACGCTTCCATGGAACACCTGAGCAATGCCGCCGAATTGTTGAGAGCATACTTGTGGTCTTCGAAAAAAAAGAAGTACTGCTGCGCCGTTATACTGGTTGTCAAACAGGCGTTTGACAGAGTCTGGCACGCTGGACTACTTTTCAAAATTAAGTCCCACCTCCCAAGTTCCCATTTCGCCTTCCTCAAGTCATACACAGAGAGAAGAGAATTCCGAGTGAGATGCGGATCAATCAGCACGCCTAGGCCCATAAGAGCAGGAGTACCTCAAGGCAGTGTTCTTGGACCCATCTTGTACACACTCTACACAGCAGACCTTGCCATCACCCCCTCCCGAAACCTCACAGTAGCCACATATGCCGATGACACCACCTTCCTAGCCTCCGCCACAGATCCCCAGGAAGCATCAGCCATCACCCAAAGACAACTGGATACTCTCGATCCATGGCTGAAACGATGGAACATCGTGGTCAACGCGAAGAAATCCTCACACACAACCTTCGCACTACGCAGGGGAGAATGCCCCTCGTCATACTCAACGGGAAAACAATCCCAACGAATGACACTCCCAAATATCTAGGGCTGACCCTGGACCGCAGGCTCACATGGCGTCCACACCTGATCAACAAGCGCAACCAGGCCATCCTACGACTTAATCAACTGCACTGGCTCCTGGGGTAAACTCAAACTACTCACATACAAAGTAGTCCTGAAGCCAATCTGGACCTATGGGATACAGTTGTGGGACACGACAAGCTGTTCTAACCGCATCAGAATCCAGCGGTTTCAAAATAAATGCCTGAGAACAGTTTCTAACGCCCATCCGTACCACGAAAACTCATCCATAAAGAGCTTGGAATTCCATGGGCAGCAGAGGAGATCACCCGTCTCAGCGAAAGATACACAAAAAGACTGGACAACCACCCCAACCACCTAGCCATCAACCTCCTAGATAATAGCCAATCCCTAAGACGCCTGACGAGGAAACACCCGCTTGACCTCCCCCATCAATAGACACATAAGTCAACCTCATTAAATATACATTCCATTTACCTCCCTTAAGTTAATGTCACCCCCAAACCATTTAATGATTGTCCACTGGATAGATTTTAAATACAAAATTAGAACGTTTAAAAAAAATCTAATTCCATACAAAAAAGTAATTTAGTTAGTATTGAAATAGCCTTCCGTCTACACAACCAGATTAGATTATTAAAAGAAGAAAAAGTTAATATTAAATATGCCATACAGAAAAAAAGAATATTTATAGAAGCAACAGAATACCAAGACATTATTATAAAATCATAGTTTAGAATAATTCGGTTTTACACCGCAAGAAGCACATTTCGCAAGAAATATTTGTATTTAAAAATCTCACCTATGCCATTTCCCGAAATTGTAAAACAACAAAAAAAAATTGTTAACATAAGTATCCCAAATTGTATGCCGAAAGTTAGTTCAGAGAAAGATACGACTTTGTAGCAACGCAGACCATGTACCCAAAATAGAAGAAATCGACGACGGGATCATGCTACCAAACAACTATAGAAGCAACGTGACCAGAAACAACATCGAACTTTATCTAGAGGGTACCTACTTGGTCCAGCTATTAATCGAATCGATGATAATCGACAACAAACGGCTCAGAAATCTGGAATCCACAGGCTTGACACCTGGAGCGTATCTTGTAGCTATGCCTCTTATAGTCTGCGTCTGAAGTCTTTTTGCTCCAGAAATAAACCAGGTGCAACTGGGTGGTCCGATAAGTACTTAGCCTACAAAAGCAAAAAACAAAAATTTTGGCAAAGTAGTGATTTATTTTTTAACATGGTCTCTTTTTAGCTTGATACACTTGACCCAGCAATGCTACAATTGTTTTGACCCATCTGAAAAATTCGTTTTCTCGAGGTCTCCTCATTCGACTGAATTTTCTGTCCGGCACTTTTACACGCGGTTAAAACAAAACTATGAGTCCGATCCGGATGAAATTTCAAGAGTAGCCGTCTTAGAGAATTTACTACACGATTAATAACTAAGTCAGTTTTTAAGTCAGTTCGTTTTGAAGCCTTATTGAATAAAGAGCACAAGCTCATAAAAAAGACAAATCCGGCAAATAGCCGTTACATTATTTTACTGAATTAAAACTGACTTAGTCTTTAGGCCAGCAGCTAAGAAGGGTAGTCCCCCTTCCACCATAATCGTCCTATTTCTACAGAGACGTACAACGGCCAACCGCTCCTACCCTAGAAGTGACTGCAGCGAGGGATCCCCTGCAGCACCCATAAACTAAATTAACTAAATAAACTAATAAATAAAATAAAATAAACAAATTATTTCCATGCTAAACAAGTGAGAAAAGTTATCTTCGGCTTGCCGAAGATGGTATACCCTTGAAAACAAAAAAGTGCTAGGGTTTTGAAGGCAGAAAAAAACAGGTTTTTACAGATTTTTTTTTTGGGCGTACGGTGAAATTAAATTTATTTCTGATTATTGTACATTAAAGAGTAGTAGTAGTTTTTTCGTTTTTTTAAATTTTTGAACTTTTTACAAGACTTGAAAGTGAAAATATTGATTTTTGGCCAAAATTCATGACTATTGTTGTAAATAATAAAAAAATTAAAATCAAAAACAAAAAAATCTCGATAGGGTTACCTCATAAATTATGTAAGGAAAAAATTGAGAACGATCGGTTAAATAGATTTTGAGATACAGAGTGCACCGACTTATAAAACATCGATTTGAGAAAAACGCGTTTAAAGTTTTTCGTAGCGAAGAGACCCTGATAAAACAGCTCAGGTAGTCGTTCGAGACCTGCCTACTTCCGAAGCTATATCTTTGTGAGTTTTGCTCCGATTGACTTCCTATTTACAGACAACATTCTTGAGTTACTAAACTTTCATAATATGCAATAAAAAAACTTACTTTTTTTGAACCCTCCAAACCCTACTTAAAACATGAAAAAAGCCTCTTATATAATATATCTCTTTGTCATTGCTGTGACGATTTTTATCTGTTATATATTTGTTTGTCTAAGCAGAGACCCGTTCCTCGAATTTAGCTTGTTGACATGGCCATTCATACAAAAATGATAGTCGACTCGGCAGGACTATCATCGCGACCGTAAAACGGGGGAATTGCGCGGAACGTTGCTCGAACTGAAGACTCATTTTCATAAAACAATTTTATGGTTTTCACTGTGTCCTGCCATGGTGGTTTGGGAGGACTGAATGAATATAACACACGGCATTTGACATCTGTCACTCAAACAAAATGGCCGCAATGAGCTGTCAAAGTTCGAGCGTCCCTATTGGAAAACTTGTTAACGATATAATGATTTTACTGCAGTCTACTGTTTCTACTGTCTATACGAGGGCGGGTCAATAAGTCCGTGACTTTTTGAATTTCCCACCTCTTAATTGAAATGGTAACACTGCTCCCGTCAACAGTCATCTGTCAGTTGACTCTTGTCAAAAATTGAACAAGCTGCGACATTTAGTTTGTTTTTGACAGCCGTTAATATCAGACTACCGCGTTGACTGAGAAGAAAATGGAAAAAAGTGAATTTCGTGTGCTCATTAAGCATTATTTTTTGAGGAAAAAATCCATTACGCAAACCAAGGCCAAGCTTGATAAATATTATGGAGACTCTGCACCATCCATTTCCATGGTAAAAAAGTGGTTTACTGAATTCCGATGTGGCCGTACAAGCACGGAAGATGCCGAACGTTTTGGACGCCCAGTTGAGGTTTCCACATCCGAAACAATTGAAAAATGGTTTTAGCCGATCGGCGATTAAAAGTGAGAGAGATTGTGGAAGCCGTAGGCATTACACATGGCTCAGTGGTTTCAATTTTGAATGATCATTTGGGTATGAGAAAGCTTTCAGCAAGATGGCTGCCGCGCAGGAATGTTTAGCGTTGTTCAATCGCAATACGAATGAGTTTTTGCCCCGTTTCGTAACCGTGGACGAAACGTGGATCCACCACAACACACCGAAACCAAACAGCAGTCAAAACAGTGGGTTTCTCGGGGTGAATCGGCGCCAAAGAAGGCAAAGGTGGGTTTGTCAGCCAATAAAGTCATGGCGACTGTTTTTTGGGATGCAAGCGGTATTATCCACATTGACTACCTTCAAAAAGGAAAAACAATCAATGGTGAATATTACAGCAACTTAATGGGTCGATTCGATGAGGCATTGAAAAAAAAGCGACCGCACTTGGCCAAGAAAAAAGTTCTTTTCCACCAGGACAATGCACGGGTGCACACATGTGCAGTTTCCATGGCAAAATTCCATGAAATGGGCTACGAATTGCTCCCTCATCCGGCCTATTCACCCGATCTAGCCCCGTGTGACTATTTCTTGTTCCCAAACTTGAAGAAATGGCTCGGCGGAAAGAGATTTGCCTCCAATGACGAAGTCATCTCACAAACAAATGCCTATTTTGAAGACCTCGACAAATCATATTTTTTGGAAGGGATAAAAAAATTGGAGAAACGTTGGGCTAAGTGTATAGAGCTCAAAGGAGACTATGTTGAAAAATAAAAAACCTTTTTATCTAAAAACCTGTGTTTCATTTAAATAGTCACGGACTTATTGACCGGCCCTCGTATTTAAACATATCTTTTAAATAAGTTTCAAACGACCGATTTAAATTAAATACAAAATTTTATTGGTATAAAAATTGATTAAAAAAATTATCAAATTTGTCTCAGTCAATCTGCATATATTAAAAATGTTTTAAGAAAATTCAATATAAAAGATTGTAATCTAGTTAGGAGTCCTCTTCCAAGCAAATTAAATTATGAGGCTTTGCAACCAGAAGAATCATATAAAGCACGATGTAGGAATTTTATTAATTGTTTAATGTATGTAATGTTATGTACACGACCTTGACACGGGCGCGGTAAAAAATTTCATCCGACCATTAAAGGGTTGAAAGGTGTCCCCCCGGTTGAGTCCCCATTTGCAATCCATTCGATTCATGGCGTGACTACAAACAAAAAAATTTTTCGTGTAAATTTTTTACCCTGTACCCATTAAAATGGGTGAAAAGGGTATCATAATATGGTGCAAATGTATGTAACAGGCAGAAGGAAGCATCTCCGACCCCATAAAGTATTAATATTCTTGATCAACATCAACAGTCAAGTCGATATAGCCATGTCCGTCTGTCCGCCTGTCTGTCCGTATCAACGCCTAGATCTCAGAAACTACAAAAGCTACAGACATGTGCCATATATCGTATGGCTTTATGACACACGAAACTTATTTCCATAACCAAAATCATACCAAATTTATATTGTTATGGTACTCTTTTCTAATAGAATATTGTTTCATTTATTTATTGATATTAAATAAATAAATTCTAAGCAATATTAGAATATTATATATTATAAATAATTATATATATTGAATTTTAAATTAAATAATATAATTTTACTTATTTGTTTTTAACAAATAATACAAAATTTAAATTGTTGTGTACTCTTTTATAATAGAATATTGTTTCATTTATTTATTGATACTAAATAAATAAATTGTAATCATGTCTAAGGGTACAGGGTAATTTTCAGTCGGGAAACTCGATTGCTGCTTCCTTACTTGTTAACCTTAAAGCTATTGTTTTTTTACTTCCGGACTTGACTTTCTTTGACGTGATCGTTGGCCTAGACCTGTTAAAACAGGCCGGCGCATCGCTTTGCCTAGCTTCCGGTCAGCTCAAATAGAGCTCCGAGGTAGAGCACATCGATTTTCACTCTTGCCCCGATGTCAATTTTACCAACGTAAATTGCTCGGACGCACCGCCCTTAATAAAGGGTGCTTTTTTAAAAATGCTCGGGAAGCTTTTGCTGATCCTAATGTGGCTCCACCTTACAATACGTCGGTGGTAGCCACCATCCGGACGATTGACAAGGAGCCCATTTATGCCAAAATGTACCAATATCACATGGGAGCGGCTGATTTTGTCAACGACGAAATTCAGGAACTGCTTAAAAATGGCATTACCCAAAGGTCGAAGTCCCCCTACAATAACCCAATATGGGTCGTAAACAAAAAGGGCACCGACGAAACGGGCAATAAAAAAATGCGTTTGGTACTGGTCTTTCGCAAGCTAAATGAACGGACAGTACCAGACAGATACCCCATTCCAAATATCTCAATGATATTGGGGAGTCTCGGAAAAGCCAAATACTTCACGACATTCGATCTGAAGTCGGGCTATCACCAAATCACGCTCGCTGAACGCGACCGTGAGAAGACATCATTCTCAGTGAACGGAGGGAAGTATGAGTACCGAAGAGTACCATTCGGACTCAGGAATGGTGCAAGCATCTTCCAGAGAACAATTAACGATATTCTGCGAGAGCAGATCGGCAAGTTCTGCTACGTTTTCGTTGACGACGTCATCATCTTTTCAGAATATGAGAATGCTCATGTTAGGTACGTAGATTGCGTTCTAAAGAGCCTATATGATGCACACATGAGGATATCGGCAGAAAAGTCGCGTTTTTTTAAGAAAAGCGTGAGCCTCCTAGGGTTCGTCGTCACCAATAATGGTGCGGCGACTGACCCAGAGAAGGTCAAAGTCATAAAAGAATTTCCAGAGCCTAAAAACGTATTTGAGGTAAGGTCATTCTTGGACTTGGCCAGCTACTATCGATGCTTCATAAAAGATTCAATAGCGAGACCCTTTTCAGACATACTGAAGGGCGAAAATGGGAGTGTTAGCCGACACAGGTCCAGGACTATCCAGGTACAATTTTCCGAAGCGAAGCAACGTGCCTTCGTGGAAGCTACGTAATATCCTGGCATGTGCGGACGTCATCCCGACTACCCGACTATAAAAAGGCGTTTGATCTAACGACGCTTCGGCCTACGGCATTTGCGCGGTGCTGTCCCAGGAGGGACGTCCGACTACAATGATCTCTAGGACATTGAGCGACAAAGAGGTTAACTATGCTACAAATGATAGGGAGCTGTTAGCCATAGTCTGGGCACTAGCCAAGTTGCGACACTACCTATATGCGGTCAAAGAAATAAACATCTTTGCCGACCACCAACCCCATACATTTGCGGTATCGGAATCGAATCCGAACGCCAAGATTAAGAGATCTAAAGGATGCATCGATGAGTCCGGCACGCGAATTTTCTACAAGCCCGGAAAAAATTTCGAGACTACAACTCAACGTTGTTGGAGACCAGGAACCAGAGTCGTGCGCGGCCACGGTACACAGCGAACTTTCCCTCACACACACGATTGAGTCTACGGACAAAACCGTGAACTGCTTCCAAAACCAGATAATTTTAGAAGAGGCGCGCTCCCTTGGAAACGCACTTTTATACTGCTTGGAAATAAGAGACGGCACTCAATCAATTTCTTCCACTGTGACCTTTACACGCTGGCACTAATCCAGGACGACGTGGTTCGAAAATTTCCAGCCACAAAGTTTTGGCATTGTAAAAATAGGGTCACCGACATTTTCGCGGTCGAGGATAGAAGAAATCCTCACCGCTGAGCACAACAGAGCTCACAGGTCGACCCAGGAAAACGTGAAGCAGGTACTCTCCGAGTACTACTTCCCAAAAATGACCAAGGTACAGCCGATTCCGTCTAGATCCATAGAGGATCTAAAAGTACCCCTGCTACAACTTATGAATGTCTTCCCCAAAGCCAAAGCCATCTACTGCATACCGAATTCGTATGCTGATGCGTGAAGACGTGTTTTCATCGAGCTCCGATAAAATCAATTGATTCTAGTGAAGTGAATGATTATTAATAAACAACAAATAAATATATTGAAAGCGAAAAAGACGCTCCGGGCGATGCACCATCGCTCGAATACATATTCTGCGTTTGAAATAGTTAAATAATAGTTTCAAACAAATTAAATAAAACAAAAACAAAAAAAAGACACTATGAGCCAGAACGACACTCGCGCTCAGCGGCAACGAGAGCAAGACGATCGCCGGCTCTCATTACAACGAAACAATGCGTACTTTTCTTATGTCTCCTCGACACCTGCAAACGAAGACAACGAGCGGCCAATAACCCATAGCCCAACGAACCTTCTTGTACCAACAAATCAAGAAAGAGCGCGCTCTTGCTCTCCCGCACTTCTAGCTCCGACACAAGCTCCGCTATCTGCAACAACAACAACTGGAGCAATATCGACAACCCGCTCTACTTCACCATTGGCTGCACCCGCTCACGCTTTTACTGTGTCAGCGAAAACAAAAATAAAGCGCGAGAGCCAAACGGCACTGCTGCACAACTAGCAAAACAAAACGCAAACAAAAAAGTTGGGTCGGCCTCACAGACTGGACTGAACCGCTACATAACAGTAAAGCGGAAGCTTAGCCCAAAAACTTCCGATACAGAAAACAAGCCGAAAAATATACGCGACAATACTACCTCGATTAACAATGAAGCGCCTGCAAATAGCAACAAATTCGCTTTGCTGGCAGATACCAATGAGGACGTGCCACTGAAATCCATCGATAAGGAACCAAAGAAAATAAAGCCTCCCCCAATTTACATCCGCGAGAAGAGCAGAAACGGTTTGGTAAATTCTTTAATTGGCCTTATTGGAAAAGATAGCTTTTATATAATACCCCTCATAAGAGGTACTATACATGAAATAAAACTTCAAACGAAAACGGAGGAAAACTACAGAAAAGTCACAAACCATCTTACTGCAAACAAAACATGCTTTTACACCTACCAGCTTAAAAGTAGCAAGGGTTTGCAAGTAGTTCTGAAGGGCATTGAGCCTGATGTAAAGCCCGAAGAGATAGCTGAGGCCCTAAAGGATAAGGGATTTTGCGTCAAAAGCGTACACAATATCAAAAACAGAAACAGGCAACCACTCTTAAAGATTGAGCTTGAACCAGAAAACAAGCATCTAAAAAAAAACGAGGTTCATCCAATTTATAAACTCCAGCTCCTTCTGCACCGTAAGATTACAGTAGAAGAGCCGCATAAACGCAACGCTCCTGTTCAATGTATGAACTGCCAAGAATACGGCCATACGAGATCATATTGCACACTTCGCCCAGTGTGTGTAGTCTGTGGAGATCTCCACGTCTCCACACACTGCCAAGCTAATATAGAAAATGCAAGCGCGAAAAAGTGCGGTAACTGTGGGGGTAATCACACAGCAAACTACAGAGGCTGTCCAATTTACAAAGAGCTGAAAACCCATCTCCACAAAAGAATGAACACGGCACGGGTACACCAAGGAACAGCTACGCTGACACCATCGGAAACAAATCCAGAAGTACTTTTTCGAAACCAACAAGTATTGCTCCCTGGACTATACCAAGCACTAACAAGATAAGTTTTGCAACCCAAAACTCCCAAACCTCACATGAAGAACACACAAAATTGGACACAACAAAACTATAGGCCATCCGAGCAGCAAGAAACGAAAACTGAAGCTATGATCCAAGCCTAACAACAGAGCATGATGGAATTCATGACATTTATGCGAACCACCATTCAAGACATGATGCGTAATCAAAACCTATTGATACAAATGCTTGTCTCCCAACAATCAAAATAAATAATGGCTACCTTACGCATAGCTACGTGGAACGCCAATGGCGTCTCACAGCGCAAACTTGAGCTAGCTCAATTCCTACATGAGAAGCATATCGACGTAATGCTTCTTTCGGAGACTCATCTTACAAGCAAATACAATTTTCGAATAAGAGATTACCACTTCTATGGTACAAATCACCCCGATGGTAGAGCACACGGTGGGACCGGCATTTTAATTAGGAACCGTATGAAGCACCACTTTTACAAAGAGTTTGCTGAAATTCATCTTCAGGCCACATCTATCAATATACAGCTGGAGGACAACACTCACCTCACACTAGCGGCCGTATACTGCCCCCCCTTTCATAATATTGGAAGATCCACATAGTTCATTGCAGCAGGCGACTACAATGCTAAACATACTCACTGGGGATCGCGCCTTGTGAATCCAAAAGGAAAACAGCTTTATAAGGCTTTAATTAAAGCCACTAATAAACTTGATCATGTTTCCCCTAGGAGTCCCACATACTGGCCATCAGACCTCAATAAGCTGCCTGACTTGATTGACTTCGCAGTCACGAAAAATATTCCTCGCAGTTTCGTTAGAGCTGAATGTCTACCAGATCTGTCATCTGATCACTCGCCTGTGCGAATTCATCTCAGCCGGTATGCAGAAATCGTAAAACCACCCTACAAACTGACTTCGCACAAAACGAACTGGCTAAGGTATAAAAAATATATATATGTTCACACATTGAGCTAAACCCAAAACTCAATACTGAACCTGATATAGAGAGCTGCACAGAAACACTGGAATCCATTCTTACGGAAGCAGCTCGAAATGCAACACCTAAAACCACAAACGTTACGATTAATCCGAATAAGACTAACGCACAAATCGAGCAACTCGTCCACGCAAAACGACGCTTGCGTAGAGAATGGCAATCCTCCAGATCACCATCTGCAAAACAAAAGCTAAAAGTAGCCACACGGAAGCTGACCAACGCTCTGAAACAAGAGGAAGAATACGCTCAGATCCGATATATAGAGCAACTTTCACCAACAGGTATTAAACATAAGTCACTGTGGAGAGCCCACCCAACCCTTCGCCCACCGACTGAAACCGTTTTGCCCATAAGGAATTCCGCAGGCGGCTGGGCACGTAGCGATGCAGACAGAGCCACCACATTTGCCGCTCACCTACAAAATGTATTTACGCCAAACGAGGCTACTAGCACATTTGCGCTACCGACTTCAAACGCAAACTGCAACCAGCAACACACCCCAATTGTGTTTCGTCCAAAAGAAATATCTAACAAAATTAATGAAAATCTCAGCCCGAAAAAATCTCCCGGCTACGACCTTATTACCCCGGAAATGATCATCGAGCTGCCACATTCTGCAGTTCGGTACAAACCGCAGCTCTTTAATGCCATCACAAAACTTGGCTACTTTCCACAACGATGGAAGAGATCGATTATCATAATGATTCTGAAGCCTGGTAAGGACCACACTGTTCCCTCATCCTACAGACCAATAAGTCTACTCTCATGTATATCGAAACTATTCGAAAAATGCCTGCTAATCCGACTGAATCCACACCTGAGAGCCCACAATATAATCCCATCCCACCAATTTGGCTTTCGCGAAAGCCACGGAACCATTGAACAGGTGAATCGAATAACAGCGGAGATAAGAACTGCATTTGAAAATCGAGAATACTGTACAGCCGTATTTCTAGACGTATCCCAAGCATTCGACAGAGTCTGGCTAGACGGCCTAATGTTTAAAGTTAAAACAGCTCTACCCGAAAGCACACACAAACTTCTAAAGTCATACCTATATGACAGAAAGTTTGCAGTGCGGTGCAACACTGCTACTTCCACTGACCACGAAATTAAGGCTGGAGTCCCCCAAGGCAGTGTTCTTGGGCCAACTTTATACCTCATCTATACCGCTGACATTCCTACAAATAGTCGGCTAACAGTGTCCACTTTGCCGACGATACAGCTATCCTTAGCCGTTCAAGGTCCCCAATCCAAGCTACAGCACAGCTGGCATTGCACCTCATAGCCACTGAGAAGTGGCTCTCTGACTGGCGAATAAAAGTCAACGAGGAAAAATGCAAGCACGTGACATTTACGCTGAACAGACAAGATTGCCCACCACTTTTGATGAACAACATACCACTCCCGAAAGCAGATGAGGTAACGTACCTAGGAGTACACCTCGATAGAAGACTTACATGGCGCAGACACATTGAAGCGAAAAAAATTCATCTTAAGCTCAAAGCGAACCACTTACACTGGCTCATCAACGCTGGCTCTCCGCTCAGCTTGGACCACAAGGTCTTACTTTACAATGCAGTACTGAAACCAATCTGGACCTATGGTGCACAGCTATGGGGCAACGCCAGCAACAGCAATATTGACATCATACAGCGAGCACAGACAAAGATCCTGAGAACTATCACTGGGGCACCGTTGTATGTTCGAAACGAAAACAGCCATCGAGATTTAAATATTCCAACAGTCACCAATGAAATCAAAGAGCTTACGAAAAAATATCATGGCAAGCTTTCCTCGCACCCCAACCACCTAGCGAGAAATCTAACCCAGCTCAGCAGTCGTTCCCGTCTCCGACGAAGGGACCTACCAACCAAGCGAAGAAATCTTTAGGGACGCTTAATCACGGAACAGTTGGATTAATTAAAACGACTGTTTAGGAAAAAAATTGTATTAGTTAAGATTTTAAAATTTATTGTTAGCTCTTATTTAAGAGGATCCAATAAATAAAAGCAGAGTTAATATAAAAAAAAAAGCTTTTTTACTTTTCATTGATAGCCACTTGGCATAAGTTTTCATTATTTGTACCAACTTGACATACATTTTTATTACCTTTTATTATTCGTAGCCGCTAGTTAACGCACACAATAGACAGGTTAGAATTATTACCAGAACACAAAGTTAAATTAATGAGCTTACCAATACTGTCAATCAGATTTTAAAAGTTTCAAAAAATACCCAAGTAGATTCAGGGCATTTGTACGGGCATTAACTCGTAACAGGATTATCATGTAATTGCAGAATGTCATGCTTACCATTGCAAAAATTAACATAGTTAGTCCAAGTATTTTGGACCATGCTGATTTGGAAAGGGTTTGGATTTCAACCCAAACAAAAGCGCACCGATACCCCCATCAGGGATATTTTGTCCGTTGCGTCCGAAAAATTTTTGCTGACACAGCTTTTGACCGGAAGCTCTTACGTAGCCGGTAAGCTCTGAATGCTGGTAGAGACCGCAATGAAGCATTTTTATGTTAGCTTTTAAGTCGGTTCGTTTTGAAGCCTTATTGAATAAAGAGCACAAGCTCATAAAAAAGGCAACTCCGGCAAATAGCCGTTACATTATTTTATTGAATTAAAACTTATTGAGTCTCTAGGCCAGAAGTTAAGAAGGGTAGTCCCTCTTCCACCATAATCCTCCTATTTCTACAGAGACGTACAACGGCAAACCGGTCCTACTCTAGAAGTGACTGCAGCGAGGGATCCCCTGCAGCACCCATAAACTAATTAATTTATATTAATATTTGTTAACTCGCGATCCCAATTATCTTACAAATTAATTTTTACAAGGACGAAATATTATGATAACAAAGCATCATTTAACTCCGAAACGGTCACATCGTTACTTAAAAACTAATACGGAATAGACATAGAAAATGAACCTCCGCTAAAAAGTAGCTTAAACAGGCAAGTGGGACGTTTTCACAGTACACAGACGGAAATTGTAATATGTATCAAAATGGATAACCAAACCGATGATACAGTTGAGTTAATCATGCGTTTGACCGTCGACTACAATAAAATACCACATGGCATGAGTCTAATTACATTTGAGGGACTAGCCCTTAATTGATAAGGGCTACCATTGGATAAAGTACCATTGGATACTAAATATTCGGACTAGCGTAAGGGCGTAAGAAAGTCTCCGGGCATGCAAGCTTCCCCTCTGTTGACTTTATCGGCCATAATCAAGTAGAATTATGGTACTGCTCCTGAGAATGAACGATCAAAACCGTCAAGTTATCCGAAAACTCAAAGAAGAGGTGAAATCCGCTGAGTCGAATACGAACTATATCGCTGTCGGTGCGGGAATAATCATCGTAACGATGGTTTCCATCCTGCCCCATCTTGTATGGAGGATATATATCGTACGGAAATAAGCATCTTAAGAAGAAGCAGTGACAACTCTGTCAGATTCCCGACCAACGATCACACAAGCCATTGTAACGATTGATTTAAAAAACAAGTAAGGTAGCAGCAGTCGAGTTTCCCGATTGAAAAATACCCTGTACCCTTAGACATGCTTACAATTTATTTATTTAGTATCAATAAATAAATGAAACAATATTCTATAGGAAAAGAGGACCATAACAATATAAATTTGGTATGATTTTGGTTATGAAAATAAGTTTCGTGTGTCATAAAGCCATACACATTTCGCTGTCAACGTCGCAGTCGGCGTCGCGCAATGCGTGTTTTGCTGCACTTCTGCTTCCCTTGCCATAGATTTTGCATGTGGCATAACTTCCGTGTTTCTTATCCGATTTGGTTTAAAAGTTTAGTTTCAAATTTAAAAGTTAGATAGCTTTTATAAGCACCAACGCATATGCCGAATTGCATAGCATTAGGACAATAATTGTGGGCGTGGCAGTTTTTTGAGGTTTGCGGGGGAGCGTGGTCGTGACAGTTTTTTGCTGTTTTCGGGGGAACGGGGGGTGATATCAAAATAAAAAAACAAACTTGTACTGCGTATGGTAATTACCTATCCAACGATATATGGCACATGTCTGTAGCTCTTGTAGTTTCTGAGATCTAGGCGTTGATACGGACAAACGGACGGACGGACGGACGGACGGACGGACGGACGGACGGACATGGCTATATCGACTCGGCTGTTGATGCTGATCAAGAATATATATACTTTATGGGGTCGGAGATGCTTCCTTCTGCTTGTTACATACATTTGCACCATATTATGATACCCCTTTAACCCATTTTTAATGGGTACAGGGTATAAAAATAGAATGTACAGGGGCCTACGAACTTTTCCTACTCGGACATTTGGTTTGGGATAGGCTAGCGGACGGAATCCTCTGGTGTCTTAGCTCTTCGGCGTGGGGTAGGTTGTTGCTATCTATCCTAACCACATCTACATAAATTAAATTTATTAGGATTCCTAACTGAAACTACTATTAAACGTATTAAAACAAAATCTAAGGAATAAAAGGAAGAAAACAAAAACTTAATAACCAAATGTTCCAGGCGCGGTCTCAGATGTTGATCGACTAAGTGAGACAAGTAGAAGTAGCGTAAGAATTTGCACTTAAAATTCGTGCTAGATTAAACAAAATTAAAACGCCTAATCCAGGGCCAATTGATTTTACAGGGAGGGAAATTCAAATATTTTCAAAGCTAGGCTTTACTAACGGTTTCACCAGTTTCTTTTCCCGCGATGAAAGGCCTTAAGCTTACCTTAAGAAATAAATAACTAATTTATTTGCTAACCATCAATTAAACTAATTTCGACCGAGTTCACTTATCTGTCTTCCTCGACTTTTTTGTTATCATTATTTTTTTTGTTATGAATTAAGTGGGGGAACAGCATTAACTAAATACCTGTCAATCCGCCACTTCCCCTTTAGTCCGGTGCTATATAACCGAGGGCCAGTGAGGGGTCAATGAACCCGACAACAGGCAAATTTTGCTGCTCAGCTGATCTGCCGGTTGATCTGTTTGTTTGCCCGTCCTGCTTGGGCTTTGCCCGCAATGCGATGGTTTTCCCGCACTGCGATGCTCTTCCCTCGCTGCGATTGTGGTGGTGATCCGACGTCCTCCAGGAGTTACTTAATCCGTTTTTTCCAGGTTTTTGGTAAAGCCGACGCCCTTGCGTTTGACCCTATTTATACCCCCTTTTCAGCCACGAAAACTTTCCCTGAAAGGTTTGAGTGTGGCCAAGTTGGCAGGGTGTCTTTAACCCGAGTGGTTATGGGTTTTGGATGTTTGCCGTCCCCAATGAGACGCACGGGCAAAGACGGGTCATTATACCGTGGTCACCCACAGGCACATCACCCGGAAACTTACAACAATTGCCCCAAGTGACCGCCCAGCTGCAGCTACGTCAGCAAGAATCTAATTATCGCCAGCCACGTATACCAAGCGATCGTCCAGGACCGCTGCGGCGGGCGATTAAAGATAATTTGCATCCGTACTCGGTGTGGGAGGTGTTCTATCCCAAAATGGTTGACTCAGGATGCGAACGTCAAATAGCATAAATGTCTAAAAAAAACTATACAACTATAGCTTTAGTACTAGCCATCTACCGAGAAGATATATAAACTAATTGATTAAATTAATTCATGCCTCTAGACTCCCTTATTAGGTTTAAGTATGTACATATGTAAATACTCGCTAGAAATTATAAATCTCTGCAGTATAAGTTATTACAAATAGTAACAGTGAACTAAATACAATGTAAATAAATACAATTTTTAT
This sequence comes from Drosophila ercepeae, assembly GCA_018150545.1. Lineage (NCBI taxonomy): Eukaryota > Metazoa > Arthropoda > Insecta > Diptera > Drosophilidae > Drosophila > Drosophila ercepeae. Next base: position 55,259 of record JAECWL010000017.1, read on the forward strand.
TTAAAAAAAAAAAAAAAAAAGTACTAGCCATCTAGAGATTCGGAGTTCATATTGGGGGTTATGAATTCGAAGTAGTTACGGACCATGCTAGACTCCATTGTCTTAAAACCATACCGACCTGATTGGATGATTTTGCAGTGGGTTATCAAGGGTACCGTTGCACAATTGTTTCGTCGCAAATGAATATTGCTGTTGTAGCTGATACTATTTCTGTTCTTTCGAGAATTAATGCACATATGCAATTGCCACATTAGACTACGAAAGTCTCCCGTAAATCAACTTAGAATCAGAAGCATAGAAGTCAACCGAATACAGTGCATTTATAGGAAAATCCAAGTCCGACCAGATTTCAAAGTGATCAACAACCATATTTACCACATAACCAAGTGCTTAGAAGAGGATCTCATAGATGATTAAAGGAAACAGCTGGTTTCCGTGTCGCGGTGATAAATTGTTTACCAAAAAAAGTTAATTTTACTGGCCTAACTCATAGGAAAGGTAGTCAGGGATAATTTATATTCACATTCAGGAGTTGTCGAATTTATCGTTAGTGATCATGGCACAATTCAATCGATAGGAACGTCTACTAATTTCGCTGTTTTTGGCCAGCACATAAATAACCATTACCACGTGTTAAAGCTACTGCGTCTAGCCTTTTAAACGAAGACAGCGTTCGATTACCGAGATGTTACCAATTCCAGAAAATCGGATCAAACATGAAAAAATATATTTTAACACCTACGATAAGTGTTACCCATTATTTTTGGTGTGATTAAAATCTTTCATTAATTTTTTTTTTTTTTTTTATAACGTTCTTAATTTGTATTTAAAATCTGTCCAAGTGGACAATCATTAAATGGTTTGGGGGGGACCTTGACTTAAGGGAGGTACATGGAATGTAAATCTTATGAGGTTGACTTAGGTGTCTATTGGTTGGGGAGATCAAGCGGGTGTTTCCTTTTCAGGCGTCTTGGGGATTGCCTATTATCTAGGAGGTTGATGGCCTTCATTAATAAAGGAAAGTAATTACACCTTAGAATAGAGGAGATTGTACAAAATCCAACAACACTTGGACTTACAACATTTCTGCCTATACTCGTTAAGTAGGACACCCTTCATCTCTTAAAAAGTGTGCTAGGCACTGAAACATTTTTTTTTTAGTATATTCCGTATTATACGTAGGCACGTAGCCACTGCCATTCTAGCCAAAGTAAAAATAATGAGGTCAGCTCCACTCAACTACAACGATTGAAAATGGTTTAAAACATCCCCAATTTGAGCTCCAAAGTAGACACGAAATCTGAATAAACTCACTTGTGTCTAGAGTTTATGTATTGTCATCTCCAGATTTTAAGAATTTTATTTTTTCCAACTGTGTCAGCTTCAAACAAGAATTAAGGAGTTGAACAAACGAAGACGATAGTAGGACTCAAATCGAAACAATCTTTATTACAGCGAAAAAATAATGAAATTGTCACCGATATAAAATAGCGCTATACAGCGCAAATTAGCTTGTTTTCAATTTATTCATTGGTAAAATGATATTTGATATCTATGTGCTTAGTTCTCTTGTGGCAAGTAGGATTTATACAACCTTGGTTATCCTCGAAAATAAATATTGGACCATTAATTAATTTTCATTTCATTTCATTTTTTTAAGATTTTAGCCATAATGCTTCCTTACTTCTTCGAATAAGGCCATATATTCAGCTTCGGTAGATAATGCAGCAACAGATTTTTGTTTCATAGTACTCCAGCAAATTGAACAATTTTCAAACATTTTAAATATAATATATACCCTGCAGTACTTCTTCTGTCAGTCTCATCATCAACATACCCCATAAGAATTTTATTTAGTTTCAAATTTCTTTTAAATGACAATTTCAAATCGACAGTTCCTTTTAGGTATCCTAAAATTCTTTTAAGACATTGCCATAATTCTTGTTAATGTAATTAATGTAATTATTGTTAATGGATCGACTTAAGATACTTATTGATGTACTTAAATCCGGTCGTGTACATAATATTACATACATTAAACAATTAATAAAATTCCTACATGGTGCTTCATATGATTCTTCTGGTTGCAAAGCCTCATAATTTAATTTGCTTGGAAGAGGACTCCTAACTAGATTACAATCTTTTATATTGAATTTTCTTAAAATTTTTTAATATATGCAGATTGACTGAGACAAATTTGATAATTTTTTAAATCAATTTTTATACCAATAAAATTTTGTATTTAATTTAAATCGGTCGTTTGAAACTTATTTAAAAGATATGTTTAAATATAGACAGTAGAAACAGTAGACTGTAGTAGAAATCATTATATCGTTAACAAGTTTTCCAATAGGGACGCTCGAACTTTGACAGCTCATTGCGGCCATTTTGTTTGAGTGACAGATGTCAAATGCAGTGTGTTATATTCATTCAGTCCTCCCAAACCACCATGGCAGGACACAGTGGAAACCATAAAATTGTTTTATGAAAATGAGTCTTCAGTTCGAGCAACGTTCCGCGCACATCGCCCGTTTTACGGTCGCGATGATCGTCCTGCCGAGTCGACTATCATTTTTGTATGAATGGCTATGTGAACAAGCAAAATTCCCGTATTTGGGACGAGACCAATCCACACGAGGTTCACTAAGTGACAATGCATCCGCAGAAAGTGAGTCTTTGGTGCGGATTTTGGGCCGGTGGCGTGATTGGTCCGTATTTTTTTGAACGATAATGGTGTGGCCGGCACCGTCAATGGTAAGCTATACCGGTCGATGATACGCAACTTCTTTTGGAATGAAATCGATAATATGGATCTGGACAACATGTGGTTTCAACAGGACGGCGCTAAGTGCCACACAGCACACGCCACGATTAATGTTCCGCACGAGCAATTTCCGGACATGGTCATTTCGCGCGGAGGCGACTTTCTTAAGTCACAGGTCTATGCCAACAAGCCGCAAACCACCGATGCCCTCAAAGTCAACATACGCCACGCCATCGATCAAATACAGCCCGATTTGTGCGCCAGAGTCATCGAAAATTGGACCTTTAGTGTGCACGCCACCAACCAAAGCCGTGGCGGTCATTTGAATGTACCATGTGTCATACATAATGGGGTCAATGAACCTTGCAAAAAATTTTCGAATATCTCCTCCTACTTTTTTTTTTTTTTATTCCATTTTAAAGATCAAGCGCCCTTAATGAGAACCCCTTTATAGCATATATATTTTCTCCTTCAGCTAAAATATATACGAGTATCGACATTTTTATAGTGCGTCTTCAAATACCTCAAACCAACAACTGCAGCTTGTTTAACACCATAAATGGCTTTATTAAGCTTACAAACTTTATTTCCATCATATGGATTAAACTTTTTAGAATGTTCATATAAATTTCATCTATTAGTGCTCCATTTGAAAAGGCTGTTTTGACATCCAAATGATGGATCAGTAACTTATAATGTTTGGAAGTAGCTAAAAGATATCTATATGTTTTAGTAAATTACCATTTTTATCTTATTTTATACTAAAAACCCACTTACAATCTACTATTTTTTTTCTTGGGCATTTGCACTAACCACCATGTATTATTTACAAAATGAGAATTAAGTTTGTCTTGAATGGCATCGTCCCACAAGATTCTGTCATTACGAGATTTAATCTCCTCATATGAATTGGGAATATCATTTAAACATATGTATTTGGGTCTTCATCAGACACTTTTCTAAAAATCTATATAATAATTTTGGTTTATCTTTAATTCTCTCAGTTCTGTTATTTTATCACCAGTTTCAGCCACTGGATCGGTAGTCTAGAGACAAGTGGAATTTTTATTTAGATTTTCATCAGACTTTGAATCAGTAGATTCACAATTTTCCAGTAATGAACAAGTAAGGTAGCAGCAGTCGAGTTTCCCGATTGAAAAATACCCTGTACCCTTAGACATGCTTACAATTTATTTATTTAATATCAATAAATAAATGAAACAATATTCTATTATAAAAGAGTACACAACAATTGAAATTTTGTATTATTTGTTAAAAACAAATAAGTAATATTATATTATTTAATTTAAAATTCAATATATATAATTATTTATAATATATAATAATCTAATATTGCTAAGAATTTATTTATTTAATATCAATAAATAAATGAAACAATATTCTATTAGAAAAGAGGACCATAACAATATAAATTTGGTATGATTTTGGTTATGGAAATAAGTTTCGTGTGTCATAAAGCCATAAACATTTCGCTGTCAACGTCGCAGTCGGCGTCGCGCAATGCGTGTTTTGCTGCGCTTCTGCTTCCCTTGCCAATAGATTTTGCATGTGGCATAACTTCCGTGTTTCTTATCCGATTTGGTTCAAATATGCCGAATTGCATAGCATTCGATTTATAATTGTGGGCGTGGCAGTTTTTTGCGGTTTGCGGGGAGCGTGGTCGTGGCAGTTTTTTGCTGTTTGCGGGGGAACGGGGGGTGAAAAAAACAAATTTTTAGTGCGTATGGTAATTACCTATCCAACAATATATGGCACATGTCTGTAGCTCTTGTAGTTTCTGAGATCTAGGCGTTGATACGGACAGACGGACGGACGGACGGACGGACGGACGGACGGACGGACATGGCTATATCGACTCGGCTGTTGATGCTGATCAAGAATATATATACTTTATGGGGACTGAGATGCTTCCTTCTGTCTGTTACATACATTTGCACCATATTATGATACCCTTTTCACCCATTTTTAATGGGTACAGGGTATAAAAATCCGACTCTTCATTCTCTTCAATTAGAGAATCACAATATACCTCAGGGCTCCAGACGCATGACCCGTACTCCAGAATTGGACGTACTAAAGATACGTATAATGTTTTAGTAATATAAGGGTCATTGAATTCCTTAGACCATCTTTTAATGAAGCCAAGCACTCCCTTGGTTTTATTAACCATCGTAGAAATATGGTCGAAGTTTTAGTTTAGCATGTAATAAGACACGTTAAACTGGGTTAATCTATCTTAGGAAATCCCATAGAGAAAGTATATCGCCTGGTTAGGGCACGAACAATAAAACCCCATTGAGTTTTAAGAGATTGGTAAAACACCATTTTTGAAAATTGTCCAAATCCGACTGAAGTTTATATTGGGCAGAAGGGGATTTGTATTGTATTAGCGTCTGCATACATAAGAACCAGAGAGTTCGTTAAAGCAGGGGGTAGGTCGTTAATAAAGATAGTGAAAAGTAGTGGTCCAAGATGGCTTCCTTGGGGGACTCCCGATGTAGCACTAACAAGACGAGAGTGTACATCCTTAAAAAAAACACGTTGGGTTCTCCCAGCTAAGTAGCTGGAAGTCCACGTGAGAAGGTCTGAGGGAAATCCTAGGATACTAAGTTTACTCAGAAGGAGTGAGTGGTTGACAGAGTCAAATGCTTTACTAAAGTCAGTGTAGATGACATCTGTTTGAAGGCCTTTACGGAAGCCATCTATAATAAAGGAGGTCAGCTCCAAGAGGTTTGTGGTGGTGGAGCAACGCTTTATAAAACCAAACCATGCTGACATGGAGAAATAATTGAACTGCAGAGATGTTGAAGATGTGGTGTTACCAATTTTTCAAAAAGCTTTGGAATTGCTGACAATTTAGAGATTCCTCTATAGTTTGTAGCATCCGATTTTTTTCCTTTTTTGTGTAAGGGAATTATGAACGATTCCTTCCACATTTGAGGAAAAATCGAAGTTTCCAGAGACAAAGAGAAAAGTCTAAGAAGGGGTCTGCACAAGGGCTTAGCGCAGTTTTTCAGTACACAGCCAGGAACACCATCAGGACCTGGCGAATAGACTGGTTTCACCCAGAAGATCCAATAACACTGTGCTTTCGGAGAAAGTTGGTCTGAAAATAAGATTAGCTGATTGAATGTTATATGAATAAAGCTGATCCATAATTGTAGGAAATGAGTACGTTGTTTGAAAGAAAGTTGCGAATAGATCGGCAATATCCTGATCAGTAGTCGCAGATACATTTTTAAACGAAATTAGGGGGGGAGAAGATACCTGCTTACGCTTAGTTTTTTTTTTGTTTTTTTTTTTTAACATTCTTATTTTGTATTTAAAATCTATCCGAGTGGACAATCATTAAATGGTTTGGGGGAGACGTATTTGGATGTATATCTAATGAGGTTGACTTATGTGTTTATTGGTTGGGGAGGTCAAGCGGGTGTTTCCTTCTCAGGCTTCTTAGGGATTGCCTATTATCAAGGAGGTTGATGGCTATTTTGTATTTATATTTCTATTTATGTATCTTTCGCTGAGACGGGTGATCTCCTCTGCTGCCCATGGAATTCCAAGCTCTTTATAAATTATTGAGCTTTCGTGGTACGGATGGGCGTTCCTGTATAAACTGGATTCGACAGCAGTATATATAATTCTTATCACACTCAGCGTTATGCACGGTGAAATTTGACCGAGCTACTAAGTATCTTGAAAAAGTTACATTGCAGGCAGTTTTTTTATGTCTCTTAAGGAGTCTGTATTTAATGTATTTTAAGTTTTTAAGGCTCCTTGTAAGCCAAGGAGGGTCTGTCGAGGCGGATGGATACTTCCATGGCACGCTAGAGTCGAAGAAAGCGTTGGGCGTTTTTTAAAGTGTTTCAAAAGCGATATTAATATCGGTGCATTCCCAGAGATCGGACCAATACAATGTAGAAATTAAATTGCTTAGTCTCTGAAAATCAGCCTTGCGAAAGCAGCGAGTTTTATGAACTCCATGGCGAGACTGAAGGTTGCTAGCAGTAAGGGTTTCAATCGACACCTCAAGCGTTGTGAGGTTAGGGTCTTTTGGGAACGAAAGTGGCATGGCTCTGGAAACGGTTATTCCATCTGGGTCAGAAACGAAACATAGATCTAGAAGCCGACCTAAAGAATTCCTTACGTGGTTTATTTCACCAAGGGATATGTCGAACATACCCTCAGTAAAATCGTGATGTGTTGAGAGTGTTAAAGATGGTGAATTCTCGATGTTTGACCATATAAGTTCAGGTAAATTGAAGTCTCCTAGAGTTACTAGAAGGTCACTGTCGGACATGCGATTAGAAACCAGCTGAATGCCAGATAAGTGGTGTCAGTAGTGGTGTTGGTGGTTCTGAAGAAGGTAGTAAGTATGAGCATGTGATGAACAGTAATTGAAGCGACATAGTGATTTTCACACATAAGAATTCAAGATCACCAAGATTCGGTAACTTAACCTTTTCAGAAGCGAAGTCGGAGTCCACAGAAATTAGGATTTCTTCTCCCCTCCGTAGTGGTCGGTCCTGTCTGTAAGTGGTGTACCTGTCTGGGAAAATTTCGGAGCTAAAAATCTCCGGCTTTAACCAGGTCTCTGTGAAGACTACAATCTGGGATGCAAAAGATGAACTTTCAGAATATAGTTTCGGAAGTTTACTCCGCAGTCCCATAGTATTTTGATAGGTAAGAGCGATAGATGTTGTTAGTTTTTTAAGGATGAAGGTTTAGGTACGGAAGACGAAGACGGTTCAGGGCTTTAAGACTTTGGGAGTTTAACGCCCACAGGCTTATTAACTTTTGTTTTAGCTGTACTCGGCTGATGTTCTTGTACGAATAAGTTCTCCGGCCAAAAGCTGGGCGAACAGATCATATCGAACATCGGCAAAGGTACACGTATCTTAAAATATGACGTAAGCCTCGAGAAGTATATTTAAACTTTCTAATGTACCAACAAGGGCCTTAGATTCGGCTTGGATATAAGCAGAGATGTCAATCTTTCAGGTGTCAGGGGCCAGCCGTGAAATAAATATGTGTTTAGAGGGGAGAATCACCTGTAAGGGCTTTGGTGTTACGGTTGGTAAGACCGCGACATCAGTCCGTATCGTGGGTCCGGACGGTGGTTTACCCTTAGCAGTGGATTTTAGGGGGATCAACTCTACTCGTGCCGGAGGAATCACCAGAGGTGATACCCTGGATGGTATTTCAGACGAGTTATGCTTCATTATGGAGTCAAATTCAGAAACCGCATTTGTGTTTCCAACTCTTGCTCTTGGGGTGGTAAGAGTTATGAACGGCTGCATGGTCGGCGGCTGATCGGGCTGAATAGCGATATCAGTGCATACGGTGTCCCTAATAGCGGTTTTTTTGCGCTTTGGGGATTCATTTAGTAGCTGTAGGCTGCTAAATTGGGAATCCAGCGCAGAGAGTTGGTCGTTGATTTTACGGAAACCACCGATCAACTCTTTGAAACCGTTTTTAGTTTGCCGCATGAACGTTCGCATTTCTTTTTGAACCGCGCGACATCCACTGCAGCAAAAGTGGAAACCAGCGTTTCTAGAGATTGCATCCGAAACTGAGGCGGTGAATCCGGCACATTTCGTATGCACTACATTTTCACACAGCCAACAGGGGATGCTACGCTGGGACGCGGAAATCGGCTTATAGCACGATTTTATAGCGCAGATGCTATAAAATTCCTTTATTTAAATTTTTATGGTAAAAACTAGAAATTTAAGATATATAAAAAATATGTAAACAACAAATTATTAATATTAGACAAACTAGTAGCCTTGAACCACTGTACTTGTTAATAAGAGCACGATAAAAGGGAGAGGTAATAGGAAAAAAAAGAGCGCAAACTAGGAGAGAGAGTTATTGCAAAAGTAGAAATTGCAGTAAACGTAAGGAAAGGGAATAGAAATAAATAGGGCACAGTACCTTACTTGGGTAAATAATCTGGTAGATGCGCATTTAGCCGTTTCGCTTGAGTTTGAATAACCTTTATGGATTTATTACTCAGCGAATTCAAAGGCATCTTCTTAAAATGTTTTATTATTTTAAGTTATGCCACAATCACTTTCTGGTTACGGATATGTCGGCGTTTTTTTTTTTGTGTGAACCTATGTTCCGATATTACCGACGCGATTTTCGAAAGTTCTTGAGCGGATAATAATTTAAGAATTGAATAGGTTTGCTATCGCATCAATAATTTATCATCCTACCGACTGCGCCACTTACGTATTTGCGAGTTCAGTCGAACGAATGATCTGTCGTTTAGACTAAGATCAAAGCTGTAATTTATACTGAATAAAACGAAAAAACGAACGAATTCAATTAAGTTATTTATTTCTTTATGGCCAGCTTAAAACTAAATGTACAGAGTTTAATTTGGTTCGAAAAGAGTTGTGAGAAACGAAAATGTTTTGTCAGAATTTTTGGTCAATTATGTAGAGTTTTAGGTGCATACAAAAAGAATGACATAGTTACACAACAATCATGCGCTTTATTGTTTTGGTTGCGCGTTTAAAATTGAGTTCTTGAGCGGATGATAATTTAAGAATTGAATAGGTTTGCTATCGCATCAATAATTTATCATCCTACCGACTGCGCCACTTACGTATTTGCGAGTTGAGTCGAACGAATGATCTGTCGTTTAGACTAAGATCAAAGCTGTAATTTATACTGAATAAAACGAAAAAACGAACGAATTCAATTAAGTTATTTATTTCTTTATGGCCAGCTTAAAACTAAATGTACAGAGTTTAATTTGGTTCGAAAAGAGTTGTGAGAAACGAAAATGTTTTGTCAGAATTTTTGGTCAATTATGTAGAGTTTTAGGTGCATACAAAAAGAATGACATAGTTACACAACAATCATGCGCTTTATTGTTTTGGTTGCGCGTTTAAAATTGAGTTCTTGAGCGGATGATAATTTAAGAATTGAATAGGTTTGCTATCGCATCAATAATTTATCATCCTACCGACTGCGCCACTTACGTATTTGCGAGTTGAGTCGAACGAATGATCTGTCGTTTAGACTAAGATCAAAGCTGTAATTTATACTGAATAAAACGAAAAAACGAACGAATTCAATTAAGTTATTTATTTCTTTATGGTCAGCTTAAAACTAAATGTACAGAGTTTAATTTGGTTCGAAAAGAGTTGTGAGAAACGAAAATGTTTTATCAGAATTTTTGGTCAATTATGTAGAGTTTTAGGTGCATACAAAAAGAATGACATAGTTACACAACAATCATGCGCTTTATTGCTTTGGTTGCGCGTTTAAAATTTCATGTTACGTATTTTTAAATATTTATGCATTCCCAAGATTGTATGTGCAGCGATTTTGTTAAGTTACGAGGGCGGGTCAATAAGTCCGTGACTATTTGAATGAAACACAGGTTTTTAGATAAAAAGTTATTTTATTTTTCAACATAGTCTCCTTTGAGCTCTATACACTTAGCCTAACGTTTCTCCAAATTTTGTATCCCTTCCAAAAAATATGATTTATCGAGGTCTTCAAAATAGGCATTTGTTTGTGAGATGACTTCGTCATTGGAGGCAAATCTCTTTCCGCCGAGCCATTTCTTCAAGTTTGGGAACAAGAAATAGTCACACGGGGCTAGATCGGGTGAATAGGTCGGATGAGGGAGCAATTCGTAGCCCATTTCATGGAATTTTGGCATGGAAACTGCACATGTGTGCACCCGTGCATTGTCCTGGTGGAAAAGAACTTTTTTCTTGGCCAAGTGCGGTCGCTTTTTTTCAATGCCTCATCGAATCGACCCAATAAGTTGCTGTAATATTCACCATTGATTGTTTTTCTTTTTTGAAGGTAGTCAATGTGGATAATACCGCGTGCATCCCAAAAAACAGTCGCCATGACTTTATTGGCTGACAAACCCACCTTTGCCTTCTTTGGCGCCGATTCACCCCGAGAAACCCACTGTTTTGACTGCTGTTTGGTCTCCGGTGTGTTGTGGTGGATCCACGTTTCGTCCACGGTTACGAAACGGCGCAAAAACTCGTTCGTATTGCGATTGAACAACGCTAAACATTCCTGCGAAATTGTCACACGGTTGCATTTGTGGTCGATTGTGAGCAAACGCGGCACCAATCTTGCGGAAAGCTTTCTCATACCCAAATGATCATTCAAAATTGAAACCACTGAGCCATGTGAAATGCCTACGGCTTCCACAATCTCTCTCACTTTTAACCGCCGATCGGCTAAAACCATTTTTCAATTGTTTCGGATGTGGAAACCTCAACTGGGCGTCCAGAACGTTCGGCATCTTCCGTGCTTGTACGGCCACATCGGAATTCAGTAAACCACTTTTTTACCATGGAAATGGATGGTGCAGAGTCTCCATAATATTTATCAAGCTTGGCCTTGGTTTGCGTAATGGATTTTTTCCTCAAAAAATAATGCTTAATGAGCACACGAAATTCACTTTTTTCCATTTTCTTCTCAGTCAACGCGGTAGTCTGATATTAACGGCTGTCAAAAACAAACTAAATGTCGCAGCTTGTTCAATTTTTGACAAGAGTCAACTGACAGATGACTGTTGACGGGAGCAGTGTTACCATTTCAATTAAGAGGCGGGAAATTCAAAAAGTCACGGACTTATTGACCCACCCTCGTATAAAAAATTTATTGATACAAAAGATTTATTTACACAAAAACTAGTAGCCTGAAACCATTGTACTTGCTAGTAAGAGAGGGATACAAGGGAGAGGAAATGGAAAAAAAAGAGAGCAAACTAGGAGAGAGTGAGTTTTTGCAATAGTAGAAATTGCAGTAAATCTAAGAAAAGGGATTAGAAATAGGGCACAGTACCTTACTTGGATAAATAATAAAATAATTTAAACACACCAAATACGGTACCGCGTAGACGCAAGTGCGAAGAGAATCGTTTTAAGTATTAGATTTAAATAATTAATTTCTTAACAAATGCCGGTTTGTTTTTTGCAAGAAAATAATAACCAAAATCGAATGATCGCAAGAAAAAAAACACGTCCGTTCGCTATGAAAGTGAAGTGTTGATTGTTGTGTTGATCTTTAGATATTGGCTTCTTTACAGGCCTCATCTCAAATGGTGCATTTTTTATATATTTTAAAGCTCTACTTGGGGACCTGTTAATTAAGTATATATGTTGCTGCAACATCAAGCAATAATCATCTTACATGCGATACTACGAAATCTTTCATTCATCTATCGCGTATGTAAGAAATAAATTATTTTCTTGCTTTCGAGTTCGCGAACACATTTTGAAGACTAATAGGACACATTCAACGCTCATCTTTCAGTAGCGAAATCCGCCTACTTAAATAGAACAAAACGTTTCCACCCGTGAAGCAAGCCATGATTTCGTTTTTAAAAAATATGCAGCTTCCGAAAGATCAGAAGGCACTGAATCGATTCCGATGCAAATAAACACCCACAACAAATCATATATTATATTAAAAAAATGCAAAATAAAAATATTATGAACCTCTGATTATTCTAAAATCATCGGAAACGAGCTAATAGACAAAAAAGCGAACTTAGCAATAAAAATGTCACTAATATACACATACAATGAAACCACAAAAGACGTTAACGAAGTCCTTAGACAACAACTTACGTACAGCTCATTAACCAAATGCAGCACTTGGTGTAAAAAGATTAACAACAACCACACCCATACGTCAACACTACCGAATAAGATGTTACACGAAATAAACAGATTCGACCAAATTAAATTCACCAGACTCCTCCTCGAACATTCAATCCAGAGATTCTTTATCATTGATGGGGCTTTCGAGGTGGCAGTAAAAGACTTTTGATCAAGCATGCTGGCCATGAACGCAGGTGTTCCACAAGGAACTGTACTCGGACCCTTTCTGTATACCCACTACACAGCAGATATGTCAGTTTCGTCCCCCAGTGCTCCCTCGGCCAAGATACAAGTGGCTTCATACGTCTCGGAACCTGCACTGGCCTAACTTTAAACGGTGGGATGATAGGCAATGTCAATTCCTACTATTACTTGGGAGTCCACCTGGATCGTCAACTCATTTGGTGCGCCCATATTACAGTGGTCAAGTCCAAGTGCCTTATAAAGCTAAAAAAACTGGACTGGCTCCTACGGTCAAGCAGACTTCATCTGCCTAACCCTACTTGGACCTGTGCCATCCAAGTATGGGGAACGGCCAGTATGGGGAAGCACCAGCTTGACAGGCTAAGTACTGTTCAGGCACGTGCTGCTCGGCTTGCGTCCGGGCTCCCTTGGTACGTCTCCAATCACGTTATCCTAAGGGATCTCCAGATTTCTCTGATTGGTGATCAGATCAACCTCTACAGCAGCCGATAAGCAAAGAAATTGGCGACACACCCAAACTCTTTGGCAAGTGATCTCGCCAATAGTCTCCCCCTCCGACGTCTGAAGAGGACCCACCCCACTGATCTCCCTACCTGTATTATATCATAAGCTTCTAAATATTCCAAAAAACTATTAAATGTAATCTAGTTAAGGCTATATGTATCATAATCTAATCTTCCATCTCCCTCGTCCGGTCATATTCAGAAGGCGCTGAATAGATTCCGACGCAAATAAAAAACAATTTATATATTCAAAAAATACTATTATATGTATTACAACGTAATCTAATCTAAAACCTTATTGTAAATACTCTATAAGAAACCTAATTATGAATCAAAACACTACTTAAAATAACTATAGTGAAAGGCGCTGGCAGCTAGCACTATAATATCATTTGATAGCTTAATTTTGTAAACCTAAGATACCTAAGCCTAGAAAACCTGAAGACAATCTCGCTTCTTATCGTTCGATAAGCTTGCTGCCAATGGCCTCAAAGGTACTCGAGAGAGTATTTTTAAGCAGAACATTGCCAGTTATTGACGAAACTGGTCCAGTCCCCGATCACCAGTTATGCTTCAGGCTTCGCCATGGGAACAATAACACAGAATCGTGCAATACATTTTAGATGCTTTCGAAAACAAAAAGTATTGCCTAAAGGTCATGCTAGACGTCAAGCAAGCCTTCGATCGTGTCTGGTCTCCTGGTCTCTTAAAGTTAAACTAATTTTACCCCACCCATATTTCAAGTTCCTGGAGATGTTTTTTGAGGTCCACAAGCGCGCTTCGAACAAAAAGGGATTCGAGCAAGTGTCCTCCAAGGGAGTGTCCTTGGCCCTCTGCCATACAATGCGTTCACGGCAGATCTTCCTGTGTTGCAGAGCCTATCCTTAATGGCAGCCAAATACGCAGACGACACGGCCTTCCGGACAGTGTCAGACACAGCAATCGAGGTCTCCGCGCTGATGCATGCTCAGTTGGACCTGCTCAACTGCTGGCAGAAAGGTGGAACAAACTGGTCAACAGCGATGCGTCACCGGCTTCCACATTTTCACTTCGACCCGGCAACAGTCCCTTCGTCAGGCTGGGCGACAATACAATGGAGGAAGCCACTCCGAATTACCTTGGTATCACCCTCGACAGACTCACCTGGAGGTTCACTTGCTGCACGACAACGCCATCATCCACAAGGTCCTAGGGTTCCCTTGGGTTAGGGAAGAGGTGAAGAAGATATGTCAAAAGACTTTATAGGGATTCCAACATAATGGCCATCTTCCTATTGGATGATAAGCGCCGTTGAATATTGGCTGAGGCAATAGAAAAATAAATGTAATAATTATTCGTTGAGTGTGATGTCCTACAATTTAATGATTAATTTTATATAATTTAATTTAATTTAATTTAATTTAATTTAATTTAATTTAATTTAATTTAATTTAATTTAATTTAATTTAATTTAATTTAATTTAATTTAATGGTTATAATGGATATTTTTAAATAAATAAATAAAATAATAAAAACTAAAAAAAAATCGTTGGAAAAGGAAAAGATAATTTTATAATTTATTTTTTATTTATTTATTATAATAGATAGAGTAGTTTGCAAAACTAAACTAACTTAAATGGTATAGCACTGGCTGCAGGGCCTATGGCTATGTTGGTTTACAATGGGATTGTATCTTAATCTAGTTAATGGCTAATTGGCTAAATAATTTCTGTGTTTGCTATGTACATTTATCTTATTATTTTCAGATTTTGTGGTATAATTCGGTTGTTTTGAGAAAAAGTATGAGTTTTTGTATGTTATCTGGATTGGGTTTGCTAAGAAGGTCTAGAGGGTTAGCGTTGCCAAATAGGGCTTGTTTGTTTTGTAGGAGGGATGGGCATGAGTTTAATATATGGCTTATTGAGATATCACCTTGGCAAAACGGGTAAATTGGTATTGAGTTTGATTTTAGGTAGTGTTGGTGGGTTATGTTTGTGTGTCCTAGTCGAAGTCGTATTATTTTTACTTGGTCGAGTCTGGTCCAATTTTGTCGGGGTTGTTTAAGGTAATCGCAGGTGTGAGAGTTGTTCGTATTAATTGATTGGTACCATTGACTGCAGTTTATTATGTTTTCTTTCTTTTTGTCGCAAGTTCAGCTTTAAGATGTTTTTTTATATCTGTGTTATTTATGTTTGGGGTGAGGATTAGTGGCATATTGCTTGCTGCTTTTGCAGCTTGATCAGCTAGTTCATTTCCTTTAATACCTGAATGGCCAGGAATCCATATTATTTTAATTTTAGGTGCATGTTGCGTTATTAGTGATCGTATTCTGTTGGGGTAAAAGTTGTTATTATTTGTATTTTGAATTGAGTCTATTGCTGATAGGGAGTCGGAACAGATAATAAATTTGCCTCTTCGGTTTTTAATAAGTTCGATTGCTTCTAGAATGGCGATTGTTTCGGATGTGAGGACGGATGAATATGGAGGCAGTATGCCGTATTTCAAGATGTTTGTTTCCGTTGTAATGGCGAATGTTATTGTGCAGTTAATTTTTGAACCGTCAGTGAAAATGAAATTATGAGGTTTAAGGTTGTTCTTTGTGTGTTCGTATAGTTTTCTGTATTGGTCTGGCGATGTTTCTTGTTTCTTATGGATTCTGAGTGATGTGTCAATTAGATTGGGAAGGGTCCATGATGGCTTGTGTTTATGAAGTTTTATTGGTTTTTAGGGTAGATTAAGTTCTAGGCTGAGTTTGATTGTTTGGTCTATTATTGGTGTTATTTTCTTTATTGTTTTTTTATGTTTAACGAACTTATGAATTGGTGTGTTTTTTGAGAAAATTGGGTTTTGTGATAGCTTGGCTATTTGAAGATCTCGTTTCATTTCTAAAGAGGGAATATTTGATTCGTAGAGTAAGTTGTTTATTGGGGTAGAGCGATAGGCTCCGAGGGCAAGACGGATTGCGGAGTTGAATGGTGTTTTTATTTTGTTTATAATGTTTTTGGGTGCATGGCCGTACAGAAACAAACCATACTCTATTTTGGCTATGACCGTTGCCTTCGCGACATTAAGTAGTGTATATGTGTTGCAATTAAATTTAAGACTAGATAGACATTTTATTATATTAAGTTTGTTGTGGAGTTTGGGTAGAAGTGAGTTTATGTGTGTGTTCCATTTATATTTGTTGTTTATGGTCATTCCTAGAACTTTTAAAGAAGTAACTGTAGGAATTTGGATGTTGTTGCAGCTAATCTGGCAGGTACAGCGGTGCTTTTTACATATGTGGAGGTGTTTGCATTTGGATAGGGATAGCGGTGCTCCTGAGTAGGAGCCCCAATTTTCTATATCGTTTACTAGGTTGTCTAAGCTGAAGTTTGTATTTGTGTTTTTATTGAAATTTATTATAAGGAAGAAATCGTCGGCGTATGCATTGAATTTTATTTCTTTGTGTAGGGATATGATGTCAGAAAGTTTATTGAAAGCTATGAGGAATAGTATTACGGATATGGGTGAACCTTGGGGGATTCCGTTGAATAGGGGTAGTGTGTTTGATGTATGCGGACCGACGCGGACAGTTATTTTCCTGTTACTCATGAAGTTTTGTATGTAGTTAATTATTTTGGGGCCTGATTTCCATTCCTGCAATTGGTGGATTATGGAGTGCACACCTACTCGATCGAAGGCTCTTGAAAAATTAAGAGTGACGAGGGAGGTGTGCATTTTTGACTTCGTTATGAGATAGTCTACATAGAGTAGACAGTTCGAAGTCGATTTGCCTTTTTTAAATCCGAATTGGTTGTCGTTAAGAAGGTTGTTTTGTGTCACTAGCCACCAGAGTCTTTTCGCTATTATTTTATCTAGCGTTTTTCCTAAACAACAGTTGAGGGAGATGGGTCGGTATGAAGAAGTTTTAGTTTTGTCGGTGTTCGGTTTGAGGATTGGGATGATTAGACTTGTTTTGTAGGCTTGTGGTATGTGACTATTGAATATTTCATTAAATAGATTTGTTATTCTGTTTTTTGTTGTGGGGGAGCTATTTTTTATCATCTGATATGAAATTCTATTAAGTCCTGGAGCAGATCCTTTTAATGTTTGTAGGGCTGAGATAAGTTCGAGATATGTTATGTTTTCTTCTATGGTTTGGGCTATTGGAGAGGGGGTGTAGTTATGTAGGTTATATCTATATTTATTGTTTCGGAACTCCTCTGAAAAGTTCCAGTCGCCGGAGAGGTCAGAAAAGTATTGTGCAAATATGTTAGCAATTTCGTTGCTAGCCAGTGTAGTCTCATTATTTTGTGGGTTTGAGATGGCATGGATATTTTTTACTGGGTTAATACCGCAGAAGCGTCTTATTAGCCCATATCTTGGATGAGGGGGTGCTGGGTTGGATGGTTGAGGTGAAAGAGTTGGAGGCTTCCCTTTTTCTTTTTTTTAATTCAAACCTAAATTTTGCGTTTTCGCGTCTATAGTCGATAATGTTTTCTTCAGTAATTGTTGGGTTTAACTTTTTCCAGGAAAGTTGTTTTTGTTTTCGCAAATGGTCGAGGTGTTTATTCCACCATGGAACCCTGTATGGATGTGTGTTTGGTGAGGTTTGTGGGATGGAAAGGCTTGCGCTATAAAGAATAATTCTATTGATTTGGGCGGCTTCTTTGTTTGCGTTGTGGGAGATGGGGTATTTCTCGTTTGTTTGTTGGGTAAGTGCGTTGTACTGTTCCCAGTTGGCTTCTTTTTAGTTTAAAAAAGGGCCTGCTGAATTTTTGTGAGTTGGTTGTTGGGAATAGGGTCGTGATAATAGGGAAATGGTCGCTACCATGAAGGTCTTTTAGTATTTCCCACTTGACGTGGGGGGTTAGGATTGGGGAGCAGAGTGTGAGGTCGATGTGTGTGTAAGTATTGTGTGTTGAAAAATGTGTGGGAGATTTGTCGTTTAACAGAATAAGTTGCGTATTGTCAATGAATCTTTGAGTTATTTTCCCTCGTGTATTTGTTATTGGGGAGCCCCAGGACGGATGCCATCCATTAAAATCTCCCGTAATTAGAGAGGGTGTTTGTTGTATGTTAAATGTGTTTGGTAGTGTCTGGTTAGTAATGTTTTTGATCGGAGAAATGTATGTGGAAAATATGCTATTGCTTCTATATCGCTAGTGATGTTGAGGAGAGTATATTGAATTGACTTGTGCACTAGTAGTGCTACGCCCCCAAATCTGTTGGTGGCTATGTTTGTTAATAGTTTGTAGTTTATTGGGGTTGGAATGTTATTAATGTATTGTATGTGGGTTTCTTGGAGCGAAATTATGTGAGGAGCGTATTTTTTGATGAGAATAAGGAGTTGGCTGTAGTTGTTTACGTATCCTTTTAAATTCCATTGGATTATAGTTAGAGTCATTTGTGAGAAAAATAAAGCTTATAACTTAACTTAAGGGTGGTGTTAACTTTAGGTTTAAGTTTTGTGTAGCTTAGGGTTCTAAATGGATTCGCTGTCGCTGTTGTTTGTGTTCTTGATTTTGTTTAGAGCTTTGGCCTTTTTTTTGGATGCTTTGAGGCTTGTAGATAGGTTACTAAACTTATCTTTCGGGAAGATTTTTATTTTTAGGTCTTCTGTGAGTTGTGATGAGTATGGCGATGATGGTTTTCCGGTAGGTGTGAGGTCGGTGTCCATGTCTTCTAGATTGTCGTAGGCGTGGTGGTGATGGTGTTGGAGTGGTTGGTTTTCGGATAGTGGAGTTGTTTTGGCTGGTCTAGTTGTTGGCGTCTTGGATGAGGTGTTTTGTGCTATTGATGTGGATGAGGTGTGCGGATTTTGGTGCTGCGATTGTGTTGTGTTTGTGAGTGTGTTTGTGTGGATATTCGGTGATTGAGTGTTTGTTGTCATCTGGGTTGTGCTGTTTGTAAGTGTTTTGGCATAGGTGTCTCTCAGTTGGAAACCGTGTCGTTCAAAATATATGCGTTGGCCAGTTTTATGGTCAACTTTTTGTGTGGTTTTAATGGCGGTTAATTCCTGGTTTTTTATGAAAGTAGGGCATTTGCTATCAATTGGGCTGTGATGATGGTTGATTTCTGGGTTGTTTCTGCAATTTAAGCAGTTTTTTTCATTTGTGCATGTTTCTCCGTCGTTTGTGTGTTTTATTTCTGAGCAATTGGTGCAAGATTCTAAGCTTCTGCATATGGGTGCTGGATGACCGAAGCGGAGGCATTTTTTGCATCTAAGTGGAAGTGGGATATAGTCGCGTACTCGGACTGTTTCGTAGCCGATTCTTAATATTTCGGGGAGTTTGTGTGTCTCAAATGTAATAATAATTAATCCAGTTTGGACTAAGGTGGTGTTGTTGCTATCAGAGTTAGAGTTTGTGTTTTGTCGTTTTATTATTTTTTTTACTTCAGTTACTTTTTGTGGTTTTAACTCTTGTAGAATTGTGTCTTCGTCGATATATCTAAGGTCGTTGCAATAAATAACTCCCTTAGAGAAGTTTAATGTTTTATGGTCGGTAGCTGTTACTTCCACATCTGCGATTTTTGTAAGTTTCAGGAGTTTTCTGGCTTGTGATTCGTTTTTTGTTTTTATTAGTAGGCTGCCGTCTCTTGTTCGTTTGCATCCCTCAACTTCTCCTCCACAGGCAAAGTCCACAGATTTTTTTATTATAAATGGGGATATTCTTTCAAAAGAGTTGTTATCTTTCCTTTTAATAATAATAAATTTTGGTTCGCCTAATTGGGATTGGTATGATTTTGAGATAATTTTGTAAATGTCTGGTGGGTCTGTCATGATTGTTGGTTAAGGGCTTGAGCCCAGGTTAGAGGTCTTGGTGTTTTTGTTGTTGTGTTTGTTTATTTTCTCTTTGTGATTGATATTTGTTTGTGAAAAATTCTGCTGATAAGGTTTTTGGGCTTACGCGAAGCGAGGGTTTAAAATGTAGTGGCACGACTTATTTCTTCGGAGGTTGAAGTGGTACTGATAATTTATAATTATTTGTATAAATTAGGTTATTCTTTGAAGGATAATTGAACGTTTTTTTATAATTACATTTTTGACACGATCTTTATTAATTTAAATTCAATTTGCAACTGAACCAATTAAACTGCCCCTAGCATGCTGAAAGCCTTAGCAGACCATGACCAAATACAAATATTTCTTGTAAATTTAGGTGTACAATTAAATTATTTTTAACTATGGGTTTTAATATTATGTCATTATATAGAAGTGTTGTTTTATTATGAAAAATTAATACTTCGGAAAAGATTTCTTGCGTCGAGAGGGTTGGAATGTTATTTTTTTTAAAGATATTCTTTTTTTCAATTAATTCATTTTTATTAAGTCGCGCCCACTGTATGGCATACTTTATATAGGATGTTTTAAGTTTTGATATAGCTTTTATGAACAGTATTTCTAGATTCCGTAATAATTGTAGTGTGTCTGTTTTTCTTAACTATTTCTTTTCTATACCTTGTGAAAAGTTATTTTTTATGTCTTGAAAAGTCTGAGTCTTATTTATTTTTAAGTTTTTCGATATTGTCTAGTCTAGCTGTTTCATATTCGTCCGGACTTGTTGTTTCTCTCCTGCCAAAGATTACTTCTAATGGTCGCTTCATCGTGGTTGAATGAAAACTATAATTGTATTCATAAACTGCTCTATCTATAAGTTCTTTAAAGTTTCTTTCTGTATTTTCTTTCTTTAGAAGGACATTATTTCTGAAAGTGTGGAACGAAATCGTTCTATCTGTCCATTAACTGAACTTTTGTATGGTATTGTAGCTGCTCGAACACAAATTTAGTCGATTGAGAATTAAAGGCATTTTCGTTGTCCGTAACGATATGCTTAGGTGCTCCAAAGTAAAAAATAAGGTCACATAAAAGGGTTCTAATTTCTTCTGTGGCTTTTAAATGCAATAGATACATTTTCAAAATTAGCGCAAGCAAGAATTATTGCTTGCGCTAATTTTGAAAATGTATCTATTGCATTGAGTACTAACTTTCGTTCAGTAGAGGAAATGTCAATGTGTTACACATGACCGGGGTATTCTGGAATTGGAGTTTGCTTAAGCTCCGGATTAGGAGGTGTCTGTCGTATTTGGATTCTTTGCAAACTTTACATTGCTTGACCAGATTAATAATTTTTTATTTCAATCTTGGAAAATAATATATTTCCGAAAGTTGTTTTTGGTACTCTAGAGCATTTCTATGCGCTCTTCTATGTATTTGCAGAACTCTTTCTTCCTGTTCGGTTTCGTATGTTAAGTCTTTTCCCTGGAATGGGTGAATCGCGTTTGAATTCCCTTGAAATGGCTTCGGTAGATTCGTGAAAATTACGTTTATTACAGAAGAGTTTAAATGCTTTATTAGGTTGCTTAATATGACGTCTGTGGGGTAATTGTGTCGGTATATTTCATGTCTATGGTATCTAAGAAATGGGATAGAGAACTTGTAGTTGGGTTTGTCTGCTTTGTATAAGAATATCTAATGTTGAAGAATATAAATTTTTAGGTACCCTGTCCAAGTCGCCTATGTTCCCTGTATATTGTGAGGCAATAGCGTGATTTGTCACATTGGCGAATTCTTCTGCCGAATTATGTCCTCTTAATAGCCCTGTCGAGGTGCAGCTATCCCGATATCCTGATACCCTAAGTTTTTATAATTTTGTCTTGTTAAAGCGATCGGTTGCTGTCCGCATTGATAGTAATGAATTCCTGGGGTGGGATTGGTGGTTGTTTAATCATGAATGGTATGTTACGCAGAGCAGGTGATGGCTTGGAGGTCTGTTTCCTAATGTGTCTTGTTTTCCCCAATTTTTTTTAGCATGCTTTGGTCTAAAGTTTTTTTTTCCAATTTTAGGCAAAGGTGTAGTGCTGATGGGAAGTCTACTGGTTCCTTAATTTCTACAAAAGTATTCAGATCCTTGTCTCTGAACATCTTTGTCCTTACCATTTCCACTTCTCTTCCTAAACCCATACAATGGATTTTGTTTAGGTTTAGAGAAAGGTGTTTATAAATTTTTTAATTCTTCCACTGATTGGTTAGAAGTTTGCATTAGCATGGTCATTTGGAACTCTAAGGTATTTGTCTCGTTTGTTCGCGTAGTCTCGATTAAACATTTCGAGATTAGTATTCAGTTAAGCAGAGAATTGTAGGACTCGAATGCCATGTCGGCATGACCTATTATTTTATTACGTATGGTGTGCAAGATACCGTAACACTTCCTTGATATGAACTGTATGCTTCCAAGACGCGCTCTACACCTTTTTTCCATGAGTTAAACTCAGCTGGATCACCTGAGAATTCGCGTATGGATTTTACAGGGTCTACAGGGTCCTATCCAAATCAACCAAATTCCTAGCATATTCGGGTGCAATAGTTTGATCTGTTACATTTGCAAAGCCATCTGTCGAATTGTATTGTTCTAATAGAACTGGCAGTTGGGCTACAACTTCACTGATTATAGCTGCAAGTGCAGCTCGATCTACTTTTTGTACCATATTCCTGTTTTGATCTTGAGCTATTTGTCTTGCTGTTAGTATTGGTGGCCTGATCAGATTATTATGATTTGACATATAAGGGTTTATTGATTTGAGTTTTTAAATTATTTGGATTTTGTAAGATGAGACTGTATTTTATTTTTTCTTTGTTGTGTTGTATATTTATTATTTTGTATACTTTTCGTGTACCAATTTGTTGAAATGGGTTGGTTAATGCTTAATTAAATGTTTAAATCTTACAATACTATTGTTGATGATGTGGCTCTTCCCTCTGACGATCCGGAAAGCGTCCTGTTTATTTCCACCGAAGCTACTAAGGGTCCTGCGATACGTACTTTCCTGAGGTTGCACTGCGAACGTATCGACAATACTACGAGTCCACCGATGGGCAAAGGGAACCGTCAAATTACAATTGCCGTAGTGATTGAACGGAATGGTAAAACGAATTATCCGAGCGTTGCGCGTTCACTTCACTATTTTCGATCCAGTTGCTGGAAGTTTTATTACAAGCCGCGACCTTACTAGGCGTTTTGCTGTTTCGTTGCGCGTACCGGTGCCTTTGTCTTAATCTTCATGGCTAAATCGTTTTTACTGATTTAGGAATAGTGTCAAAGACTGTGGGCAGCTTGAGATCTTTTTGCAGTGACGAGTTACGAATGTACCACTCGCATCCGGTGATCAATCTGAGTGTTTGGTTTTGGGCCGTCTGTACTCTTTTAATTTGGCTATCACAAGCTAGTCCCCATATTTGGCACCCATACCTCCAGATCGGCGCGATAATTTGCTTGTAGATGGTCACCTTATTAGCCAATGACAGTTTGCTCCTTGAACTTAACAGCCAAAAATGTTTGTTCACTGCATTTCGTATGCGGGTTCTAGTGGCGGTGTGGCAGTATTTATTTGAATTGGTCTGTAGGACAGCCCTTTCTTCTATGTCGATAGCAGGCGGGGTTTTCCTTAATAAGGAAAAACAAACATTTATCGCTATTTATGCCGATTTTCCAACGCTTCGCCCATTGCGCGAACGTTGTGGCAAAATGCTGGATTCCATCAGCCGCAGAGGCTTCACAGCTTGATCTATGGGTAATACAGACGTCGTCAGCAAATGTGGCCAGCATGGTAGACGGATTGTCTGGTTGCGGCATATCACTACTGTAAAGGCAGTACAGGAGCGGTCCCGGGGCACTACCCTGAAGGACACCAGCCTTCGCTTCGTATTTGGCAGAGATGGCCGAATGGAACCGAACCGCGAACTGCCTTTCCTCAAGGTATGACCTCAGTTGGTGGAATTATGGGGCAGGTAGACTCTCCTTTATTTTAACCAGTAAATCTGTGTGCCATACTCGGTCGAACGCTACCTTGATGTCCAAGAAGAGGGCATTGCAGAATTGTTTCCGGTCAAATGTCGTCAGTACTTGCTCAACAAGCCGATGAAGTAGCTCCACCGTACAATGACCGGCTTGAAACCCGAACTGGTGCTCAGAAGTAATCCCCTGTGTGTCCATAATCCTAACAATCCGGGCAGCAATCAGTCTCTCAAACACCTTTGAAACTGATCGGCCAATAGGACGCGGGGTCCATTGCAGACTTGCCCGGTTTGTGGATCATAGTTATTAATGCGAGCCTTCGATGTGCAGGGAAGCATTGAAACTCACTATGGCGTTGAACAAAATTGCTATATGGAGAATTGCGTGACTTGGTAATGCCTTTAGTGTGGCGTTGCATATAGTATCGTGTCCAGGTGCTCTGTTGATATTTAAGCGACCAATAAGTTCGATATGGAGCGCTTGAGACAGCCTGGCATGCGTTTCGCTTACTTGCTCCGAGCTCGCTAGCTCAAAGGGCTGAAAACGTTAAGCAAGGTGCCCAGCAAAAACCTCGGCTTGCTGCAAGTCCGTCCGACACCATGTCCCGTTGCTGTCTAGAAGCGGCGCCTCTATGGTGCACCTCCTTTTGATGGCGCGTGTGGCCTTCCAAAGTGAAAGCGTTGCGTCATTATCAGTACGAGTGTTCGCCAGTCTCGCATTGAACCATCCAGCTTTGTGATCTTCCAGTGCCCGTTGAAGTTCGCTCTGTGCTCTATTCCACGCTGTTTTGTCCAGGGGGTGTCGAGACCTCATCCACCTTATGCGTAGGCCTCTCTTTTCACGGATAAGAAGCTGGATCGCGTTTTTCAGGGGTGGAGTGTGTGTTGCAATTTTTGCTGCTGTCTTGACTTTGCTGGTGAACAATTCAACGGGGTCTTCCAAGTCATCCCTAGAGTTGATCTCTATATCGAGGTGTATAGATCTCTCAAGTTGTCCTTCGAAGAGTTCAAGGTTTCTTTGCTTGGTTATCAGCCTCTCCGACGTCGTGTATGCCATAGCGGCTGCGTTCAGCGTGATTATTAGCGGTAGGTGATCGAAGCTGAGCTCAACGACAGACCGTATATCAATTTTTATTACACAGAGTTGTTTGAAAAAATTAAACTTTATTCATTGAATTCCAATTAGCAACTGGATTAACTAAACTTTCCATAGCGTGCTGAAAGCCTTAGCAGACCATGCGTTGGCTTCGCTGCTTTTTTTGGGTGGTTTTTTTTTCTGTCAAATGGATTTTATGGCGGGATTTACTGTCGAAAAGGATGTAGTACCGCTTTAATGAGTAGTTTTCCTCTTCCAGGACTATTTGTTTTATGAAATAGTTTAGAGGTTTATCTGTACTTTCTATCGCAGGTGTAGCGAAATTAGTCTGCGTAGGAGCTGAAACTGTTCTCGGAGCCTAATCTCTTGCTGTGATAAAGCGCTTTGGATGGTGATTTGTAATTCACTAGCATTCGTTTTCGGCTTCCTCTTCTGCCAAAACTTTTTTGGGTTGAAAGCCTTGGGACTCATGGTCCCATTTTTCTTCACTTTGGCTGTCTAGCTCTTTTTATACCCTGTACCCATTAAAAATGGGTGAAAAGGGTATCATAATATGGTGCAAATGTATGTAACAGGCAGAAGGAAGCATCTCCGACCCCATAAAGTATATATATTCTTGATCAGCATCAACAGCCGAGTCGATATAGCCATGTCCGTCTGCCCGTCCGTCCGTCCGTCCGTCCGTCCGTCCGTCCGTCCGTCCGTCCGTCTGTCCGTATCAACGCCTAGATCTCAGAAACTACAAGCTACAGACATGTGCCATATATCGTTGGATAGGTAATTACCATACGCAGTACAAGTTTGTTTTTTTTATTTTGATATCACCCCCCGTTCTCCCGCAAACAGCAAAAAACTGCCACAACTACGCTCCCCGCAAACTGCAAAAAACTGCCACGCCCACAATTATTAACCTAATGCTATGCAATTCGGCATATGCGTTGGTGCTTATAAAAGCTATCTAATTTTTATTTTGAACCAAATCGGATAAGAAACACGGAAGTTATGCCACATGCAAAATCTATGGCAAGGGAAGCAGAAGCGCAGCAAAACACGCATTGCGCGACGCCGACTGCGACGTTGACAGCGAAATGTGTATGGCTTTATGACACATGAAACTTATTTTTATAACCAAAATCATACCAAATTTATATTGTTATGGTCCTCTTTTCTAATAGAATATTGTTTCATTTATTTATTGATACTAAATAAATAAATTGTAAGCATGTCTAAGGGTACAGGGTATTTTTCAATCGGGAAACTCGACTGCTGCTACCTTACTTGTTTATCTTTTTTTATTGACCTGGAAAGCTCATTAGGGTATTGCCTTCGTTTCCATGTTGCATGGCCGAACATTCCGATCGGCTGGAATAATTGAACTAATTTGGTTTTTCCCATTGTTTTTTTTTTTTTTGTAAGCTTCATTAAATTTTATTTATTAAGAAGCTTAGCTTGGATCTATTTTTTTAAGCAGAGATGGTAACAAGTTACAATTGTCTACTTAACGGTTAGTAATTTTAATGCTTTGTTCTTCAAGCAGTGCTGTGGGTATCTACTCGCGGGCTATGTATGAAATTATTTATTGTGTATATCGGGGTCGTCAATTCTTTTTTTTTTTTAATTTTTATTATTCACCAGAGACCTCTTTATAGCCTTGCTAGCTATTATTTCAGACCAAAGGGCGCTCCAGCTAGACACCAGTCTGGTCCTGTGCCCCTGTAGTCTGTTATTGTGGCGGCTGGAGTGGTAATTAATCTCGTCAAAGATTGAGGGCAGCTTGAGATCTTTGTGCAGTGACGAGTTACGAATGTCGTAAATTCTAAATAAACGTTGAGCGCCAATTATCTGTAATCGCCTCCGAAAGCCGCTCCTGGACGATCGCTTGGTGTACGTGGCTGAAATAAATAAAATTGTTGCTCATGTAGCTGCCACTGGGCGGTCGCCTGTGGCAATGGATGTTGGAAGTTTTCGGTTGACGTGGCCTCTTTTGGTGAGCACCATTGCTTGTGTGATCGTGGTCATAATATTTTGGCGTACCCTGGAAGCCACTTTCCGCATCTAAAATACGGTCTACTCCCTTTTTTCATGAGCAAAATTTGGAGGGATCTCCTGAAAACTCGCAAATGGTTTTGACTATATGTGCTACCCGGTCCAAGTCGCCAAAGTTCCCTGTATGTTGTGGGGCAATAGCGTGATCTGTCACATTGGCGAATTCTCTTAATAGCCCTAAAAATTGTTGGACTAAAATATCTTTTATAGTGCACTGCAAGACTACATTTTCGACCATATTTCTGCTAAATTCTTGTTCTATTTGACGTCTGCGTTGGCCAACAACCTCTGGACTTAGTATTCAAGGCCTAATAACTAATATATATTTATATATATATATTACTTTATTATTAAGTTAAATTATTTATATTATTTGTTAAATTATATTATATATATAGTGACATATCCACAGTACCTAAGTACTTAGCACATGCCAACATAAAACACACGCCTCCTATGTAAGTACACACATAGCATGTATACCACATATACCCTACACTACCCTACACTATTCAAATGTAATAAATAAAACCAATACACCCTATGTTACCCTTTGCTCTCCAGTCAATACCAGATAAGAATTAGACTGTCATACGAATCCACAAGACAAATGGAAAAACCCCAAAGTCCAAGACAGGATGAAACATTCTCACCCACTGGTAGACTAAACATTTCACCCATTGCTGGACTAAGCATTTATTGCCTAAGTCTTCACCCCATTGTCACGTTCCCACGCTCAAAGCTCGGACTCACCAAACTCGAAAACAAAAGTATTAGATTACAAGATCGGAAGACCAAATCAAAGAGCACTTATATCCAAGAGCAAACGCACTTGAATCCAAGGATAAATCAAAGTCAAGAAAGCCAAAGTCCATATTCAGCAAGTGAGAAAAGTTATCTTCGGCTTGCCGAAGATGGTATACCCTTGAAAACAAAAAAGTTTTCCATACAAAGACTTGTTTCATATCGGTCGTTTGTATGGCAGCTATATGATATAGTAGTCCGATCCGGACCAAACTTTCACAAATAATGTATGGCTATATCAAATAAATAAATGTTGAATTCAGTTGCAATATATTGGAAAACAAAAAAGTTTCCCATACAAAGACTTGTTTTCATATAGGTCGTTTGTATGATATAGTGGTCCGATCCGACCGATTTAAACTTGATCTGCGTGCAACAAAATCTGGTAAAAATTTCAAAACGCTAGCTTTAAATCTACTGTCTATTTTTTGCATAGAAACAGACGGACAGACGGTCAGACGGATAGACGGTCAGACGGACAGACGGACATGGCTATATCGACTCGGCTGTTGATGCTAATCAAGAATATATATACTTTGTGGGGTCGGAGATGCTTCCTTTAATGCGTTACACATTTCTGGACAAAATTATAATACCCTTTTTCAAGGGTATAAAAAGCTCGAGACCGAGGTTTGATCGTTAATCAATGCAGATAATAAGTCGAGTTCAGTTTGAGACCTAAATTTAATCAGTCGGTGTTCTTCAGCATAAATAACTTGAAAAATTAAAATTCGGTAAAATAAAATTATATTTATTTTTACTTACAAATAAAAAAAAAGCATTTAATTACGAGGGCGGGTCAATAAGTCCGTGACTATTTGAATGAAACACAGGTTTTTAGATAAAAAGTTATTTTATTTTTCAACGTAGTCTCCTTTGAGCTCTATACACTTAGCCCAACATTTCTCCAATATTTTTATCCCTTCCAAAAAATATGATTTGTCGAGGTCTTCAAAATAGGCATTTGTTTGTGAGATGACTTCGTCATTGGAGGCAAATCTCTTTCCGCCGAGCCATTTCTTCAAGTTTGGGAACAAGAAATAGTCACACGGGGCTAGATCGGGTGAATAGGCCGGATGAGGGAGCAATTCGTAGCCCATTTCATGGAATTTTGGCATGGAAACTGCACATGTGTGCACCCGTGCATTGTCCTGGTGGAAAAGAACTTTTTTCTTGGCCAAGTGCGGTCGCTTTTTTTTCAATGCCTCATCGAATCGACCCATTAAGTTGCTGTAATATTCACCATTGATTGTTTTTCCTTTTTGAAGGTAGTCAATGTGGATAATACCGCTTGCATCCCAAAAAACAGTCGCCATGACTTTATTGGCTGACAAACCCACCTTTGCCTTCTTTGGCGCCGATTCACCCCGAGAAACCCACTGTTTTGACTGCTGTTTGGTCTCCGGTGTGTTGTGGTGGATCCACGTTTCGTCCACGGTTACGAAACGGGGCAAAAACTCATTCGTATTGCGATTGAACAACGCTAAACATTCCTGCGCGGCACCCATCTTGCGGAAAGCTTTCTCATACCCAAATGATCATTCAAAATTGAAACCACTGAGCCATGTGTAATGCCTACGGCTTCCACAATCTCTCTCACTTTTAATCGCCGATCGGCTAAAACCATTTTTCAATTGTTTCGGATGTGGAAACCTTAACTGGGCGTCCAGAACGTTCAGCACCTTCCGTGCTTGTACGGCCACATCGGAATTCAGTAAACCACTTTTTTACCATGGAAATGGATGGTGCAGAGTCTCCATAATATTTATCAAGCTTGGCCTTGGTTTGCGTAATGGATTTTTTCCTCAAAAAATAATGCTTAATGAGCACACGAAATTCACTTTTTTCCATTTTCTTCTCAGTCAACGCGGTAGTCTGATATTAACGGCTGTCAAAAACAAACTAAATGTCGCAGATTGTTCAATTTTTGACAAGAGTCAACTGACAGATGACTGTTGACGGGAGCAGTGTTACCATTTCAATTAAGAGGCGGGAAATTCCAAAAGTCACGGACTTATTAACCCGCCCTCGTAACTATTATCCCTCAACAAGCCAAAATTTTAACACTCCAACCCAGAATCCGAACCCAAATATTAATCAAACCCAAAACTCGACTCGTCCTATTCCTGCTAATCAGAGGGGAAATTATCATACATTCAGAAATGATTTAAATCAAGGTAGGCAGAATAACCCCCTCAATTCTCAGCCTTCAAGTTCGAATAATGTGAATAACAGTAGACCAGTAAAAAGACAGCGAGAAAGCCAGAGTGAACAGAGCAGAATGGATGTAAATTTTCATCAGACTGACTCGGACACTCAGATTTCGGGGGACGAAGAGTCAGTCCCCATGTCAGAATAAATTACCATAATAATCTTTATAAAGGAATTATCGACACAGGCTCTTCCATCAATATCAGAAAGAAAAATTTTGCTAGATTAGAAGAAAAACAAGAAGATCTGACGGTATATACAATAAATGGGCCAATAAAATTAACCAAAAGCATTATGATGAAACCCAACCCAATATGTCTGTCCGAACAGAAATTCTACATCCATAATTTTTCCGACAATGATGA
Source organism: Drosophila ercepeae (assembly GCA_018150545.1). NCBI lineage: Eukaryota > Metazoa > Arthropoda > Insecta > Diptera > Drosophilidae > Drosophila > Drosophila ercepeae. The sequence goes on from JAECWL010000017.1 coordinate 85,682, forward strand.
TTTCCTGTTAGGTCGAAGGTATCTAGAAGATACCAAAGGAAAGATTAATTATGAGAATGAGACGGTAACTTTAGGTTCAAGAACTTATAAGTTTGTATACGAAGAAAAGAGGGGCGAGACCTGAAAAACATCTGAAAAATGCCTTGACCCAAAATCAAAAGTTGATTCAGCTACAGTAGAGCAAATCAACACAAAGAAGCAGAAGGTTAAGACCGCACCTAAGTGCCTTAAACCAAAGCATAAACAAAGCAACAGAAGGAGGAGACTGCATCAACCAAATGCCTCACTCCAAAAGTTACTATTAACACAGTGGAAAATGATGTAACACATCTCGATCCCACGTCTATTAATGACGATATAGTCAACTTCGCGATCAATAATGAATTACGCGAATGTAATGAATATAGACTTGAGCATCTAAATGGCGAGGAAGTTGAATGTTTAAAGAAGGTCCTATATGACTATAGAGACATTTAGTACAAAGAAGGCGAAAATTTTACCTTCACAAGTACCATTAAACATGTCATCCAGACTCACCATGAAGATCCAGTCTACCGTAAACCCTACAAATACGCCCAAAGCGTTGACCAAGAAGTCAACAAACAAATCAAAGAAATGATAGAACAAGGGATCATTCGCAAATCGAAATCGCTGTATTGTTCTCCCATTTGGGTAGTCCCCAAGAAGGCAGACGGCTCTGGGAAACAAAAGTTTAGGTTGGTAGTAGATTACAGGAATCTCAACGAAATAACTGTCAACGACAAATTCCCCATTCCACGAATGGATGAGATATTAGACAAACTTGGTAGATGCCAATACTTTACGACAATTGATCTAGCCAAGGGATTCCATCAAATTCAGATGGACGAAACTCCATTGCGAAAACTGCATTTTCGACTAAACATGGGCACTATGAATACACACGTATGCCCTTTGGTCTGAAAAATGCCCCTGCAACATTTCAGAGATGCATGAACAATCTTTTAGAGGATTTAATCTATCAAGATTGTTTAGTATACCTAGATGACATTATAATTTACTCCACTTCATTGGAAGAACACATCTTGTCTCTAAGTAAAGTCTTTGGAAAGCTCAGGGATGCCAATTTAAAATTGCAGTTAGACAATTGTTAGTTCATGAAAAAAGAAACCGAATTCTTGGGACATGTTGTAACTACTAATGGCATCAGACCTAATCCAAATAAAACGAATGCAATCACGAATTTTCCATTACCTAAAACACCTAAACAAATTAAATCATTTTTGGGTTTATGTGGGTTCTATCGCAAATTTATTTACAGATCCCAATGACCTGCTAGTTGCCACTTTTGCTGATGACACTACAGTCCTGGCCAGAGATACTTGCGTCTATACAGCCACTGATACGCTTCAGCTTTATCTAAAAAAATTTGGGAACTAGGCCCTACGCTGGAACATTGCAGTCAATCCGGAAAAGTGTGTTTCCGTGACGTACACCCTGAGAAAAGACACATCACCTGGTGTGTTTCTGCATGGAGAGCTCCTCACACAATCGAACGCCCACAAATATCTCGGTGTCACTCTGGATAAGCGACTTACATTTCAACGCCATGTAACGGATGTAACTCGGTGGCTCAAAACAAAGGCGATCAGCATGGCGTGGCTCCTTAGGCCTGGAAACAAACTTTCAGTTTCCAACAAGGCCAAAATTTATAATCTTGCGTAAAAATTAAAATTAAAATTAAATCTTGCGTAAACCATCTGGAGCGGCTTGGTACATCCGCAACAAAGACATTGAAAAAGAGCTGAAGGTACCAAGGATTGGCGATGTCATAAATAAACATGCAACCGCGTACGTTTATAAATTGGGAATCCACCCAAACCAGTTGGCTCGAAAACTCTTGATGAGGAGACGTATATTGGGACTGAGGGCGAGAAGGAGGCTCCTGCGCATTCACCCAACAGATCTGCCGAGAAGATACATAAGTTAATTGATAAAATTCATTCACGCCTCTAGACTCCCTAATTAGGTTGAAGTATGTAAATATGTAAATACTCTATTGAAATTATGATACTCTGCAGTATAAGTTACTACAACTGCTATGTAAATAAATACAATTTTTATTGTAAAAAAAAAAAAAAAAATCGCAAATTTATCCCCAATTTCGCGAAAATAGTTAAACCTATGACCCTTAAGCTAAAAAAAGGTGCGGTAATCGATACCAAATGCAAAGATTATATCGAGTCATTTGAAAGACTAAAGGTTTTGATAACATCAGATCCGATTTTAATCTACCCTGATTTTTCAAAATCCTTTTCCCTTACAACTGATGCGAGTAACGTAGCCATTGGTGCAGTGCTATCAAAAAACCATAAGCCCGTTTGTTATGCCAGCAGAACGCTGAACGAACACGAAATTAACTATGCTACTATTGAAAAAGAAATCTTAGCCATAGTTTGGGCGACAAAAAATTTCAGGTCATACCTATTCGGAAGGCCATTTGAAATATTAAGTGATCACAAACCTTTGGTGTGGCTTAATAATATCAAGGAACCAAACATGAAGTTGCAAAGGTGGAAAATAAAGTTAAATGAATTCGATTACAAGATTAAATATCTTCCTGGCAAAGAAAATTATGTAGCGGATGCTCTTTCCCGCACAAAAATTGAAGAAGCCATGCTTGGTGAGGTTGCCGATAGCGCAAATGCAACGGTACACAGTGCAGCCGAAGACAATTTGAACTACATATCAATAACTGAGCGACCAATCAATTTCTTCTCTAGACAAATAGAGCTAGAAAAGAGCGATAGTGATACAACAAGTGTTAACCATTTCTTCCAGAAGTTAAAAATCAAAATAGCCTACAAAGAAATGACACTTGAACTCGCTAAAAACATTATTAAGGAATATGTGTGCACAAAGAAAAGCGCAATATTCTTCCCTAATGATAGTGACTTTCTGATTTTCCAAAGGGCCTTCGCCGAAATCATAAGCCCCAAAAATTTCACGAAACTGTTGAGGTGTACGGAGAAACTAGTTGATATACTCACTTATGCGGAATTTAAGGACTTAATCCTAAAGAGGCATAAAGAAGTTCTACATTCAGGTATAGAAAAAACTATTAATTGGATCAAAAGAAAATACTACTACCCGGATAGCCAAAAGCTAATTCAAAACATTATCAACGAATGTGAGATCTGTAATATAGCGAAAACAGAACACAGAGACACGAAATTAACATACGAATCTACACCAGAAATAATGAATGCCAGAGAAATATATGTGATAGATTTTTATCTCACAGGAAATCAAATCATCTTATCTTGTATTGATGTCTATTCGAAATTTGCATCACTAGTTGAAGTAAAAAGAAGAGATTGGCTAGAAGAAAACAGAGCCATCATGAAGATATTCAATGACATGGGAAAACCCCAAGAGATAAAAGCAGACAAAGATTCAGCATTTATGTGCACAAAGGACTGCTGCATAAGCTAAGAAATATACTACCAGATAACCTATATACCATCCTACAAAGCTACATAACGGACAGATATTTCTACATTAAATTTGGCATTGAATGCTCAGATGTTATGCCAGTGTCAGCGGGCGTTCCCCAAGGTAGTGTGCTTGGGCCCATCTTATACCTGATTTACACCTCCGATATTCCAGTGACAACTATCCCTGGATCAATGATTGCTACGTTCGCAGTTGATACTGTGTTAATGTCGTCAAACGCGTGTGAAAAAACAGCTGCAAGTACACTACAACAAATCATGACACAAACAGTATCCTGGTTTGAGAGATGGGGTATCGAGATAAATAGAGACAAAACTCAACAAGTAATATACACAAAACGACAACCAAAAAACTTCTCAATTAAAATCAACGACAATCAAATATTGTTACGCCCATATGCCAAGTACCTTGGACTAACTATTGACTCAAAACTGACATGGAAGCAGCACATTCTAAATAAACGAAATGAAATAAAAAACAAATTTCGACAACTTAACTGGCTAATAGGAAAACACTCAAAACTGGAATTACATTATAAAATTGCAATATACAAGGCGATAATAAAACCAATATGGACGTATGGAATAGAAATCTGGGGAACTGCCAGTAAATCTCACTTACAGCTAATTCAGCGAACGCAATCGAAAATGCTTAGAACAATCACAAATGCCGAATGGTATATTAGAAATGAAGATATCCATAAAGTCAACGAAACTATTAAAAAAAGCAGAAAAAAACACTCAAATCAACTACTTAGCCACCAAAACTCAAACTTGAGACAAATACCGATGAGAGAGTTGGAACCGAGAAGATTAAAACGCAGAACTCCAACAGAATTAAATTATTAGTAAAATATTAACGCATTAGCGTATCCTTGCAATGGGAAGGGCCTCTACCTTTTTTCCTTTCTTCAAAACTAGTCAACCATTACTCATTGTTATTTAAAAAAAAAAAAAAACAGAATGTAATTTAAATAAAATTAAAAACAAAAAAATAAAAAAAAAAAAAAAATTTATATGCGTAGCCTTACAAATTTGGCTAAAATCCGAGGGCGTAAATATTTCTGTTACGACAAGTAAAAATGGCGTATCGGATATTGAGAGGTTTCATAAGACCGTTAATGAAAAATTGAGAATCATTAGTAGTGAACAAAACATTGAAGATAGATGCACAAGATTTGAAAAAATCTTATACGTCTATAATCACAAAACAACACATAACACTACTAAACGATCTCCGGCAGATATCTTTCTGTATGCAGGAAGCCCAGATTTTAATGTCCAACAAAACAAAATTAACAAAATTGAGCAGCTCAATAAGAAGAGACATGATTTTGAGGTTGACGTAAAATATAGGCAAGCCCCACTTGTAAAAAGTAATATTACCAATCCATTTAAGAAAACAGGAAGGATTGAACAAGTAGATAATAAACACTTTGAGGAGACAAATCGAGGAAAATCGTACACTATAAATCTAAATTTCAAAAGCAAAAGAAGATTAATAAGAGCAAATACGATACTTCCAGACCAGTCGAGGAGGAGTAAAGGATACAACATCCCAATAATGCTTATTTGTATGATCTCCCTTATCAACATGGTCCAGTAATATCGAAGTAATGGATACCTTATATTCCAGACAGGAACAGTGGAAATCCCTACAAACTACGACTACCATTCCTTGAGTATAAATATAACAAAAATAATGTTAACATTCGAAAACCTAATAGAAGAAGCAAAGAATTTCTCTAGCGTACCACAGGTGCAGTATTTAGTTAAAAAATTAAATCGAGAAATCAATGGTTTACGAATTGTTGGGAGACATAAAAGAGGTCTTTTAAATGTGGTAGGAACGGCATATAAGTATTTATTCGGTACTTTAGACCAAAACGATAAAGATGAGCTAGAAGAAAGAATTAGTAACCTGTCAGGAAATACCGTACAGAAACATGATTTAGATATGATAATAGACGTAATCAACAGCGGAATTGACGTTGTTAATAAGCTCAGAGTAAAGAATGAAAGGGATCAACAAATAGCGATATTGATTTTCAACTTGCAACAATTTATGGAATATATAGAAGACATCGAACTAGGAATGCAGTTAACCAGGCTGGGAATCTTTAACCCAAAGTTCTTCCGATTTTTCAAGTGGTACCTTACCCAGACGAGCATGGATACATTCTAACTGAGCATACATTCGACAAATTCTACATTCATAATAATCAAGTATATCAAAAAGATACAGAAAAGTTAATTTTTGACAAATGTATAGTTGGAATTATTAAACAGGAACCAACTCAGTGTAAATACACGAAAACTCACAAAAATTTTCAAATAAATTACATAGAACCAAATATTCTGATTACCTGGAATCTACCAGAGACAATAATAAATCAAGATTGCACTAACAACAAGATTATAGTATCAGGCAACAACATTATAAAAATTAAAAATAGTACAATCCAGATTAATGAATTTATAATTTTAAACAGTTTAGCAGATTTCACACAGACAGTTTATATCACCAATAACGTCACAAAATTAGAGCCTATAGCATATTTGCAAACTAAAGAGATGATACACTCACATGTAAAATACTACAGTATACGAGTATTCCATATTATGCATCACTACATTTGTCATTACAATAATTAGCTTGACCCTGTATTTAGCGTATAAATTTAAGAATATACCTAAGAAATTAATTGTAAAATATTCTAAGCAAAACGAAAAACACACGAACCAGAAAACAATATTATGATGTACCCAAATTTAGCTGCCTGAGGACAGGCCAAATTCAATGGTTGGGGGAGTGACACACGCCTACTATATAAGTACACACATAGCATGTATACCACATATACCCTACACTACCCTACACTATTCAAATGTAATAAATTAAACCAATACACCCTATGTTACCCTTTGCTATCCAGTCAATACCAGATAAGAATTAGACTGTCATACGAATCCACAAGACAAATGGAAAAACCCCAAAGTCCAACACAGGATGTAAACATTCTCACCCACTGGTAGACTAAACATTTCACCCATTGCTGGACTAAGCATTTATTGCCTAAGTCCTCACCCCATTGTCACGTTCCCACGCTCAAAGCTCGGACTCACCAAACTCGAAAACAAAAGTATTAGATTACAAGATCGGAAGACCAAATCAAAGAGCACTTGTATCCAAGAGCAAACGCACTTGAATCCAAGGGTAAATCAAAGTCAAAAAAGGCAAAGTCCATATTCAAAAAGCTAGAGACCGAGGCTTGATCGTTAATCAATGCAGATAATAAGTCGAGTTCAGTTTGAGACCTAAATTTAATCAGTCGGTGTTCTTCAGCATAAATAACTTGAAAAATTAAAATTCGGTAAAATAAAATTATATTTATTTTTACTTACAAATAAAAAAAAAGCATTTAATTACGAGGGCGGGTCAATAAGTCCGTGACTATTTGAATGAAACACAGGTTTTTAGATAAAAAGTTATTTTGATTTTCAACGTAGTCTCCTTTGAGCTCTATACACTTAGGCCAACATTTCTCCAATTTTTTTATCCCTTCCAAAAAATATGATTTGTCGAGGTCTTCAAAATAGGCATTTGTTTGTGAGATGACTTCGTCATTGGAGGCAAATCTCTTTCCGCCGAGCCATTTCTTCAAGTTTGGGAACAAGAAATAGTCACACGGGGCTAGATCGGGTGAATAGGCCGGATGAGGGAGCAATTCGTAGCCCATTTCATGGAATTTTGTTATTGAAACTGCACATGTGTGCACCCGTGCATTGTCCTGGTGGAAAAGAACTTTTTCTTGGCCAAGTGCGGTCGCTTTTTTTTCAATGCCTCATCGAATCGACCCAATAAGTTGCTGTAATATTCACCATTGATTGTTTTTCCTTTTTGAAGGTAGTCAATGTGGATAATACCGCGTGCATCCCAAGCAGTCGCCATGACTTTATTGGCTGACAAACCCACCTTTGCCTTCTTTGGCGCCGATTCACCCCGAGAAACCCACTGTTTTGACTGCTGTTTGGTCTCCGGTGTGTTGTGGTGGATCCACGTTTCGTCCACGGTTACGAAACGGCGCAAAAACTCGTTCGTATTGCGATTGAACAACGCTAAACATTCCTGCGCGGCACCCATCTTGCGGAAAGCTTTCTCATACCCAAATGATCATTCAAAATTGAAACCACTGAGCCATGTGTAATGCCTACGGCTTCCACAATCTCTCTCACTTTTAATCGCCGATCGGCTAAAACCATTTTTCAATTGTTTCGGATGTGGAAACCTTAACTGGGCGTCCAGAACGTTCAGCACCTTCCGTGCTTGTACGGCCACATCGGAATTCAGTAAACCACTTTTTTACCATGGAAATGGATGGTGCAGAGTCTCCATAATATTTATCAAGCTTGGCCTTGGTTTGCGTAATGGATTGTTTCCTCAAAAAATAATGCTTAATGAGCACACGAAATTCACTTTTTTCCATTTTCTTCTCAGTCAACGCGGTAGTCTGATATTAACGGCTGTCAAAAACAAACTAAATGTCGCAGCTTGTTCAATTTTTGACAAGAGTCAACTGACAGATGACTGTTGACGGGAGTAGTGTTACCATTTCAATTAAGAGGCGGGAAATTCAAAAAGTCTCGGATTTATTGACCCGCCCTCGTATATATAAATTATGTACCGACGACGAAATGACCCCAGATCGTCACTAGGTCGGATATTACCTAATCATCGGTTCCATATGAAATGATAAGATAAAATATTTGCTTAAGGTATTCGTCTTTATTATCGTTGACAAAGTTGAAGTTTCATTGCGATCCGTTCGGCTCCGGTTCTCCTCTGGGAGTGCCACCCGGCTCCCGCGCTATGAGCGTCGAGCCCTCGTCCAGCCAGCATAAGTGCTGACCACGCGCAACGTGACTCTTGCTGTCGCGCTCGAGTGTTGCAATCATGAGAGTGCCAGCCCAGCAACTCCGCACAAAGATCCGGGTGCAGCAGCGGCGGTGAGGTAAGAAACGTCCCGCCGTGTTCAGCCGTGACACCAGTTGTACGGTGTGAGGGGCCAAGGGAAGCGTTTAGCTGGTGTTAACTCAAAATCTGCAGCCCGCAGATCAACGAGCCTGGCCTGGCTCGGTTTGGCCCAATGCCTCTAAGTTTCCGGCAATGTCGCGGACATTGGGCATGCTTTTGGTGGACGTCAGCTTCTTCCATAGGAAATAAAAACCTAAGAGTATGCAGATGGCGAGTGCTGCCTCGGTGAGGAAAGAGGCTAGTAGTTCACTCGTCACACCGGACATCTTCTCCAAATTGCTCATGCTCAGATCATGGACGTATTCCAGGGAAAGTTGAAAGTTACTGGCCGTTATGGGGCTCAATACTGCCGGCATTGCCATTAGATGACTGACCGAGTAACTGGAATAGTTTTGGCCGTTGACCGCTATCGTCTCGTTGTCGAATTGGATGATAAAGGAGCCGATCAAGTCGTAGCTCTTTGCGGCCGTTCTCAGAGTTCCGTTGAAGTTGGTCAGGTAGAGCATTCCGTCGTCGACTTGCTTAACCACCCGTTGATTGTTTTGTTTGATATGAGCATTTAGCCTGACCGCCTTTCAGTAACCGTGAATACAGCTAGCTTCCTCCAGTTTTTGTAGTTCTTCTTCCCGGCAAACAGTGGTATTGCCAATGGAAAGGCAATCTCCCAGGACCGCGTAAGTTTCGCTCGAGCTTACGGCTAGTTTATGATGTTCCAGTATAATCTGCTTTCTTTCGCTTATCGTCGCGTACAAGTGCATAAGATGGTAATTCTCGACCGCAACTTTAGGGAACGCTAGTATGTAAAGCAATAAGGTTCCATTGGTTTCAACGGTTGGCCGAGAGAACTCGATGGCTTCGATCACATTCTTATATGGCAAGTTGTTCACTTCCCTCAGTATGGTCTCGATCTCGCCATGATCCAGTAAATTCGAGTCGACTATGCCGGTTTTAGCCAGCTGGCAAGCTCTGATGACTTCGGAAACTTGGTTAGATAGGATGATGGCCTTGTGCAGCACCGTCGTAGTGGTGTACAAATCGCTGTCCACCGCATTCACATTTGCGATGACGTTGTTTAACTGGTCGATGTTAAATGTGTAATGTGTTTCTTATGAGTTTTCGTGTTTGATGGTTTTATAAATTTAGTGTATGGATGGGTGAAATATTTCATTAGATTGCCACTAGTTATTTTTTATTTATTTGTAATTTTTTTTTTTTTTTTTTTTGTTAGTAAAAACCACGTTTCAGTTCCTTAGATCAGATTTGTGGAAAGTTTTTCCTGATCTGGTTCTAATTGTTACCTTGTTGTCTTCCTGTACCTTTTCGTATCTGAGCCTCGGCTTTTCTTTTGATTTTATTTGCTTATTTGCAACAAAAACCTTTTCCCCCAGGCCATAAGACTTGGGCTCGCTCCTATTTTTGTTCCGAGCCAAGTTAGTTCTAGCTTGCTTATGCTCGATTAAGCCCCTTATATCTTCTAAAGTTTGTCGCCGGAAATCTGTCAGACCCTGATAATTTATTCTCGACGAGCGGTCGAAAAAAATGTCTGCTGGTTTCCGATTCGTTACTGAGTGAACAGAAGTGTTATAGCGGTCCACCGCTATCATTACCAGTTCGATGGGCTTGAAAGTAGGGAGCTCATTCTTAAGACAACGATAGATTTCTAGGAACGTAGAATGGAATCTCTCGACTTGTCCATTTACTTCACTCTTTTGGGTTGGAGCATAATAAAGATTGATGTTCAGAGACCGAAGATAATTGAGCACTGTCGGGCACAGTAACCCTCGCTCGTTATCTGAAACCAAGACTTTAGGGGCAGTGAAGTAATGTAGAGCCTCCACCAAGGTTTCTCGCAAATGCACGGATGCTTTTGACTGCAGATGGAAAAGTTTGGCAAACTTGCTGAATTTATCAATGCAACTTAGGTATAACCTTTTTTCAAGCACGAAAACGTCGACGTGAAGTATTTCACACTGGTAGTTAGGAATGGGCGTGGGTTGTAAGTTTGGCTTATTAGGGTGTCTCTCGTATTTGTTGCGTTTGCAACACTGCCATGAGGAAGTTTGCAGACGGATCGTACTGGACATCCGCGGGAAAAAATATCTTTCTAAAAGTTGGAGGCGAATCTCCGTAGGGCCCCTATGTGCTCTACGGTGTTGTTTTTCGATTATTTCACAAATTTCCTCTGCGTCAGCCACGTCCGCCACTAGACGCTGCGTTATCCGAATTTTGTATAAAAGAAAACTCGATAAGCAGACGGATTGGAAAAGTTGCAAATACGCTTCTGGGATTTTGACGCCGTTAATTATTACGGGTCGCAGATACGACTGTAACGAGTTGGTTAAATCGGCAAGTGATTCGTCTTTGAGAGGAATCAGATGGCGAGTATAACCTGGGTACGTGTGTTCGCACATGTACTCTGACCTGGTCGTGTCAAAAATGAGTTGGTTCCTGAAAACGTTAATTGGAGATTCAACGTGGGGAATCAATTGCGAGCTGTCATGCGAAGCGCTATGGGCAGTAGCCAAAGACTGCGGAGGCCCTCGACATTACGTTCTGCAACCCCATACAAAAAGAGTACGCCTCTGGTAGATTCTTGGGGTTGCGGACAAGTAAGTGTTTGGAACAGTCTCCCCCCACTCCTCGGATAAAAACATCCAAAGCCTTGTCCCTGTAGGCGTGTCCTCTTATTTTCTGCCTGATATGCAAAACGATGGCCCTATACAAGGGTCTCGTTCTTATCAAATCATAGTCGATCAATATCGATTGTGCCCTATTTATCCAAGACAGATAAGCTTCCTGCTGTCCTTCGAACGCCTGTAGTTCTTTGACGCAGTCAGGGAGGACCGATATTTATTTTAATTCATATTCGGTGCGTGCGCGCACCAAGGGTTGTGGTTGATCGGCCATAGGATTAGCGTTCTCACGCTCTTGTTCTAAAATGGCCAACCTATCATTATTCTTTTTGATGACCTCCTTAATACCTGTTACCACATTGGTCAAGGCATTAAGGGACTCACTAAGTATGCGCAAGGTCTCCTCCATTTCAAGGTTTGGTTCGTGTTGAAAAGATGCAGGAAGTATCTAAGGTAGTATACTTCGTTATTATATTCGGGTGGGTATGGGACGATGGTTTCGACTTGGCAAAAAGGGAATATTAATTTTTATATTTTTTTCTTCTTTTTTTTTTTATCGTGCTCTTTTTATTTTATTTTTTCCTAACCGGATTTAGTAAATGTGGCAAGAAAATTAAACGAAATATTTCACTCACCCTTGTATGTCCTTTATTAGTTAGCGTGTTACAAGTTGTACCCTTACAGTATGAAAATTCTATGGAGATAAAAAAAAGGGTGACTTAGTGTGTTTTACAAGAAAATTTGTATTACATTTATTTTATATTGGGAAATTAAGGAAATTTGTATTATATTTATTTCATTTTACAATTGTGGTGCTGCGTGTGCACTATGAATATTTCGCAATAATTATACCCTGTACCCATTAAAAATGGGTGAAAAGGGTATCATAATATGGTGCAAATGTATGTAACAGGCAGAAGGAAGCATCTCCGACCCCATAAAGTATATATATTCTTGATCAGCATCAACAGCCGAGTCGATATAGCCATGTCCGTCTGTCCGTCCGTCCGTCCGTCCGTCCGTCCGGCCGTCCGTCCGTCTGTCCGTATCAACGCCTAGATCTCAGAAACTACAAGATCTACAGACATGTGCCATATATCGCTGGATAGATAATTACCATACGCAGTACAAGTTTGTTTTTTTATTTTGATATCACCCCCCGTTCTCCCGCAAACAGCAAAAAACTGTCACGACCACGCTCCCCGCAAACCTCAAAAAACTGCCACGCCCACAATTATTGTCCTAATGCTATACAATTCGGCATATGCGTTGGTGCTTATAGAAGCTATCTAATTTTCACTAATCTATTTTTTTTTTGAACCAAATCGGATAAGAAACACGGAAGTTATGCCACATGCAAAATCTATGGCAAGGGAAGCAGAAACGCAGCAAAACACGCATTGCGCGACGCCGACTGCGACGTTGACAGCGAAATGTGTATGGCTTTATGACACACGAAACTTATTTTCATAGCCAAAATCATACCAAATTTATATTGTTATGGTACTCTTTTTTAATATGGTAGAAAATTTTTTCACTTATTTATTGATATTAAATAAATAAATTGTAAGCATGTCTAAGGGTACAGGGTATTTTGCAATCGGGAAACTCGACTGCTGCTACCTTACTTGTTTTTTCTTGTGTGCGTGCTGTCGTATACTCTTATTGATGACCTCAAATTATTTCGGCACTGGGCGCTGTGGTTCCGTAGTATCCCTTTTGGCTGTTTTGCCTACTAAGGTACGGTCGCCACACAACTTGTTGGGCGGTTTTTTTTGGGTACATTCCACACCACTTAACGTATCCAACAAGGTGCCACACACCACCTTATCGCGCTGGGCGCTCGTATTATTTTGTTAGCCACCCGCAGGTAAACTGCGGCAATGGTTTCCTAATTATCAGTTTATCACACACAATCTTTTGCACTCGCGAATTGGCAATTTAGAAACAATTTCACAAGCCGTACCGCCACAGTGGGTTGATTGTGTTTTAGTTAAGTTATAGGCATCGTACAACTTTTGCGCTCGGCATGGACGACATGACGTCCTCCGGTGGCGGGTCGTCGTTTTCTTTTTTCAGATTATGTTTTAGTGTTCGCAACACAAGTCTCACATTTTTATGCTTTCTATTGAATTATGCAATATTTTTGCGCTCCGGGATGGGCGTAATTCCCCCCGGCAGCGGGTAATTGCTCTTTTCTTGTTTGTCATTTTATTCACAGCTCACGCAGCACTTGTTTCTTCTCAGATATTTTGATCTAATTTATCTAAGTCTTTACATTATTTGATTTAATTTAATTAATCTATTTTTTTCAATCCGTTTAATTAGTTTGTTTTTTACACACCGCATTTTTTACACAAATTAATACACAAATTTCCAAAAAAAAATTTTATTTCGTCCTTAGCCATTCAACCGGACATTGCCGGTCCCTGCTCGGGCGCCAATTATGTGCCGCCCCAGATCGTCACTAGGTCGGATATTACCTAATCATCGGTTCGATATGAAATGATAAGATGAAAGGTATTCGTCTTTATTATCGTTGACAAAGTTGAAGTTTCATTGCGATCCGTTCGGCTCCGGTTCTCCTCTGCGAGTGCCACCCGGCTCCCGCGCTATGAGCGTCGAGCCCTCGTCCAGCCAGCATAAGTGCTGACCACGCGCAACGTGACTCTTGCTGTCGTGCTCGAGTGTTGCAATCATGAGAGTGCCAGCCCAGCAACTCCGCACAAAGATCCGGGTGCAGCAGCGGCGGTGAGGTAAGAAACGTCCCGCTTGCAGATCGTTGACCAGTTCCTGTGACCAGTTCCATACCTGTGAATATTTATTCACAAATAATATTTAAAAATTAATATTAATTTAATATTGTTGTGGTACTCTTTTATAAAAGAATATTGTTTCATTTATTTATTGATACTAAATAAATAAATTGTAAGCATATCTAAGGGTACAGTGTATTTTGCAATCGGGAAACTCGACCGCTGCTTCCTTACTTCTTTGAAATAATTTATTAGTTTTTCTGTTAAATGAATAAGGTTGCTATTGTCTTCTTCTGCACTATGTTGAGTAACTTCACTATGGTGATTTTCTTCAATTTTAATTCTTGATAATGCATCGGCGACTGAATTTTCCTTCCCTTTAATATAATCGATTTTAAATTGGTATTCGCTTAATCTGACTCTCCATCTTTCTAACTTAGCATTCGGTTCCTTTAAGTTATGAAGCCATCTATGAGGATGATGGTCACTAGCAATGAGAAATTGTCGCCCTAGTAAATAATGTCGAAAAGATTTAGTGGCCCAAACTATAGCGAGTAATTCTTTTTCGATAGCACTGTAATTTAATTCGTGATCGTTAAGTGTTCTACTAATAAAAGATATAGGATGACCGTTTTGAGAAAGGACAGCCCCGAAGGCCAACTTACTTGCGTCTTTGGTTAAAAAAAATTTCTTTTCAAAATCAGGTAATTGTAAAATTGGGTCTCGAATTATCAAAGCCTTAAGTTTTTCGAATGCCTCTATGTACTCAAGTTTTTGCGTATCTATGTTTGCTCCTTTTTTTAAGCAGCTGATCATGGGTTTTGCTATGTCTGCGTAATTTGGAATAAATTTGCGATAATAACCTGTTAATCCGAGGAAAGCTCTAATCTCTTTTACTTTTGTCGGAATTGGGTATGAAACTATGGCTTTAACTTTAATAGGATTTGGTTTAATACCATCAGGAGTTACTATGTGACCAAGAAAGTTAGCTTCTTTTTTTAAGAACTCACATTTGTCTAGTTGCAATTTTAAATTTGCTTCTGCAAGCTTTGAAAAAACTAATTGTATTGAATTCAAATGTTCTGTAAGGGATGTTGAAAAAATTATAATATCATCCAGATACACCAAACAGTGTTTGTTAAGCAATGGTCGAAGGATATTATTCATCCACATTTGAAAAGTAGCGTGTGCATTCCTAAGGCCAAATGACATTCGAAGGTATTCGTAATGACCACTTTTGATGGAGAATGCAGTTTTAGGAATTAATTCCTCATCCATTTCTATTTGGTGAAATCCTTTTGCCAGATCGATTGTTGTAAAATATTGGCATTTACCCAGTTTGCCAAGTATTTCGTCCATATTTGGAATTGGATATCTGTCAGGTATGGTTATTTCATTTAGCTTTCTATAATCAATTACTACCCTATACTTCATTATGCCAGAAGCATCCGGTTTTTTTGGTACAACCCAAGTAGGACTATTGTATGTTGAATTACTTTCCCTAATCAATCCCAATTCCTGTACTTGGTTTTCTACTTCAATTTCATGTGTTTGCGCAAGTGGGTATTGTTTTGAATAAATTGGGGAGTTATGTGTTGTATTTAGTACGTGTCTAATGGTATTTGTAAATGTTAATTTGTCTCCTTCCTTATATTCAAGATTTCTAAATTTATTTAATAAGCCTTTTAACTTTAAAGTTTCCTCCTGATTTAGGTGATCTAATCGAAACTGTGAAAAATCTAATTTTTTTATTGATTCCTGATCTGAGTTTGCAATTGGTTCTGGTGTCCTTTGGATATACAAATTTTGGTTTCCTTCCGAAGTAATTAATTCTGAAGTAATTAATTTGTATGTTTGATCAAAAAGGGTAACTGTATTATTTTTGTAATTAATAACTGATTGTGCATTTTTTAACAATTTTCTGCCAATTAGCATATCGTAATTATTAGAAAATCTGTGCACATAAAATTCTTCGGTTTTTTTTTAAATACTATTTCTGGGTATCATAATCAAGTCGTTCAAGGTGATAGGGCCATTTGATGTTAAAACTTCACATCTACTATTTTGAATGGGAAGAGAAAATATATTCTTATTAATCATATTAATTGTGGATCTTGTGTCTAGAAGGCATTTGTATGTGCAACCTTTGTATACTATTTATGTATTCGTGTTGTCAGGGGTTGTTGACCGAAAATTTTCGTTTGGTTCAGAATTATTTTGATTTTGTTCGTTATTAATTTGGACCTGTTGTTGCCCTTCATTAATGAACCCATGATTTTTATATGGATTGTATTGAATTTGGTCATAATACAGTTGTTCGTAATAATTAGGTTGAAATTGTTCGAATTCATGCCCGTCTTGAAATCTCATTTCGTCAATAGACATTGTAGTTTGTTCACTGTCCGATGGTCTTAGTCGTTTAGTAATCGGGAAGTTAGTATTTTTAAATGTAGAGGTTGTTGTAGTTGAGGGTATGTATTTCCTCTAAAATGTGCTGTTTGAGGATTTTGGGTTTTGTTGGGATGTTGTTGGAAAGGATTTTTTTGAATAATGGGTTGTGTGTTCATGTATTGGTTGGGTCTGAAATAATTAGGTGCGTGCCACATAGGTTGGTTGGTAGTCATATGCTGTGTAGAGCTAGGTCTAATGGTTGCATGTATTGATTAAAATTAGGTTGGAAGGGTTGGGAATATTGTGGGTAACTTGGGGGATATTGAGTTTGAACATTTGTATTCAATTTATGTGCTTAAGAAATCCGATTAGGATTTGAGTTTTTATTACGGTATTCCGGATTTTTATTAAATTCAAAGTAAATGTGTTCTTCATAAATTCCCTCATTTTGTGCAATGGTAATTAAAGATCTTACGTCTGTAATATCGTGATAAGCAAAAATAGTAAATAATTGTATTGGTAGTTTCTTTATCAGTATCTTAATAGAGTCTTTAATAGCCTGAATATAAATAAGAAAATCCGGTTGGTTACCTGCCAGGTGTAGTTTCGAAATTAATAATTGACGTCGTCTTCCGCTTCTTCGAAGAATGCTTTTAAATTTCCTTTGTATGGTGTCTCCCTGAAGTTCTTCAGAAGTTTGTAGTTTAGTGTTTGGGTTTTAAATTCCGCGAAGAGTCTTGATTTGAGGGTAGGCCAATCTTCAATGTTCGGAAGTTCCAAAGATCGTGTTACTTGTCCGACCAATTTCCTATCGATGGCTTCAAGTAGAATCCTCTTTTGTCGGACATCATTGGTTTGGTAGAGCGAAATTACGTAATCTACTCTACTGACGAAGGTGTGAAGGGTTTCTGGATCACCCTTGAGTGGCATAATGTCTTTAAGCTGCCGACGGGCTTCGGCAAGGTTGTTGTCGGTCAGCGCAACGATTTCGGGTGCGGCAATAATTGGCTGTGACATTTTTATTGTACAATTTTAAATTTTGTGTTTCATTTATTTTTTCTTTTTTTAAATTTTGTGTTTCATTTATTTTTTCTTGGATTTAATTTTTTGTTTTGGACTTAATTTAATTTTTTTTTTGTTTCGGATTTAATGTTGTTTTTTTTGTTTCGGATTTAATGCTATTTCACTTACACTTTTTTTATTGTAAATTTTTAATTTTGGTGTTGTGTTATTATGTTGCTTTAATTTATTGTTCTTTTTTATTTTTATTTAAGCATTAAAGATTTTTTTTAACTTCACTTTCTTATAATTTTATAGGTTGGTTTTAAAACTTTGTTACCTTTGGACTTAATGTTTTTGCTTCGTATTTGACTTCCACTTTTTATTGGATAACCGAATTGGAATTATAATTCAAGTTGAAGAGTTTTCACGAATTTTTTTTGGGAAATGTTTCGAGCACTGGATTATAAAATTTAACTTATTTTCCACTCGAAGGTTCTTTTTATACCCTTGAAAAAGGGTATTATAATTTTGTCCAGAAATGTGTAACGCATTAAAGGAAGCATCTCCGACCCCACAAAGTATATATATTCTTGATCAGCATCAACAGCCGAGTCGATATAGCCATGTCCGTCTGTCCGTCTGTCCGTCTGTTTCTATGCAAAAAATAGACAGTAGTTTTAAAGCTAGCGTTTTGAAATTTTTACCAGATCATTATTTTTGTTGCACGCAGATCAAGTTTAAGAATCGGTCGGATCGGACCACTATATCATATAGCTGCCATACAAACGACCGATATGAAAACAAGTCTTTGTATGGAAAACTTTTTTATTTTCCAACTTATTGCAACCGAATTCAACATTTATTTATTTGACATTGCCATACACGATTTGTGAAACTTTGGTCCGGAGCGGACCACTATATCATATAGCTGCCATACAAACGACCGATATGAAAACAAGCCTTTGTATGGAAAACTTTTTTGTTTTCAAGGGTATACCATCTTCGGCAAGCCGAAGATAACTTTTCTCACTTGTTTTCGGATACTTTTTGTATCCTACCGACTGCGCTAGTAAAATTAGTTGTAATATTTTTTATTAGAGTCGAATAAATGTCCCGTCAGTTGGCTAAGGACAACGACGAGAAGAATTATTTAACGAAGGTTTTTATTGAACTTCTTTATTCGGATATCAGCTTAACACTAAAAATCAAATGTAAATTGGGTTGAGGAGAAGCCTCAGTATATTAACAATATTTGTATTTCGGGAGAGCCTTGCTCTTGGATTCTTAAGATTAGGAAAAGATTCAAAGAGAGCAGTCAAATCTGCTAGTTCAGGCTTTAGGATGTTTACAAGAACGGCTAAGGGCCGCACTATTTGTAAAAGCTATAACCTCTTATCACATACTCTATCCCCTGAACTCTCTCTTAATGTTAATAAATTAAAAATCATAGAATACCTCCTAGAATTGTTAAATTGTTGTTAAACAAATAAATAAATGATAATAAGGTTGTTCGTGTTGGCCATAAATTAACTTTAAATGAATTCGAATTAAATTTGGGTCAGCGGTTCTTTTACTTTTAAAATATTTGAAACTACTTAGATTTAAATAGTTAATATTTGTCATTAGATGATTATAAATCATCTAGGTGTAAATGTGTTTTCTTTTTCTCTTTTGTTTTAAGCAAGTGTCTGGATTTTTCCTTCTATTTTAGAGGGTCCCTTGGGAATCGTAAAGTTGGAATTGTTAAATCACTGTTGTGATATTTTTGTTTAATTTATATTTTTACGATTTCTTATATAAATTTCTTTAGTGTATTAAGTTTTGTTAGTTTTGTTTTAAACCAGTGTCTGGTTTTTTCCTTTTACTTTAGAGGGTCCCGTGGGAATCGTAAAGTTGGCGACCTTTTTATAATTTCTTGCGCTAGGGGTTTAACGGAATCGCTTATATGGTCTGATGTTGGTGGCCCGGCGCTTGCAAGAAATTAGGCATACGCGGATCCAGCATATTGGAGTACATTGGGGCCCGTATTTATTGACTATTATTGTTATTTTTATTGTTGTTAACTTAAATAAGCAGTTGCATATATTCGTGTTTATCAATACCAACAAAATATTTCGTAGGTAGCTCCATTTCAATAGTTGGAGTAAATTTTCTAGATGTCGAAGTCCACATTTTAGCTTAAAATATAAATGTAAATACAAAATGTTCATAAGTTCAAAATCCAGCTTTTTTCTTGTAACCTTAGCTCTTTAGCTTGGAGCCAAATATGGAGCACCCAAATATGGCGCTGCACAACCCAAAGTATGAGTGTATGTCTGACTTTTTTGTTTTTAAAAAGCATCGGTTTGTTTAAAGACAACAATATTGCTATTTTCTATTAATTTTATTTAAGTTAGTGCTGAGAAGACTGCTGAGAACCTATGACTTAAGTCCTTAAGTCATAAATGTTTCACTTGGAATTATTCAACAAGGACCAGAAATTGGAAATCACCACTATCCCTTTTACATCATTTTAATATTTTTCGTTATCTATAGTACATGTTCAACCGGGAAAACAATCGGTTAGAAAATTAGAAAAATAATGATATATTTTTAAAATCAAAATGGGTAATCCTTTTGAGTTGGATCTATTTAAACCACATCCAACATAAAGCTTTATTTTGAGAACTGAAGAAGTTTCTTACAACACTATTGCTTCATTTAATAGTGCTTTAATAATTGAGTTTGTTTGTTGAGGTAATGGTGAAACCTACATTTTCGAGATTTTTCGAGCGTTTGTTAAAAACTTGCTGTTCAACTTTAACCAATTAATAATAATTATATTAAATGAAATGAATATTGAATAATTTTAATAGTAAAAAAACAGCATTTTATTTGTTAGAAACCGAAACTGAAACAAATTTATGATATAAAGAAGAACTTTGTCTAATTGAAGTATAGTTAACAAGTGAGAATAGTTATCTTCGGCTTGCCGAAGATGGTATACCCTTGAAAACAAAAAAGTTTTCTATACAAAGGCTTGTTTTCATATCGGTCGTTTGTATGGCAGCTATATGATATAGTGGTCCGCTCCGGACCAAAGTTTCACAAATCGTGTATGGCTATGTCAAATAAATAAATGTTGAATTCGGTTGCAATAAGTTGGAAAATAAAAAAGTTTTCCATACAAAGACTTGAAATCTGATTGATCGTTTGTATGGCAGGTATATGGTCCGATCCGACCGATTTTTAAGCTTTTAAACTTTTAAACTCTGCGTGCAACAAAAATAATGATATGGTAAAATTTCAAAACGCTAGCTTTAAAACTACTTTCTATTTTTTGCATAGAAACAGACGGACAGACGGACAGACGGACATGGCTATATCGACTCGGCTGTTGATGCTGATCAAGAATATATATACTTTGTGGGGTCGGAGATGCTTCCTTTAATGCGTTACACATTTTTGGACAAAATTATAATACCCTTTTCAAGGGTATAAAAAGGTGAAGAATTGTGGTGAATGCCTGGAAGTCAGTTCAAGTCATATTTTTCTTGAGACCTGGGAATTGTCTTCCTGTTATGCTACAGCAGCCCATTAAAGCAAAGCTGAAATCAAAAACTAAGAAAATGTATTGGCTGTTAGGACCGCCCTCTGAATTAAGCCTATAAAACAAAATACGGCTATACAGGGCTAAAACCAGTATGAACTTACGCTATGCAGCTATAGGGAACAGCCAGCTACTCAAACATAGAAATACTTAAAAGATACTAGTCCATGCCACTAAGAAACATAACTGGCGCTCCCTGGTTCATGACATATGATATCCACAAAGACTTAAGTCTACCATTTTTAAGGTCGATTACCGAAAAAATTTAAAATCTCCATTTCGCTCATACTGATACCCGCCATCGGCAGAAACACAGCCGATTGTCCGCTACGTTCGAACAAACTATTAAGAGAGAAGTAACGACTCAAACAAACAGTTCATTATAATCTGCATTTAAATGATTATAAGAATCTGCGATGCGGCCATCCTGACCCATCCTGATCGTTGTGTGTTTACAATCCAAACATTTCATATAATTTCATTTCATTTTTTCAATATGTTTATGTTACAGCATTGTAATATTTGACCCGACCGACTAATGAGAGTATGACAAATTCGAAACCAATGGAAAATTTGTGAGCGCTTAAAAAACTTTGTATTCAGGAAAAAATTCTGTCACCAAAAATAGAGCTTTAAAATTAGAATATTGTTTAGGCTTGGTGATGATCATTTTCTTAAGTAAAGCATGATCACCGACCTTGTGTCTCAATACAGTGACTGTGTTCTTATCAAAATTATATTATATATACGAGTATATCGTATATATATCGTATATTGCACAGTTTTCAATGTTACATTGGACAGTATTTTCATTATTAACGGTTATGCTTATTTACCAACTATTAATAAAATTGAAGGTACACATGACACGCTCTGTTTAGCCATTGGCACGAATGGAACATGTGGTTACCATATGGACTGGATTCATTTAATCTAAAATCATCAATACCATCCGCAACCTTTTATATCATCGTGAAGGAGCCAGCGAAACGGAACTGTGCAATGCGCAACCTGAGAAAACATATTTTTTTCTCTAAGTCGCCTAACGGCGATGAACATCCCACCATAACCGCTCAAAAAACAACGCATTTGCCAAAAAATGTAGCACTTTTGCAGGCAAACAAACGGCCAAGTATAGAATCTTCCCCATAAATAAAGAACTCAAATCTCGTATAAGCAAAAATATTACATATGTAATATTACAATAAATGTAAAGTGGCATGACACTGATGTCTTGGTATTTCCCCTAAAAGTAGAAGCTGTTAAAAACTCAACGAGAAGGATGGCAACGCTGAGAAGAAGAAAGGACAGTTGATCATGGACAGTAGTGAAGTAAAGTTGTAAAAACAGAGTCGATCGGGAAAAGCGAATAAAGCAGAGTCGGCAGTTGAGCGAATTTCATAATTTTGAGTTTAAAATTAGTTACTAGTATAAACATTTCAGTTGAACCATTTATAAACATATTACGTTAATAAACATCTTACATAAATTGTGCCATATATTCCATCAATTACGACATCGGTAGTTTTCTTTGCTCAAGCACAATTTACAAAACAAGACTCTTGACCGTGCCATCAATCCGATGCCTCAACAAGCACCACCAAAGCAGCAACAAAACTACTTTAAAACAATTTTTCTATCGTGCAATAAATCCATACAGAGCTTATGTCGTTTATGCTAAAAACTATGCATGATCTAATGTGCATTCATTATTTTATTAGTTTAAAACCATTTTTAGTATAATGGCTCTCCAATCTACTCCAGCAGCAAGAAACCGCAGAATCCCAGGCTGAATTCACAAAAATCCAGCTCGTCCTTGAAAAAAGGTAGTTACATCGGGAATGCCAACGATACACGTCAGAATCCTCACCTGTGTAGCAGCTAAGCAGCATAATATTGTGAACCATATTAGTAATGTATAATGATCTGCTAAATATAAATATAAATACAATAAACCTATTCTAAGAGAGATACTAAAATTTTCAATTCATTAACATTAAGGGAGAGTTCAGGGGATAAAGTATTACATAAGAGGTTATAGTATTTAC
Source organism: Drosophila ercepeae (assembly GCA_018150545.1). Lineage (NCBI taxonomy): Eukaryota > Metazoa > Arthropoda > Insecta > Diptera > Drosophilidae > Drosophila > Drosophila ercepeae. The sequence continues at coordinate 108,630 of JAECWL010000017.1, forward strand.
AAATAGTGCGAAAGGGATCATGTTCAGCGTAACCGAATCTGCGAATAGGTAATCATACGGGTCGGAAGGATCTAGTTATTACATAAGGGATAGAAAAAGATAATTGGTCTAAAAGGTGCATGGAATCAACAATACCATGGATAAGCATATGTAGAAACATGACCCCAGCACTGATGGACGCTCCTTCCGGGGCGGTGGCTTCAATAATTTAAGCCTACAACGATACGGCGAAAGACGATTGTTAGGATTCCAGTTTAAGTTTTTTAGTGCAAATACCAGGAACTGCTTTTGCACCGACTCAATACAATTTTGGTGAGAGGAGTATTGTGGACTCTAAACGCACGACCAATATTCAAGAATAGGACGAACTAGGGTGATATATAGGGTAGGTATATCAGGTGGTGAGAGGATCGTTAAATTCTTTTGACTAACCTGAATAAAGGTTAACATTCCTCTGTCTTTATTTACTGTCACAGAGATGTGATCATTAAACTTAAGTTTATGATCAAAAAGATCTCCAAGATCATTGATTGTGGAAACACGATCAAGGACGTGATTTCCGAGAGAGTAAGGGAAAATAAGCAGTACGCTACGATGGAATGTCTTAAGTTTGTATTTTGAACAATTTAAGAAGAGAAGATTGCTGAGCACCACGAAAAGAGCTCATCTAGGTCTAGTTGCAGATTCGTGTGCAGAAAATGTTCCAAGAAATAATAGTAAATAATAATAATAATTTCACATAATCAGCGTACATAAGCGTAGAGGAATAACTAATCACATTGGGAAGATCGTTAACAAAGAGTATAAACAACAGTGGTCCTAGATGACTACCCTGCGGGACACCCAATGAGACATGGAAGACCTTCGACTTGGTAGATTTAAATAGGGACACGCTGAGTTTGATCTGAAAGGTAGGAAGCAATCCACATCAGGATTTTTGGGGGAAAACCAATAAGTGAGAGATTCCGTAGCAAGAGCTGGTGATTAACTGAATCAAATGCTTTGCTAAAGTTAGTATAAATTACATGCAAACGATATTGAGCACCTCGGTTGATTATTGAGGAAAATTCATATGATTAGTTCTTGTCGAGCGAAGCTTGAAAAAACCATACTGTACTGGTGAGATTATGCTCTTGCATGCATGTTGCAGCTGCGATGTGATGAGTTTCTCAAGAAGCTTGGGAATCGCAAATAGCTTAACAATGCCACGGTAGTTCTCAATGGAAGCCTTAGAGCCTTTTTTATGAATTGGTTTGAGGTATGATTCATTCCATAATTTAGGTAGGATAGGTTACCAAGTATAGGTTAAATAGTATAGTAAGAGGTAAGGTAAGAAGATCGGAGCACCTTCTGAGGATGCAGCTAGGTACGTTGTCTGGGCCTGGTGAAAATGAGATTTTAATTGATGAAAGAGCCGTAAACATATCATGACAGTGGAATTTAGAAAGGGAAATGTTATTTATGTAGGGTAAATAATGTGGATAGTTAGAAGAGGGATCAAATGGATAAGATGAGTAGGTTGATTGAAAAAATGACGCAAAAGATTATCAATACCGAGATGTGAAGAGTCGGAAGTATTATTATATAAGTGGGAAGGGGGAAAAGAGTGAATTTACGTTAAGAGTTTACAAAAGAGTAAAAAGAGCTAGGATCATTGTGAAAATTAAGTTTGCATTTTGAAATATAATTTTTATATAGTTGATTGTTAAGGTCAACAAGCTGGTTGCGGATTAGAAGGTAATTAGAAAGATGTATCGAGGTTGGAGATTTTAATGACTTTTTGTAAGCTCTAGATTTCCTATTTTTTAAGGAGAAAGAGGTGCTTATTAAACCATGGAGGTTTTGACGTTGATGGAGTCCATGTTTCAGGGACAGATTTATTTATGGCGCTATGAATTACTTCATAAAAAGAGTCTGTATGCATCATCGATATTGCTGAAATTAGAAAGATAACTCCAGTCAATAAAAGTCAGGTGATTTCTTAGGTCACAATAGTCGTTTTTAAAGCATTTTTGACGAGACTGCGAGCTATTACTGGAGGGTACTTCAGGATAGTCAATAATTAGTGAAACTAAGATTGTTGGATGGTGTGAGTCCTCAGGAGTAGATCAGGGAGGAGACCTTGCTATTGTGGCAGAGGAGGTAGTATAAGAGAAAATAAGGTCAAGCGACCTGCCACGGGAGTTCCTGATAGGGTTAAGTTGGAAAACGGCAGAGTCGGCTAAGCCATCAAGAAAGTCATTTTGGTTGGTGGGTAAAAGCGAGTTATCATCGACTGAGTTGATCCATGAAATGAGGGGCAGATTGAAATCCCCCATAACTAGAACAAGATCAGAATCATTTAGCAGAGACAAAACTGATTTAATGTCAGTTAAGTGGTGCATATAAATGATTGCATCATTCAGAGGAGGAACGTAGGAACAAGTGATGAAAAGGTTAAAGGACTCAGAATGAATTTTAACGGCTAAAAATGCAATTCCGAAAGGATTAGTGATAGTGATAAGTTCCACTGAGTAGATGTTGTTTACGGCAATCAAAATGCCACCTCCAAAGGTTGGGCGATCTTCCCGAACGACAGTGTACTTCGATACAAAAATTTCATTGTCTATAACAAAGGAGTTTGACCAGGTTTCTGTTAGTACAATAGCATCAAAGTCAAAGGAAGCACTGTTAGTAAAGGATATGTTTAGTTTACCAAGAATACTGCGAACGTTTTGGTAGCAACAAGAAAAAATCTTGTTGCTTAGTTTTTTGAAAGTGTTTTTTTTTTGTTTTACCGTTTTTATTTTGTATTTAAAATCTATCCGAGTGGACAATCATTAAATGGTTTGGGGGTGACATTGACTTAAGGGAGATACATGGAATGTATATCTAATGAGGTTGACTTAGGTGTCTATTGGTGGGGGAGGTGAAGCGGGTGTTTGCTCTTCAGGCGTCTTAGGGATTGGCTATTATCTAGGAGGTTGATGGCCAGGTGGTTGGGGTGGTTGTCAAGTCTTTTTGTGTATGTTTCGCTGAGACGGTTGATCTCCTCTGCTACCCATGGAATTCCAAACTCTTTATGGATGATTTTTCGTGGTACGGATGGGCATTAGAAACTGTTCTCAGGCATTTATTTTGAAACCGCTGGATTCTGATGCGGTTAGAATAGCTTGTCGTGTCCCACAACTGTATCCCATAGGTCCAGATTGGCTTCAGCACTTATTTGTAAATAAGCAGTTTGAGTTTTTCTTTGAGCTTTTTGACCTTCTCCCCAGGAGCCAGTGCAGTTGATTAAGTCGTAGGTTGGCCTGGTTGGGCTTTTTGATCAGGAGTGGACGCCATGTGAGCCTGCGGTCCAGGGTCAGCTCTAGATATTTGAGAGTGTTATTGGTTGGGATTGTTTCCCCGTTGAGTATGACGGGGGGCATTCTCCTCTGCGTAGTGCGAAGGTTGTGTGTGAGGATTTCTTCGCGTTGACCACGATGTTCCATCGTTTCATCCATGGATCGAGAGCATCCAGTTGTCTCTGGGTGATGGCTGATGCTCCCTATGATTATTGATGGCTACTGTGAAGTTTCGGGAGGGGGTGATGGCAAGGTCTGCTGTGTAGAGTGTGTACAAGATGGGTCCAAGAACACTGCCTTCAGGTACTCCTGCTCTTATAGGCCTAGGCGTGCTGATTGATGATCCGCATCTCACTCGGAATTCTCTTTCTTCTGTGTATGACTTGAGGAAGGCGAAGTGGAAACTTGAAAGGTGGGATTTAATTTTGAAAAGTAGTCCAGGGTGCCAGACGCTGTCAAACGCCTGTTTGACATCCAGCATAACGGCGCAGCAGTACTTCTTTTTTTTCGAAGGCCACAAGTATGCTCTCAACAATTCGGCGGCATTGCTCAGGTGTTCCATGGAAGCGTCTGAAGCTAAACTGGTGTTCAGGGATCAGTCCGGCCTCGTCCAGTACTGGCAGTACTCTACGCAAAACTACTCTTTCAAGTATTTTGAGAGGATTGCCAGCAAACTAATTGGACGATACGAGGCTAGATTGGCTTCAGATTTTCCAGGCTTGAGGAGGACAATTACTTCAGCACGCTTCCACTCTTTAGGGAAGTACCCTAGACGGACGCAGCTGTTGAAGTTGTTGGCCAGCCTTCGGGAACAGATTAGGGGCAACATTTTCAGTGCTGTTGCATCTATATGGTCAGGACCTGGTGACTTGCCATTTTTTAGGGAGGCGATCTCCTGCGCAATCTCCTCTGGTACCACAGGCTGTATTGGCGGGCCAGAAGCACTTGGGCTGTCTAAGAACCTTATGTTGGCAGCAGTAAGAATGCACTGTATATATGGTCAGCAAAGGATTCTGCTCTTTCAACTTGTCCTTCAGTTCCTTGGTGGCACGATTAAGTGCTGTCTTGTCCCTGGGGTTGCGCGACGAAAACCAGACTCTTCTGAGGCGCCTTTTTTCGGCCACGAGGGCCGCGATTTCCGGAGACCACAAGTGCACGTCTCTTTCAGGTGTTCTCGGGGTAGTCGGTGGAGGTGGATTCTCAAACTCAGCAGCATTGTGCATTGTTAGTTTTTCGATGGCTGCATCTATGTTGCTTGGTGTGGAAAGAGGAGGATCTGGGTTAAGGGAGGAAAGCATCCAGAACGTAACTTGGGGCCATCTGTGTGTTTCCCGGTGAGTCTTCTGGGCGGGGTTTTTCTGAGGACGGGGATGTTTAGGTGCAAGTTTACTGCGCTGTGGTCGGATACCAGTTTATCATAGCTTGAGCATGTTATCTTAGAGTGTCCTATTCCCTTGGAGACGGCGAAGTCCAGCAGATCCGGCTGCTTTGAAGGGTCGGTAGGCCAGTGTGTGGGTTCTTCAGTGGAATGGGAGTCCAGACTCTTCCACTGCAGGTACTTATAGGGCTTTATGCCTTTGGGGTTGTTTGTGCGGGACCCCCACCAGGAGTGTTTGGCGTTAAAGTCTCCGGCTGCTATAAAGCGAGGTGCAAGGGACTCGAAGAAGTTCTGAAGTTGGTATCTGAATGAGAGGTGGTTTGTTGCTACTCTCAACGGGTTGACATTAGGAGATTGCTGGGCCTTTGCCTTTTGTAGGCAGGGAGGCAGGGCATCCTCTGAACGACGCAGGGTGATCAGATTGACAATGTTAACAGCATGTTTTCTCGTCATCTTTTTTGGTGCATGACCTAGAGTCGTGAGAACCACCACATTTCACCCAGCGAAGTTCCAGGAAGCAGTAGCGCTGGGTGTGTCCGAACCCTTGGCGTCTGAAACATTGTGGAACATCGTTGAACTTCAGTGGGGGCTCTACAGACCTGCAAATCCTCTTTATTTTGAATACCTCTGTGTTAGTGCTCGCTGGATCTAGATTAACAAAAAAGATCTCCAGTGGATGTTTGGAGTTCGAGCCAATGGGATTGTGGAGATCCCTCACAATATGGCCGTATTTGTGGAGTTCTTCTTTAATTTCAGTCTGGTCCGTTGAGTGGTGAAGTCCCTTGATGACCGCCCTGTATGCTCTCTCGTCCTTTGGTTGGAAGGTGCGGTGCCTTTTGTTATGTGCCACGAGGTGCTGGCGTAGGGATGTGTAGGACTCCTTGTCTGGCATCATTACGCGTACGTTGTTATTTCTCCTGTTTTGTACCCGTTTGGTACCCACGAGAGTTGTTATCATCTTGACAAGAGCGGTAATGTCGGTCATGTCTGGGATGTACATCGGGGGAGGCTTGAGGGTCTTCGGGATCGGGTTCGGTTTCTCTGCTGTTTTAGATGCCACTGCCTCTGAGGCAGTTTCGGGTTCGTCATGTTCGTCGTCGTCTTTTTTGCTTGAGGGGAGGGCAAAGGGGTTGTTTGCCAGCTTGCTGCGCTGGTGCTAGGCGTGACGTCAGGCTCCTCTCCTTGCCTATTACCCGCGGCCTTGCGCCTGATCTCGCTGGGCTCCGAGTAAGAAGAACTCAAGCTTGGGTCTCTGCTCGACCTGCACTTCCTTGCTTTGAGTGTCTTCTTGCAGGGCATTGCTTTGCCGAGATTGATGGCACGCAGCGGGGCCTGCCAGTCCATACTCTAGGGTTGCGTTCAATTAACATTTATGCAAATAATTAGTCACAGCAGCAACGGCAGCGAAGGGGAAACGGACACATCTATCCGGGACTCCGCTCTTGGCAGCCCGACCCGGCACGTAAAATGCGCAGTCCACCAAGTCCCAAGTGCGGGCAGGCCGTACAAGAAAAAAAAATGTAATAACAAACACAAAATTGAGAAAAAATATTTCAATTTAACACCGAAAACAAAGTTCCTATTTGATGAACGATTTTTTAATGAATGATGGCCGCCTCCATAACGCACAGAATACCCCTATACAATCAAAAATATCCCCAGAAGTCTTTTTCGCAGCGGCAAAGAGGTCCTCATTTGGTGCTGCGACCACCTTCCAAAATGTGACCTTCGCAAACGTCCTGAAATAGGGACTAACAGAACCAAGCTATATGACAACAACTCTGCATTCTGCCCAAACTTGTCCGACACCCCCATCATCGACGAAACAACAAAGTAGCTTTGAAACTTTGATGCATACTTTGCAGCAGCAGATGATCGAATTCATGTCCTTCATGAGGACTATCATACAAGACCTTATGCGGAACCAAAATATCCTCATGGAGATGCTTGTATCCCAGAACTCCAAATAATCAATGGTTGCTCTACGCCAACGGCGTTTCACGGCATAAGCTTGAGATAACTTAATTCCTGCATGACAATCATATTGACGTCCTGCTACTGTCAGAAACACATCTCCCTTCTAAATACAACTTTCAAATAAGTAGCTTATTGTTCTACGGAACAAATCATCCAGATGAAAAAGCACATGGCGGAACCGATATCCTGATTAGAAACACCATCAAACACCACTACCATAACGAGTTTGGAAAAAACTACTTGCAGGCCACATCCATAAATGAACAACTAGGAAGCGGCAATCTTATCCTCGCAGCGGTATATTGTCCCCCCGTTTCAATGTTTCCGAACAACAATTTCTTGACTTCTTCAACACAGTAGGGGACAACTTCATTGATGCAGGTGACTACAACGCCAAACACACTCATCACTCACACCTAAAGGGAAACAGTTGTACAACGCCATCATAAAGGTAAACAGAAAACTTGACTACATCTCTTCAGGCAGACAATCATACTGGCCTACCGACCCGAAAAAAATTCCAGACTCCATCGACTTCGCAATAACTGAAAATATCCCTCGAAACCTCATCAGTGCCGAATCACTACCTGATCTATCATCTGACCACTCGCCAATCCTCTTAAATCTTAACCTTCTTCAACGCAAAAACCCTGGAATGTGTCTCAGCTACAGCTGCCTGCATCTCTATATCGCAAAGCAAAGATTCAAAAATGGCTCATGAAATCTCTACAATCCACTGAAGAAAGAAGCTAAAAACGCTCAACTTCGCTATATAGAGCAACTTTCAATTTCAGGCAGCAAAAATTAACTTTGGAAAGCCCGTCCCAGTTTAACCACACCGGCAGAATCGATATCACCATTAAGGAATATCACTGGTGGTTGGGCCCGCAGCGATAAAGATAGAGCTACCACATTTGCAATGCATCTTCAACGTGTGTTCCACCCGAACACTGCTACAAGCTCGTTTGTATTACCGAACCATATGAGCCAATCGAATTTCAAGCGAATGAAATATCTAAAATCATCTAGGATTAACCAAATCCAAAAAAGTCCCCAGGATGTGAGATAATAACTCCAAAGATTATTATCGACCTTCCATACTGTTCTGTATGCACTATTTCCCTTCTTTTTAACGCTATCACAAAACTCGGGTACTCTCCAGTGAGATGGAAAAAATCGATCGTAGTAATGATACCAAAGGCAGGAAAGGACCATTCAGTTTCCTCATCGTACATGCCTATAAGCTTGTTGTCTTGTCTCTTGAAACTATTTGAAAAACGTCTGATGACCCGAATCACCCCCTACTTGAGGACATCAGTTTGTTTTTCGAGAGAATCGTGGAACCATTGAATCGAATTACATCAGAAATACGATCTGCTTTCGAAAAACGGGAATATTAGAATATCGCTCAGAATTTTGATAAGGTCTGGCTAGATGGAATAATGTTCAAAATTAAAACAATGCTTCCTCGAAACACCTACAAACTCCTGAAGTCGTATCTCTACAACAGAACCTTTGCTGTGAGATGCAACTCTGACATGTTCGACGACTACTCTATAAATTCTGGAGTTCCCCAAGGTAGCGTACCAATGCTGTACAATACACCTACAACCTGAGTACTAACAACTTCTACGTATTTTGGAGTGCACCTTGACCGAACGTTTACCTGGCGCAGGCACATCGCCACCTTAAGCTTAAGGCTAGCAGTCTCTACTGGCTTATCAAGTGTCTTATCAAAGATCGGACCTATTGAATGTAAGAATTAGGCTTGTTAGTCTATAAAAGTTTTATAAACTATATGGGATATGTTTATACAGGGAAGGGTAACGATGGACACCTCAAGCGTTGGAACGTATGGATTTTATGGATTCCAAAATGTCATGTCCCTGGAAGGGGTGATTCCATCAGGATTATATGCATAACATAAGTCTAGGAGCCAATCTAAGATATTTTTTACGTGTTTAATTTGACCTAAGGACATGTCAAACATACCCACAGTGAAATCATGGTGTGATAAAGATGATGGATTTTCAATTGACCAAGTGAGTTCTTTGGACATAAGATTGAAACTGTTTGAATAGCAGACAAGTTATAACAGCAACATCGGCAACGATACACATATCTTAATGGAATAAATAAAAGATCTCGCCATTTGAATTGCAGATGGCATTTATTCTTAAAATTTTTAATTATTCATAACTATATATTATGCTTACGTATTTGCGAGTTGAGTCGAACAAATGATTTGTCGTTTAGACTAAGATCAAAGCTGTAATTAATATTGAATAAAACGAACGAATTCAATTAAGTTCTTTATTTTCTTATGGTCCGCTTAAGACTAAATGTACAGAGTTTAATTTGGTTTCAAGAGAGTTGCGAGAAAGAAAATGTCTTGTCAGCATTTTTAGTTAATTATGTAGAGTTTTGTTTTTTTATGTTTCGGGTGCATACAAAAAGAATGATATAGTTACAACAATTATGCGCTTCATTGTTTTGGTTGCGCGTTTAAAATTTCATGTTACGTATTGTAAAATACTTATGCATACGCAAGATTGTATGTGCAGCGTTTTTGTTAAGTTGAGTTTATGTCAGTGTAATATGTGAAGCCTATTATTCTACTTCCCTCCCCTTAAAAAAGGAAGCTTATGCTTCTACTGGGGTTGACGCATTCAATCTTGGTAATGCAGTTGGGGTTGTATCTTGTGTTTCTATGGTTGTTTTAGATTTAAGTTTTAAGTATATACAAACAATACAAAATGTAAGGCTGATTGATACAATTATACAGACATTATTGTTTGATATTAATTTTACAATGTCTTTATGTTCTATTGGTTTTATTTTTATTAGTTCTAAGGGTGTGTAAGTTATGTTTTAGGTGTATTTCCTGGGTTGTCCCGCGCCGCAGTCCAACGGGAAGGGGTGATGACGTCGGTCCGACTTGGCCGGCCTCTCGATCAGGGGGGGGGCGGAGATTTTCTCTGCTCGTGGTGCGCAACGTTTCGTTGCGCAGCTTGATATAAGTTTAGTATATGTTGGGAGAACCTTCTCCGTTATTGACTGCCCTTAAGGCTAGCCAACCAATATTAAAAATTCAGCTTTCGCTGGAGTAGAATTCTTGAGCGAGTGCTCTTTATTATAATTGAAATCAAACTGAACTTATTCTATTTTACAAAAGCCGACCGCTCGTGCAGCAAAGTGCTGACACTAGCAGAAACAGCATATTTCCCTACACTGGGAAGACCAATGGGAACCAGACACGCCCCTACAGACGGTTATGCTGAATCTGCATATAAAATGTTAGGGTAACAACCCCGGACTTATATCGACTTAAGTTTACCCATTAGCAGTGTTAACTACTCCCCCTTAGGAATATGACCGTCCTCGGTCATCTGGAACTTGTCGACGACCTGTTGTATTTTCCTCGCATCTCGTCTCCTCCTCAGTACCAAGATGAGCAGGATAGAGCAGCTAATGAGGACGCTGATTCCCACGCCGACCGCAAACCAAATGTCAGTAGTTCCGGCCGATTTCACTTCCTCCTTAAGGCCTTGGATAACCTCCAAGTTTTCGTTGTTAATCCTTTGGAGAAGTGGTATGCTCAGCTTGGGATCGTGGCCGATGATGTTAAGCAACGGGGATGCAGCCATACCCGGTGTTTTCTTTATGGCTTCACGTTGGTTGACGTATTTGGTGCCGTTGATGAAAGCCACTCGCTCGAACGTAATTAGATGTGAACCGTTGGTTTCTAATTCGGGGCCATCGTCAGTGCTGACCTTAGCTTGGCACTCATTGATTATTATTACGCCGTCGTCTACCAGTGTGATGGGGCTTAAATGGCTGGGCTGCGTTTTGCATAGTGCAGTGCTCCCCGCATGCAGGCCTCGAGCGCAGGTATCGTGGGTAGCCAGCTTACAGTACGATGCGTAAGTTGTTGGTACGCAATCGGTAACTGCCAGGACGACGTTGTTGCACTCCGCTACTATGTTGTCCATTAGTTGCAGAATGATGTGTTGGTGAGATACAGGGAAAATGGTGTCCTTTTTACAAGTGGTTTTAATGTTAGGGTATGAAATTATCACATGGATGATACTATCGGACTGAAGGACTTTAATGTTAGATGCCTCTATTAGGCTTATTACGGGGACATCTGTGGGGTGGTCAATTAATACAGACTTCAAATCATTATGGTTAAGAATGGCCGGGTTTAGCCAGTGTGACAGTAAGCATTCGATTTTGGATTTCGGTAATTAATGTTCTTTTCCTTGCCAAGAGTACCTCGTACAAGTGAGGAGTGTTAACCATATTATCTTGTTTCGCTAAAATGATTTTATTGACTGCTTCTGTTAATTCGTTAATTTTTTGCTGGGTCTGTGTATTTATGACCACCTGTCTATTATTTGACTCTATTAGTCTAGATTCGGACATTTTTAACATTTTAAAATCACCGGCATCTGGGGTGCCCGCTATTACTTTCAGTGCTGTGCCTAGGAAGTTTAGACTTCTGGCAATCCTATGATGCACTTTCAATAGGGACAATAAACTTCTAAGATGTTCGGTATCGACGTCTAACAATTTTCGCATATGCGACTCTGGGAAAAGCTCGGACAACCTACTAGTCTCTTCTATGATAGTTTTGAACTCGGACAAGTTACTAGAGTGCCTAAGCCAGTTTCTCTGCTCCCACACCAGTGCAACACCATCTGTTATGGGGATATAGTTAGCCTGAGAGTAATTCGTAACTCTAGCGTTGACTATAGCTAACGTAATTAATATAATTCCGGCAATCCTGTAAGAAAACGGAAGATTAAATCAAATGTACATCTTATAAGGATATGCTAAAAATACAAAGTGCATGAATAAAGGTATAAAAATTGTGGGAGATGTAGATTTGAGAGGGATTTTTATCTAAAGTTGTCCTTATGGACCACCCTCCCTCTAATAAGGACAGACGTTCCCATGTCTGCTTCTACACGTTCTTCTGTGTTGAGTGCGGTTAGCTTATTCCCTAACCTTTTGTTGTTTTTGAGGTAGACCTTTTCACCTACCTCAAAAATTCGGTTTTGCCTAGTAGGGTTACACCTATCTAGGTTAGCCTGCTGCGCTTTTGTGATACTGGTATTTATTGCCAGTCTCTGAGCGTCGTTGGCAGAATGTAACGCATATTTGGGTTGTAAGTTTGTGACTGAGTGTAACGTTTTGTTATACTCTACCGTGGCTCTCATGATGAGTTCGACGGTGTCGTTAACTTTTTTGTCAATTTTAATGCACCTAGCTATCTCCGTAAGTGTGCTGTGGCATCGTTCCACTTGCCCATTGGAGCTGCTGTGTAAAGGGGGTGCGTTAACGATGTCAATGTCATAAAGGTTTTTCAATAACGAAATTATGGTCTCCGAATTAAAGGATGCCTCGTTATCGCAGTATATTGATTTGGTGTTTGGAAAAAAATTTACCAATTGTAGTATGGGGCTGCGTATGTCAATAATGGCCCTAGAGGTTAATGGTTGTACTATGGCGAACTTTGAGAACTTATCCACAAAGGTTAAGAATAACTTGTTATCCGTGGAGTAGATGTCCATATGCAGCATTTCGCCCGCATATGAGGGAATTGGGGTGACACCCAGTTCTTGCTTCTTGGGGTGCCTGTTGTACTTAGCCTTGGTGCATGTCTTGCAATTTATAACCACCTCGCTGGCGAGTTTTGCCATGTTTGGAAAATAATAGTCCTGAAGGACTTGCTTAACATTTTCCTGGGCTGCCCTATGGGCGCGGTTGTGCTCGCATGTGATAATTTCCCTCTGTTCATTAGCATCAGTGATATAATTTACGAAGTTTTTGCAATGCCAAAACTTGGTTGCTGGGAATTCCGTAACCAAGGCATGCTGGATGTATGCTAGAGTGGGGAGGTTGCAGTAAATAGCATTAACAACATTTACGTTTACAACTTCTTTAATCAATCCTAGCAGCGAGTCTGTATTATCAAAGTTGATAATGTGTCGGTTTTTGTTTCCAAAAACAATAAGATGTCGCCGGGAGGGCCAGCCCTCCTCCAGGATTATTTGATTCCTGTAGCAGTTTAAAGGTTTATCGGTGGTTTCGACCAGCGACAGTTCACTGTGCACAGTGGCTGCGTCGGAATGGGGTTCATTTTCCAAGGCATTAATTATTTGACGGGACAAGGCGTTGGTCACAAAATTTTCCTTTCCAGGTTTATAGAACACTTTGGCGTTGTGTTCTTTGATGAATGTTTTCCATCGTTTTATTTTGGCGTGTGTATTCCGCTCAGACACGGCGAAGGTGAGCGGCTGGTGGTCCGTAAAAATCCGGATTTCTCTGGTGCCATATAGGTAATTTTGCAATTTCCCAATAGCCCATACAATTGCCAGTAACTCCCTTTCGTTTGTTGCGTAATTTACCTCGCAGTCTTTTATTGTGCAAGATATCATTGTGATTGGTCTGCCCTTTTGGGATAGTACCGCACCAATACCGCTTGCTGAGGCATCGGTAGTTAAATCAAAAGGAAGTTTAAAGTCTGGGTATGTCAGTATTACATCTTCAGATGACAGAATATCTCGCAGGCGCTCAAACGCTCTGCGTTGGGTATCGTCAAAATCAATAGCGACCTTTTTTGACATGTGTTTACTAACAGTGCCATTCTCTCCCTTAAGTATGGAAGTAAGTGGTCTAGCTATAGAAGCGAAGTCTTTGACAAAACTTCTGTAGTAACTAGCCAATCCAAGAAAAGACCTGAGGCTGAACAAAGTTTTTGGTTCAGTGTAGTCTTGTATGGTTATTACCTTTTCCGGATCTGTTTTGGCTCCGTTTGATGTGACAATAAAACCTAAAAATTCAACACTTTCTTTGAAGAATTTGGTTTTTTCTGGGGCCACTCTCATGTTGGCCTGACACAGGCATTTTCGGAGAAAATTATTACATCGTCTACATAGACGTAACAAATTTTCCCGATTTGTTCGCGAAGCACGTCGTCAATTGCCCTTTGGAAGATGCTTCCGGCATTCTTTAGTCCGAAGGGTAGACGGCAAAATTCGTACTTTCCTCCGTTTATGGAGAAAGATGTTTTTTCGCGGTCATTCTCAGCCAGATAGATCTGGTGGTATCCCGATTTTAAGTCTAGGGTAGTAAAAAACTTTGCCTTTCCTAAGTTCGCTAGAATCATAGGAATACTTGGCATAGGGTACCGATCGGCAATGGTTCGTTCATTCAGTTTCCTGAAATCGATCACCAGCCGACGGCATCGGTCCCTTTTTTGTCAACAACCCATGTGGGGCTGTTCAATGGTGACCTAGAAGGCCGAATAATGGCATCCTTGAACAGCTGTTTGATTTCTGTGTTAACAAAATCCGCTGCTCCCATAGGATAAGGATATAGCTTCGAGTATACGGGTTCGTTAGTCTCCGTACGAATTGTGGCAATGATTAGAGTTGTTAGAGTGCGAAAACACTTGTTTCCTCTTAAGGATCATTTTTTTAAACTCAGCTTTTACTGAACTTGGGACTTCCACGTCATCGATATTTGTGAAGTTCACAGTATCGCATTCGTGGTATTTTAACTTTTCAGATACATTTCCATACCTGATTGCGCTGTTGGGTAGATCTAATGCCGCTCCGGCCTGCGTTAGAAAGTCGAAACCTATTATGGCATCAAATGTACTAATAGTGTCAAGTAAAAGAATGGGGCCGTTAGGCCAAATATGTGCATTAAGCATTTTTTGTTTACTTTACTGGAGCCATGAATGGAACTCACAGTGAATGGAGAGTCAACAAGAGTTATGTTTTTCAGCTCCTTTAGGGGTTTTATATAATTTTTTGCCGCTCCGGTATCTATGAGAATTTTTAAAACTCTCCCCGCTAGCCTTCGTTCAATGAAGGGCAAGCGGGACCTTCCTCTAAAAAATTAATAATGTCATTGGACTCCGAGTAGTCACTGTCGTCGTCAATCGCATTAAGAGCGGCTGCAGCCGCGTTTTCATAATCATCCTCTTCCTGCGCTTTGGCGGCTTTTTGGCCAGAATTTCTCTCAGAAGAGTTTGATCTTTTAGGGGCATGTTTATTACTTCCCTGCCTAAAGTTCGTGGGATGTCGAAATTTCGAGGATGATGGATCTATGTCCATAGGTTCTGGGGATTGATCTTGTTTGTGTAGATCAGGGACCCAGTCATTATGTTTGCGCCATGAACCGGTATTTTGATTCTTGTTTGGCTTTTTGAAATAATGGGGGTTTTTTTCTGGGCCGCGGTCGGCACCAAAATTTTTGCATTGTTTTTAAGGCGCATGGTGTTGGCTCTTGTGGAAATCAGTATTCTGATTTCTTTGCTCCACCGCCTTGGCGTATGTAGCCGCGAACATACTTCGTTCGATACTGGCCTCTGCCTCTCTTGCTAATGCCAGAGCTGCTGGCAGGTCTTTGGGCTGTGCTGGAAACACAACAGCCCTTAAGGATTTTTTTAGACCTGAAATAAATACATGTAGGGCATCAGCCCTAACCTCTGTGTTAAGCAATGTGGCTCTTTCGTCGTCATATGTCATGACGATTTTGTTGGTAACGAGGGTCAATTTTCGTTCGACCTCGTCGTAGTACTGAATTAGGGTTAGCTCGCCCTGACGGACAGACTCAAGACCCTGTCGTAATAGGCGCAAGGATGTTTTGTCTGCATAGGAGCAGTCTAGTCTAGCCAAAATGGCGTGAAAATTAAGCACTGTGTTATGTGAAACTAGCAGCGCGCGCGCCGGGCCTTTAATTTTGTTTCTAATAATTGTAACGGCTTGATAATGTCCGCTACTGTCTGGATAATCTTTGAATAATTCAAAAGCATCGGTGGCCGATTGCCTCCATGCCACGTATTCATCCTGTATACCAGTAAATTCTGGAATTGACTTCACAATATGTAAAGGTGTATCACACGGTGTTGCTCCCGGTTTTACAGCTACCCTCTGGTAGGTTTCTACCTCTGGCGCTTCTACACGCAAATATTTAATTTGTTGATTAACTGCATTGATTTGCCCCGCAAACTCGGCTTTAAGCCTTTGTTCTTGATTAGACAAAGCCGCCTGAATTAACGTTTCAATTTGGACCGCGTTCATGGTGTATGTGTTATTTTCTGTCAGTGCTACTGGATTTCTAAGGGTCTCTCCTACGAACTCCTCTTCACTATCACTTTCCAATTCGTGTTTAGTTTCCCTATATGGGCCTGGGAAACTCATAAGGCCATTAATTGGTTAACACTAAACACAAGTATAGAGTGGCCGAATATTTTAATTCGACAGAAATTAATTTGACTGTGGTATATTTATATTAATAACCGAGTGCTTGGCGTCTGAAATATTTATTTAGCGACGGCTGATATTAATTCGCCTTTATTTGCGAGTCACATTTACAATCACACTTTATTTGAATTCTATATGTTAAAATTTTTGGTGAATAATTTAATTTAATTAATTTAATTTAATTAATTTTAATTTAATTAATTTAATTGAAGCTGTATTAACTTTGATCAGTCCACTTACATTCTTGGGGGTCGTGAAATCTTATTCAGTTGGGTGCCAGTTATGTTTTAGGTGTATTTCCTGGGTTGTCCCGCTCCGCAGTCCAACGGGAAGGGGTGATGACGTCGGTCCGACTTGGCCGGCCTCTCGATCAGGGGGGAGCGGAGATTTTCTCTGCTCGTGGTGCGCAACGTTTCGTTGCGCAGCTTGATATAAGTTTAGTATATGTTGGGAGAACCTTCTCCGTTATTGACTGCCCTTAAGGCTAGCCAACCAATATTAAAAATGCAGCTTTCGCTGGAGTAGAATTCTTGAGCGAGTGCTCTTTATTATAATTGAAATCAAACTGAACTTATTCTATTTTACAAAAGCCGATCGCGGCCGGCAAGCCGACCGCTCGTCCAGCAAAGTGCTGACACTAGCAGAAACAGCATATTTCCCTACACTGGGAAGACCAATGGGAACCAGACACGCCCCTACAGACGTTCATGCTGAATCTGCATATAAAATGTTAGGGTAACAACCCCGGACTTATATCGACTTAAGTTTACCCATTAGCAGTGTTAACTTGTACAATGGGGTTAGATTTATTTCGGGACTTAGCTGGTTTTCGTTCAACACTGGTTTTTTTCCTATTTTGATTTTACATTGTTTTATTGTTATTATTTTTTTGCCGTTAATTGTTATATTTTTATTTATTTCTTGGCAATTCTGTTCTATAGTAGTAGTAGTAGTAGTTCTTCAAAAAAAGTGTCTGTATCTACGCAATCAAGCTGATAACCGTTACTATCTGGGTTGGTTATTATATTAATGGTGTGAATAGTTTTTGTTTGGTAGTTGATTAGTATTAACCCAGGTTGAAGTTTTAGTTTGTAATATATTACTGTTGTCAACGTTTTCTAATTTAACATAATTAAGTAATTTTGGATTAAATAGCCCTAGTCGTGAGAGTTGCATTCCCATTGCGGTGTCTTGTATAAATTCGGTTAACTGGTAGTTCGTACAGAAATTGTTCTCTGTTATAATGTACGTCTTCAAAATCTTTGACCTTTTGCATATTACTATTAATTAACTGAATCACATCACTCATTTCGTGTAAATGAACTGAGTTTGTTGTTAATTACTCTAGTAGGTTATGGATTTTTATTCCGTCGTTATCGTTATCATCCAAATAGATATTTAAATGCAGATCCTATTACGTTAATTAGTCCACGTTGTTGTCTCTTTGTCTGGTGTAGCGTTATAGCACTAAGTTATTTTAGCATTTTAGTGTGTAAAAGTGTAATTTGTGATATATATGTATAGTTTGTTATTTTAATGTTGAAATAATGGGTTACGTTGACTATATCAGAAAGATTTATCCGAAGACAATGGTGTTCGTATTCTGAAGGGATTTGGATTGGTTTGTCGGAGAATAATAGGTATCCATGGTCAGTATGTTGTTGATTTTTAGTTGTTGTGTTTGGCATAGTTTTGCAGAAGTGAGGAGGAATATTATGATTGACCAGGGGCCTGTGGGGTACGAATTTGATTAATTTTTTCTGTTTTTTGAATTGGGTCTTATGGTATAGTAGTGTTTTTCTCTGTTCCTATTGGTGATTTTGTAACGATCGTTGTCAATTTGTTCAACGGTTTTTGAAAGTTCAAATGGGTTCTCTTATTTGCCATTTTGTAACGGACCTTTTCTATATCTAGTGTCAACTTCGTATTTTGTTCTGTTTTTATTTATTTCGTTGATTTTAATTTCTTTGTTTGGTGTGTATCTAAGGTCGGTTGTCCAGCGTAAAAAAATATGTGCGCGGGAGTTTGTCCCGTAGTGTCATGTTTAGTTATGTGATTGTAGATGTAAAGAATTGTTTCTATCTTGCTTTGCTTCACTATCATCTGAGTTTTGTATAATGCGGATTTTTTCATTGATTGTTTTGTGAAGTCTTTCTATGTCTGCAACGCCTGTTTTTGTAGTGTTTAGTTTTAGTTCTATGTCTTCGGAATCAAGTCAACGTTTGAGGTCTAAACTGGCGAATGCACCATCTCTGTCTGCCTTTAGAAGTTTGGGTTTTCCCAACTGGTTAAATATGCGCATAAGAGCGTTTTTGCATTCTAACCAATCTTTTGTTTTTATCTGCTCAAGGGTAGCGAATTTAGAGTAGATGTCTATACAACTTAGATAGTGATTGCCCTCAGAAGAATAAATATATATTACGAATTTATCGCGGCAATGCTCAGGCTTGGGAATGATTTTCATTGGCATTTCTGTGTTACGGATATTCTGTTTTTTTCCAGTTTGCAAATTTGACATTCGTTAATTATATTCTGTATGAGGAGTTGGCTATTGAGGAAGACAAATGTTTCACCGAAAAGTTTTGCAGTTTTTTTAATTCCTGGATGTAGAAGTTTTTCATGTGTTGTTAAAACGAATTCCTTGAACTTTGCATAAGTGAAAATATTTTTTATTAAAATTAGGCTTCGGAATATTTTAGTGTATTTTGAATTCATGGTTTCTTTGTACGCACTTTGAAGCATTTCGAAATCTGCATCACTGTCAATGTACAGAGCACTGCTTTTTGGACAAAATTGGTCGAGTAAATATTGTTTAGCTGTTTTTAGGGTCAATTCTTTCTAAGAGATGTGTATAATTTGTTTGTTAAAATATGTTTCGTATTGTAAATTATTAGAACCTTTTGTGAAGATGATTTGTCGTTTGCGATAATCCTATTAGATTGTTACTGTCTTCTTGTGTGATATGTTGTGTGGATTAACCAAATGTCTGTTCTATTTTTATTCTAGAAAGTGCGTCCTTGACATGATTCCTTTCCTTTTATGTATTTTATGTCGAAGTCGTATTCTGAAAATCTAATCTTCCATCTAGTCAGTTTTGAATTGCGCTCTTTAAGCTTGTGTAGCCAGCACAATGGTTGATGGTCAGATGCTACTTTAAAATGTCGTCCTTGTAGATAGTGTCTGAAAGTTTTGTTTGCCCAAACTTTTGCTTACAATTTCTTTTCTATGGCGCTGTAGTTAACTTCATGTTCGTTTAATGTTATACTGATGTAACTAGCAGGGTGCCCATCTTGGGAGAGGACAGCTCCTAGAGCTACGTTGCTAGCATCGGTCGTTAATGTAAATTTTCTCACAAAGTTTGGTTGTTTTAGGATTGTGTCTTCGGAAATTAGTAATTTTTATTTTTGGTATGCTTCAAAGTATTCTACTTGGTTGCTATATATTTTGGCTCCTTTTTTAGACATTTATTTAGGGGTTTGGCGATGTCAGAGAAGTTGGGTATAAATTTTCTATAATAGCCTGTGAGTCCTATAAACGCCTTGATTTGAGTGAGTAATATTTGTTTTATCTGGGTTTGGTTTGATTCCGTCTTTAGTAATGACGTAACCTAGAATGGTCGTTTCTTGTTTCAAAAATTCTCATTTATTTAACTGTAGTTTTAGGTTTGCTTGTGATAGTTTTTCGAAAACTGCCTGTAAGGCTTAAAGATGTTATTTTAAAGAGGTGAAAAAGACTATGATGTCATCCAGGTATACTAAGCAACATTTTTTTACCAGCGGACGGAGTAAATTATTCATACATCGTTTGAATGTACCGGGGGCATTTTTAAGCTCAAATGGCATTCGTGTATACTCGTAATGCCCATCAGGGTAGACGTTCCATTTTGGTAATCGATTACTGCTTTTTCTTTGGACAACAACTTGTGTCCAATCAGCATATCGTAATGGTCTGAGAAATGGTTAATCATTACCTCTTGGGCAATGGAGAAATAGTTATTAGGTGGTAGATTTGTACTTTCGTTAATAATTAGTGGGCCATACGGGTGATTAATTTTTTGTATAGGTGTTTTGAAGATATTTCGAGTGAGCATGTTTATTGTGAATCCAGTGTTGATTAAACACTTTAATTCACTATTGTTGTGTTTAATTATTACATATTGGCTTGATCCGGGGCTACTAGCCGGATCCTCGGTATCTTGTGGTTTGTTATCGTTCGGTATTGGTTTTTCTTCTTCTATTGTGTTCGAATTCGCATGGTTGTCTTCGGGAGGATATTGAATTAGTTCAGGGGTGTAGCACATTTAGTAGGGGTAAGGCTGAGGTTGAGGGTAATCCGGGTAATAGGGATAATAATATTTTTATGGATATTCAGGCTGGCTTCGTGCCATTTCCTGATATCTTAATTGTTCAATACTCATTTTAGATTGTCCACTGTCTGATGGTCTCTGTCTTTTAACAGGGTTATTCGTCAGTGACATGACATATCGTTTTCTAATTCTAATTTACTAATTATAACTGCCGTCTTCTCTCGGCTTCTTCTAAAAATGTTCCCTCGAATGTTTCGGAATTCCGGAATTCCTCCATTGGGGCCTGGGGTTTGTAGTATAGAATCAGTTGAGTCCTTAGTTCCATCCAGCTGACGATGTTAGTGACTCCAAGGGTGCGGATGACGTCGCCACTGATGTTTCGTTCGGTGTGCCCGAAAACAGTGTCAAAATGAAGTCGATGCGGCTGATGAACGTGTACAATGTGCTCGGTTCTCCATTGAAACTTTCTACAGTATGTATTTGTCTCTCGATTTGACTCATATTCGAGTCGGACAGTATTATTATTATAGCTGGTGCGGCTACTGCCATTGTTTAGTATTTATGTGTCTAAAACTTCACTTGAAATGGGATTGTCTAAGTTTGGCAAGGGGTTATGCTTTCGCTGTTTTTGTGGGTTTATTTATTTTATTTTATATTTTTTTTTCGCGGCTTCCACTGCATAACGTACAGCCCACCTCCCGCCCAACCGACCGAGGGGCGCTGCCGTTTATCGTACGGCTCGGATCGCGGGGGTAGACCCGAGAGAATAAAGTTTAGAAAAGATTACGAGGAAAAAGTAGAGTTCGTTTGTTGCTTTGAAAGGTAGGTGAGAATTGAGGATTTGATACAAGTGGACGTGCAGAGTGATGTAATAGAGTATAAGTGATTGTAGTCAGAACATAAAACCCTGAAAGGCTCATGCTGGGCATCTGTAGATCTACAACAACTTAGGAATAGGGGACTAAAATTTCTAGTACGTCTATTTGGAATGTTAAATGTTAGTCGTGTTAGTAGATGCTGGCTGTCTACATTACCATTAATAAGGTTATAAATGAAAACGACCCCCAGCATCTTTCTACAATTGGTTAGGGAAGGTATATTAATCAGAAGGAGTCTGTTAGAATAAGATAATAAGATGCGATCTTGATGATCCCCATATTGAGGGCTCCAGACGCATGACCCGTACTCCAGAATTGGACGTACTAAAGATACGTATAATGTTTTAGTAATATAAGGGTCATTGAATTCCTTAGACCATCTTTTAATGAAGCCAAGCACGCCCTTGGCTTTATTAACCATCGTAGAAATATGGTCGGAAAATTTAAGTTTAGTATCTAATAGGACACCAAGATCGTTAACCTGGGTTAATCTATCTAAGGAGATCCCATAGAGAAAGTATGTCGCCTGGTTAGGGCACGAACGATAGAAAGACATAAGTTTACATTTTGACCCATTAAGTTTTAAGAGATTGGTGGAACACCACTTTTGAAAATTGTCCAAATCTGACTGAAGTTTATATTGGGCAGAAGGGGATTTTTATTGAAGACAAAGCTTAACGTCGTCTGCATACATAAGAACCAGAGAGTTCGTTATGGCAGGGGTAGGTCGTTAATAAAGATAGTGAAAAGTAGTGGCCCAAGATGGCTTCCTTGGGGGACTCCCGATGTAGCACTAACAAGACGAGAGTGTACATCCTTAAAAAAAACACGTTGGGTTCTCCCAGCTAAGTAGCTGGAAATCCACGTGAGAAGGTCTGAGGGAAATCCTAGGATACTAAGTTTACTCAGAAGGAGTGAGTGGTTGACAGAGTCAAATGCTTTACTAAAGTCAGTGTAGATGACATCTGTTTGAAGGCCTTTACGGAAGCCATCTATAATAAAGGAGGTCAGCTCCAAGAGGTTCGTGGTGGTGGAGCAACGCTTTATAAAACTAAACCATGCTGACATGGAGAAATAATTGAACTGCAGAGATGTTGAAGATGTGGTGTTACCAATTTTTCAAAAAGCTTTGGAATTGCTGACAATTTAGAGATTCCTCTATAGTTTGTAGCATCCGATTTTTTTCCTTTTTTGTGTAAGGGAATTATGAACGATTCCTTCCACATTTGAGGAAAAATCGAAGTTTCCAGAGACAAAGAGAAAAGTCTAAGAAGGGGTCTGCACAAGGGCTTAGCGCAGTTTTTCAGTACACAGCCAGGAACACCATCAGGACCTGGCGAATAGACTGGTTTCACCCAGAAGATCCAATAACACTGTGCTTTCGGAGAAAGTTGGTCTGAAAATAAGATTAGCTGATTGAATGTTATATGAATAAGGCTGATCCATAATTGTAGGAAATGAGTACGTTGTTTGAAAGAAAGTTGCGAATAGATCGGCAATACCCTGATCAGTAGTCGCAGATACATTTTCAAACGAAATTAGGGGGGGAGAAGATACCTGCTTACACTTAGTGTTAACAAAATTATAAAACTGCTTCGGATCCTGAGTATACTGGATCCGACAGCGGTATATATAATTCTTATAATACTCAGCGTTATGCACTCTGAAATTTGACCGAGCTACTAAGTATCTTGAGAAAGTTACATTACAGCCAGTTTTCTTATGTCTCTTAAGGAGTCTATTTTTAATGTATTTTAAGTTTTTAAGGCTCCTTGTAAACCAAGGAGGGTCGGTCGAGGCGGATGGATACTTCCGTGGCACGCAAGAGTCGAAGAAAGCGTTAAGCGTTTTGTAGAATGTTTCTTTTTTTTTTTTTTTTTTTTTTTTGTTTTAATTTTCTTTAAATTACATTCTGTTTCTTAAAGAATAACAATGAGTAATGGTTGAAGAATGGAAAAAAAAAAAAAAAAAGAAGAACTCCATGGCGAGACTGGAGGTTGCTAGCAGTAAGGGTTTCAATCGACACCTCAAGCGTTGGGTGGTAAGGATCTTCTGGGAGCGAAAGTGGCATGGCTCTGGAAACGGTTATTCCATCTGGTTCAGAAACGAAACATAGATCTAGAAGCTGACCTAAAGAATTCCTTACGTGGTTTATTTGACCAAGGGATATGTCGAACATACCCTCAGTAAAATCGTGATGTGTTGAGAGTGTTAAAGATGGTGAATTCTCGATGTTTGACCAGATAAGTTCAGGTAAATTGTGAATCTCCTAGAGTCACTAGAAGGTCACTGTCAGACATGCGGTTAGAAACCAGCTGAATGGCAGATAAGTAGTACCAGTATGTAGGTGGTTCAGAAGAAGGTGGTAAATATGAGCATGTTATGAATAGTGATTGAAGCGACATAGTGATTTTGACACATAAGAATTCAATATCACCAAGATTCGGTAACTTAACCTCTTCAGAAGCGAAGTCGGAGTCCACAGAGATTAGGATTCCTCCTTCCCTTCGTAGTGGTCGGTCCCGTCTGTATGTGGTGTACCTGTCTGGGAAAATTTCGGAACTAAAAGTCTCCGGCTTTAACAAGGTCTCTGAGAAAACTACAATCTGGGATGCAAAAGATGAACTATTAGAATACAGTTTAGGTAGCTTACTCCGAAGCCCCCTAGTATTTTGATATGTAAGGGTGATAGATGTTGTTAGTTTTTTGAGGATGAAGGTTTAGGTACGGAAGACGAAGATGGTACAGGGTTTTTAGGCTTTGGGAGTTTAACTCCCACAGGCGTATTAACTTTTTTTTACTGTACTTGGCTGATGTTCTTGTACGAATATGTTGTCCGGCAAAAAGCTGGGCGAACAGATCGTATCGAACATCGGCAAAGGTACACGTATCTTAAAAGATGACGTAAGCCTTGAATAAGAATATTTAAATTTCCTAATGTCCTCCACTCTAACAACGGCCTTGGATTTGGCTTGGATATAAGCCGAGATATCAATCTCTGAGGTGTCAGGGGCCAGCCGTGAAATAAATATATGTTTAGAGGGGAGAATCACCTGTAAGGGCTGTGGTGTTACGGTTGGAAAGACCGTGACATCAGTCCGTACCGGGGGTCCGGACGGTAGTTTACCCTAAGCAGTGGATTTTAAGGGGGTCGACTCTACTCGTGCCGCAGGAATCACTTGAAGTGATACCCTGGATGGTAATTCATACGAGTTATGCTCAATTATGGAGTCAAATTCAGGAACCGAATTTGTGTTTCTAACCCTCTGCTCTTGGGGTAGTAAGAGTTATGAGCTGCTGCATGGTTGTTGGCTGATCAGGCTGAACAGCGATCTCAGTGCACACGGAGTCCCTAATAGCGGTTTTTTACGCTTTGGAGACTCATTTAGCAGTTGTAGGCTGCTAAATTGGGAATCAAGCGCAGAGAGTTGGTCGTTGATTTTACGGAAACCACCGATCAACTCTTTGAAACCGTTTTTAGTTTTCCGCATGAACGTTCGCATTTCTTTTTGAACCGCGCGACATCCACTGCAGCAAAAGTGGAAACCAGCGTTTCTAGAGATTTCATCCGAAACTGAGGCGGTGAAACCGGTACATTTCGTATGCACTACATTTTCACACAGCCAACAGGGGATGCTAGGCTGGGACGCGGAAATCGGCTTATAGCACGATTTTATAGCGCAGATGCTATAAAATTCCATTATAAAAATTTTTATGGTAAAAACTAGAAATTTAAGATATATAAGAAATATGTAAAAAACAAATTATTATTATTAGACAAACTAGTAGCCTTGAACCACTGTACTTGTTAATAAGAGCACGATAAAAGGGAGAGGTAATAGGAAAAAAAAGAGCGCAAACTAGGAGAGAGAGTTATTGCAAAAGTAGAAATTGCAGTAAACGTAAGGAAAGGGAATAGAAATAAATAGGTCACAGTACCTTACTGGGGTAAATAATCTGGTAGATGCGCATTTAGCCGTTTCGCTTAAGTTTGAATAACCTTTATGGATTTATTACTCAGCGAATTCAAAGGCATCTTCTTAAAATGTTTTATTATTTTAAGTTATGCCACAATCACTTTCTGGTTACGGATATGTCGGGGTTTTTTTTTTTGTGTGAACCTATGTTCCGATATTACCGACGCGATTTGCGAAAGTTCTTGAGCGGATGATAATTTAAGAATTGAATAGGTTTGCTATCGCATCAATAATTTATCATCCTACCGACTGCGCCACTTACGTATTTGCGAGTTCAGTCGAACGAATGATCTGTCGTTTAGACTAAGATCAAAGCTGTAATTTATACTGAATAAAACGAAAAAACGAACGAATTCAATTAAGTTATTTATTTCTTTATGGTCAGCTTAAAACTAAATGTACAGAGTTTAATTTGGTTCGAAAAGAGTTGTGAGAAACGAAAATGTTTTGTCAGAATTTTTGGTCAATTATGTAGAGTTTTAGGTGCATACAAAAAGAATGACATAGTTACACAACAATCATGCGCTTTATTGTTTTGGTTGCGCGTTTAAAATTTCATGTTACGTATTTTTAAATATTTATGCATTTCCAAGATTGTATGTGCAGCGATTTTGTTAAGTTACGAGGGCGGGTCAATAAGTCCGTGACTATTTGAATGAAACACAGGTTTTTAGATAAAAAGTTATTTTATTCTTCAACGTAGTCTCCTTTGAGCTCTATACACTTAGCCCAACGCGTCTCCAATTTTTTTATCCCTTCCAAAAAATATGATTTGTCGAGGTCTTCAAAATAGGCATTTGTTTGTGAGATGACTTCGTCATTGCAGGCAAATCTCTTTCCGCCGAGCCATTTCTTCAAGTTTGGGAACAAGAAATAGTCACACCCATTTCATAGCCCATTTCATGGAATTTTGCCATGGAAACTGCACATGTGTGCACCCGTGCATTGTTCTAGTGGAAAATAACTTTTTTCTTGGCCAAGTGCGGTCGCTTTTTTTCAATGCCTCATCGAATCGACCCAATAAGTTGCTGTAATATTCACCATTGATTGTTTTTCTTTTTTGAAGGTAGTCAATGTGGATAATACCGCGTGCATCCCAAGTAGTCGCCATGACTTTATTGGCTGACAAACCCACCTTTGCCTTCTTTGGCGCCGATTCACCCCGAGAAACCCACTGTTTTGATTGCTGTTTGACCTCCGGTGTGTTGTGGTGGATCCACGTTTCGTCCACGGTTACGAAACGGCGCAAAAACTCGTTCATATTGCGATTGAACAACGCTAAACATTCCTGCGAAATTGTCACACGGTTGCATTTGTGGTCGATTGTGAGCAAACGCGGCACCCATCTTGCGGAAAGCTTTCTCATACCTAAATGATCATTCAAAATTGAAACCACTGAGCCATGTGAAATGCCTACGGCCTCCACAATTTCTCTCACTTTTAATCGCCGATCGGCTAAAACCATATCGTGGATTTTTTCAATTGTTTCGGATGTGGAAACCTCAACTGGGCGTCCAGAACGTTCGGCACCTTCCGTGCTTGTACGGCCACATCGGAATTCAGTAAACCACTTTTTTACCATGGAAATGGATGGTGCAGAGTCTCCATAATATTTATCAAGCTTGGCCTTGGTTTGCGTAATGGATTTTTTCCTCAAAAAATAATGCTTAATGAGCACACGAAATTCACTTTTTTCCATTTTCTTCTCAGTCAACGCGGTAGTCTGATATTAACGGCTGTCAAAAACAAACTAAATGTCGCAGCTTGTTCAATTTTTGACAAGAGTCAACTGACAGATGACTGTTGACGAGAGCAGTGTTATTGTCCCGCCCTCGTAAGTTTATGTCACTGTAATATGTGAAGCATATTATGCTATATATATATATATATATATATATATATATATATATATATATATATAATATGCTACAGACAGCAGGTTGTGCAGGTTGTGCGGGTTGTGCTATAAATATATATATGTAAGGAATTAAAGCCAGTTTATTGATATAATTAGTTGGATATATTAGAAATAATGGAACAGCGACTTCTCGACTCTGCTGACAATGGCTGCAATTTGACCACTTGACTATTTAACGGATTAATGACGAGTGACCCTCCGACACACCAACTTCTATGCCAACTTCGGACTTGATTCCTCGACGACTTCTGCTCTTTCAACGTCTTGCACTTGCTAGTCCTTTTTTCATACTACCCTTGCTGTCATTCAATCTGGTGATAATATCTTCTAACTACTCCAACTCCTCCTTGAGAGCTTCGATTTCCTGGTTTTTGGTCTCCTTTGCTTTCTTTTAATCTGCAATTTCCTGGTTGGCCTTCTTCAGTTTTAGGCCTAAGTTCTCTAAATCCTGCTGAGCAACCTGCTTGGCCTGGTTGGTGGCCTTCTAAAGTCCTTGGCTTACATTTGGATGTCCTTTTGGGCCTGCGTTATTTTCTGCTTTTCGCTCTCGAGTGTGGCCTTGAGCTTGGACTGTTCCAGATCCTTCATCTTCTCCTCGATGTTTTTTCGAGCTTCCTGCAGCTGCTCCTTCAACTGATCGATCTCTTGCTGAGCCAGACGCTTCTCCCGACTCTTTGCCTCGTTCAGCTGCTCCACTTGGAGCTCCATGTCCTGCTGTTTTGCGATCAACTCGGCGTTCATGTTATTTAGCTCTTCTGGGCTTGCAACATCAGCAGGTTGTGCTCGGCTGTAAGTTTGAACAATTCGCGGTGGCTCTGCGACAGTTCATCCTTCAGGATTTCCACTTGCTCTTTTACGGCGGCTGCTTCCATAGCTGAATACCGTCTTGGTTGGTGACAAAATGGTTTTTTTTGTTCGTCCGGTACGATCCTCATTTGTACGTGACACTCGATTGGGGATTCAGCTGGCTTGTAGTTCTCGACCAACTGCTGAACGGCTTGAACTGTTCAGAAACACCTAAGTTATTTTCGTTCTCGACAATATTTTATATACTTATATATATATATATACTCCAGCGCAGTCTAGTCGCGCTGACACCTTTGGGAAAATGAACCCCTCCTCGTTCGATGTGACACGAAACTTGGATGCGAAGTCAAAACCATGCAGGGCGTCATCATCAATATTTTTATCCGGAACAACGAAAATTTTTCCAGCTCATCGACGCACACGGCTCCCGTAAATGTACCCAGCGGCATTGTTTTTACATTTCCTAGGCCTCGCAGTACGGTGAAACATTTTTCCAGTTTCACATCGGTCAGTTTCTTAAAAACTGAGTTGCAAAAGATTGACACATCCGCTCCAGTGTCCACCAGACAATTTATTTCAAGTCCGTTCACAATTTTCGCTTTATGTCGTATTGAAGACTGAACCGCCTGCACAGATCTGGATACTTGTGGACACTCCCTTGCAATATGTCCCACGCCATCACATTTAGAGCATTTTGCATATCAGCATATCTGTCTTGCAATCCTTTCTCAGGTGCTCAGCTGACCCGCAATTAAAGCAACGAGCATTTCGGTGGCTGGCATTGTACGTGTTTTTCTTGCCACCACTATCCGACTTGACTTGATTGGACATGCACTTGCGTTGGTGTATCTCGAATTTCTCTTTAAGCTCGTAAAATTCTTTGCAGCCGTACAGGTTAAATTTGAATTCACTTGGTATATCTAACCCGTCCATAATGTATCCCATAGGGGACTCTTTGTCGATCGTTCCCTGTGCTGCTATGTTTTTCATAATCAACATATACTCATGAAAGCTCTCATCTTTCTTCTTTTATCGCTCTCCCAGTTTGGCATATAGATCAGCACTTCTCATTGTACGCTTAATTCTCTAGTTAATACTTTTTTCAGCTGCTCAAACGTATTAACAACTTCCGAATCTAAGAACAGCTTTTCCAGCTTTGTTATCTTTCCACGTGCTTGTACGTATTTCTGTGGTTCGCTCAAGCCATACGTCTCTGCATTTTGTTCAAAATTCTTGAACCACTTCTCCACAGGAATAGTCTCTCCGTCATAGTCCGAAACCACATTCGAAAAATTTTCAGTTGAAATTGTTGTTCTATTCCGCTCTCTGTCAGTGGCTTCGTCCACTTGAATTTTCAGCGTTAGTAACTGGATTATTTTTTGAAGACTCTCGTTACTCATTTCTTCTTTAGTTCGTATTTCCAGTTCACTTATTTTCTGTTGATTTTCTCCAACTTTTTTCCAACTTCCTTTCCGCAGTGCGTTTGGGATCGTGCTAAAGCACGTGTTCTCTCTTGCTCTAGTTCTTCGTCGCTCAAACTCATGTACTCGCTCTCTTCTGACGACGTACTGATGCTTTGATCACAATAGCCAATGTATCCAACTGATTTGACCGGATTGAGCCTCAGATGTAAGGCTTTAGACCGGAACGAGCCCCAAAATGTAAGGCATTAAAGCCAGTTTATTGATATAGTTAGTTGGATATATAGAAATAATGGAATAGCGACTTCTCGACTCTGCTGACAATGGCTGCAACGGCTTAATGACGAGTAACCTTCCTACACACCAACTTCTATGCTCGTACTTGATTCCTCCACGACTTCTGCTCTTTCAACGTCTTGCATTTGCTAGCCCTTTTTATACCCTTGAAAAAGGGTATTATAATTTTGTCCAGAAATGTGTAATGCATTAAAGGAAGCATCTCCGACCCCACAAAGTATATATATTCTTGATCAGCATCAACAGCCAAGTCGATATAGCCATGTCCGTCTGACGTCTGTCCGTCTATCCGTCAGTCCGTCTTTCCGTCTGTCCGCGTTTCTATGCGAAAAATAGACAGTAGTTTTAAAGCTAGCGTTTAAATTTTTACCAGATCATTATTTTTGTTGCACGCATATCAAGTTTAAAAATCGGTCGGATCGGACCACTATATTATATAGCTGCCATACAAACGATCAATAAGATTTCAAGTCTTTGTATGGAAAACTTTTTTGATATCCAAGCTATCGCAACCGAATTCAACATTTATTTATTCGACATAGCCATACATGATTTGTGAAAGTTTGGTCCGGATCGGACTACTATATCACGCTATTACGACCGATATTGAAACAAGTCTTTGTATGGAAAACTTTTTTGTTTTCCAAGCTATTGCAACCGAATTCAACATTTATTCATTTGACATAGCCATACGCGATTTGTGGAAGTTTGGTCCGGATGGGAAAACTATATCATATAGCTGCCATAAATGGATAAAAAAAAATAAAATGGATTTAAGTTTGGTTGAGAAAATGAAATCTTTCTTTACAACTAATGATCCTTCACTGGAGAGATCCAGCAAAATAATAAGGGAAATAGATATTAAACTAGCACCTTATTACGAAATTGAAAAGGAGCTTAAAAAAACTACCCACCAAACAGTGAAAACAGATTTTGCAATAATAAAACCAGTAGAAGAACCACAAGGTCCCACAACTAGTTTCTTTTCCAATAGCGAAAACTATGTTGAAAAAATATCTTCTGACGAAGCTATTGCTCCCCCAAAACGCCCACGCTCAAAGAGCCTTGAAGACAGTGAAACAGATTAATTACCATATAAAGTTTGAAGAATGACAATAAAGTTTTGAATAACCCTTGAATTTGTTTTAGTTTTTTTTTTAATTAAAATTTAAAATTTTTTTAAATAAATTAAAATATGTACATATGTATATGTATTATTATTCATATCTTGTGTTTTTAATTGTATAAGAAAATTTGAATTTATGTATTGAGTTGAAATATATGTGCATCTGTTATTTAGTATGTATTTTATTTAAAAAGAAACCTATTGGAACACAACCCCCAAATTTATATATTTATAGGTCTTAGATAACGCGGAATTAATTCTTCTAGAACGTAACTATAGCGGTATACAAGGAATACCTGAATATTTAAAATATGGATGGATGGAATACATTTTTGTTTTTTTGATTGAGCCTAAGAAACTAAATTTATAAATATATTCAATATAATTGAATAAAACAAGGTTTTTTTTTTTTATTATTTATATAGTATAAGAAGAAACACTTTCAACTCGTTGAACTTTATGCACGTCGGCCTATCATTGCTCCGTAATTTGAACGTTTCCCGAACGAACTAGCTACCTATTATCAGCTTTGAATTGATTTAATCAACCTGCTGTATCGCAAAGTGGTCCACAAACTAAAGAACACCTCGAAAGTTTAACTTTATACGCATATTCTTCGTTTATTTTAAACGCTAAATAAAAACTGTGATTCGCGAACAACAACAACAAAGTAACCAATAATCTTTGCTTTCTTTTGTTACAACAAGCTGCTCACCGCTTTCTATCGCACTCCCCCTTTTGTGGAGCTTCTTCATCTTCCTCTGGATTGCCGCTGCTCCTGCTCTTCGCCGAAATCGCTCCCACGTTACCGTCGTTGGATCACTCTCTTCATCGTACATTCGCTGGACCATCTGTATTTGAGGGCATTCTCTCTTTTATTACCCAAAATGACTTTGGTTTGTACTTCAAAGAAATGCGAATTTGGCGCAATAAGGAGCGACCCACCTGACCTGCTGACTATGCGATAATTGCTCGCACATGAAATGCGCTGGCGTTGGTCATTATGGCCGACTTGGTGATCTCCTGGGCAAAGGCATCGGTTTGACATTGTCCTGTTTGGCCTGTCGAGAGATTGAAGGCGAGATGCGCACGTTTATGCGGCAAACCCGAAACGGTTTCCGGGAGGTTCGGAAACAATTTGCCACATTAAATGAGCAGTTTCTCAACCTCGAATCTCTATTTCTGGGCCTTAAACTATTAAGCGAATCACCACGCCGGAAAATTGCTAGCACTAACCAGAATATGAATATGTGTACAACTCCAGCCTCACATATGCCAGTAAGCAATGTTATGGTTGATGATCCTGGCGAACAGCCACCCATCGTAGCTATTCAGAAACCCGGTCTTCCCCCTGCAAAAGTTGATACGCCGGAACCTGCCAGTAGGAATCTCCCACCTGGTCCCATTCTTGAAAAATCTGCAATAGTCATATCACCAAGCAGGCCTGCTGCTCCATCACTACGCCTGCCTGCCGCCGCACCTATCCGCCTACCCGTTGTTAAATCACTAAAGCCATTGACGGGTGTTCCAACGGAAACGCGATCTTCTGGACTTACGCTGAGAGCTGTGGCTCCCCGCAAATCCATCTTTGTATCGCGGCTTATGCCTGATGCCTCTGCAGATGACGTTAGGTTTCAAAATAACTCTACCAGAAGCTTCCCTTGTTAAATCTTTAGATCCTGCTACCTGGCCCGAGCACAGTATTGTCCATGAGTTCTTGACCAGAGGTTCTCAAGGTTCCAGTCCAGTTAATACTTCAAAAAAACTAAGCAACAAGATTTTTTCTTGTTGCTACCAAAACGTTCGCATTATTCTTGAAAAACTGAACTTGCTTTATACAAACAGTTCTTCCATTGACCTTGCTGCTATTGTGCTAACAGAAACTCCTCTGTTATAGATAATGAAATTGTTGTATCGAAGTACACTGTCCTTCGGGATCGCCCAACCTTTGGAGGTGGCATTTTGATTGCCGTAAACAACATCTACTCAGTGGAACGTATCACCATTACTAATCCTTTCGGAATTAATTTTCAGCCGTAAAAATTCATTCTGAGTCCTTTAACCTTTTCATCACTTGTTCCTACGTTCCTCCTCTGAGTGATGCAATCATTTATATGCACCACTTAACTGACATTAAATCAGTTTTGTCTCTGCTAAATGATTCTGATCTTATTCTAGTTATGGGAGATTTCAATCTGCCCCTCATTTCATGGATCAACTCAGTCGATGATAACTCGCTTTTACCCACCAACCAAAATGACTTTCTTGATGGCTTAGCCGACTCTGCCGTTTTCCAACTCAACCCTATCAGGTACTCCCGTGGCAGGTCGCTTGACCTTATTTTCTCTTATACTACCTCCTCTGCCACAATAGCAAGGTCTCCTCCCTGATCTACTCCTGAGGACTCACACCATCCAACAATCTTAGTTTCACTAATTATTGACTATCCTGAAGTACCCTCCAGTAATAGCGCGCAGTCTCGTCAAAAATGCTTCAAAAACGACTATTGTGACCTAAGAAATCACCTGACTTTTATTGACTGGAGTTATCTTTCTAATTTCAGCAATATCGATGATGCATACAGACTCTTTTTATGAAGTAATTCATAGCGCCATAAATAAATCTGTCCCTGAAACATGGACTCCATCAACGTCAAAACCTCCATGGTTTAATAAGCACCTCTTTCTCCTTAAAAAATAGGAAATCTAGAGCTTACAAAAAGTCATTAAAATCTCCAACCTCGATACATATTTCTAATTACCTTCTAATCCGCAACCAGCTTGTTGACCTTAACAATCAACTATATAAAAATTATATTTCAAAATGCAAACTTAATTTTCACAATGATCCTAGCTCTTTTTACTCTTTTGTAAACTCTTAACGTAAATTCACTCTTTTCCCCCCTTCCCACTTATATAATAATACTTCCGACTCTTCACATCTCGGTATTGATAATCTTTTTGCGTCATTTTTTCAATCAACCTACTCATCTTATCCATTTGATCCCTCTTCTAACTATCCACATTATTTACCCTACATAAATAACATTTCCCTTTCTAAATTCCACTGTCATGATATGTTTACGGCTCTTTCATCAATTAAAATCTCATTTTCACCAGGCCCAGACAACGTACCTAGCTGCATCCTCAGAAGGTGCTCCGATCTTCTTACCTTACCTCTTACTATACTATTTAACCTATACTTGGTAACCTATCCTACCTAAATTATGGAATGAATCATACCTCAAACCAATTCATAAAAAAGGCTCTAAGGCTTCCATTGAGAACTACCGTGGCATTGTTAAGCTATTTGCGATTCCCAAGCTTCTTGAGAAACTCATCACATCGCAGCTGCAACATGCATGCAAGAGCATAATCTCACCAGTACAGTATGGTTTTTTCAAGCTTCGCTCGACAACAACTAAACTTATTGAATTTTCGTCAAAATTTAACCAAGGTTTTCAATATCGCTTGCAAACTGATGTTATTTATACTGACTTTAGCAAAGCATTTGATTCTGTTACTCATCAGCTCTTGCTACGGAAACTCTCACTTATTGGTTTTCCCCCAAAAATCCTGATGTGGGTTGCTTCCTACCTTTCAGATCGAACTCAGCGTGTCCTATTTAAATCTACCAAGTCGAAGGTCTTCCATGTCTCATTGGGTCTCCCGCAGGGCAGTCATCTAGGACCACTGTTGTTTATACTCTTTGTGAACGATCTTCCCAATGCCTCTACGCTTATGTATACTGATGATGTTAAGTTATGCTATGCCTTCTCGGAACATTTCCTGCACATGCATCTGCAATAAGACCTTGACAAACTTTATTTGTGGTATCAAGTAATCTTTTGTTCGTAAACTGCTCCAAATGCAAACTTATGACATTCCATTGCAGTGTACCGCTTATTGTATCTTACTCTCTCCGAAATCACGTCCTTGATCGTGTTTCCACAATCAAAGATCTTGGAGTTCTTTTTGATCATTTCATCAGTTTAATGATCACATTTCTGTGACAGTGAATAAAGCCAGAGGAATGTTAGCCTTTGGTTAGCGATGGTCTAAAGAATTTAACGATCCTTTCACCACCAAATCCCTGTATATCACCCTAGTTCGTCTCATTCTTGAATATTGGTCGTGCGGTTGGAGTCCTTAATAGTCCTCTCACCAAAATAGTATTGAGTCGGTTCAAAAGCAGTTTCTGTTATTTGGACTAAAAAACTTAAACTGGGATCCTGATAATCGTCTCCCGCCGTACCGTTGCAGAATTAAATTGTTAATGTTACCTTCTCTAAAGGAGCGTCCAACCTATGCTGGGGTCATGTTTCTACACATGCTTATCCATGGCATGGTTGATTCTAAACACATCCTAAGCCAGCTATATTTTTGCATCCCTAATAGGAAAACTAGGTCCTTTCGACCTCTTTGGTTACCTATTTGCAGATCCAACTACGCTGAACACGACCCTTTTCGCACTATTTTTAAAAACTATAACCTCTTGTCACATACTCTAGCCCCCCCCGATCGATCCACTGAAGCGGCTATTCGACTATTGTGACTAAATTTCGCATCAAATTTACATTGTTGGACATTAAACCATCAACACGCTTTCGTAGAGTGCAAACTGAAGAAAATATCGCAGCTGAATTGGACAGTTTATCAATTATCGATTCGTTGCCGTTTGCACCAACTGGGCCTCTGTTACTCAACAACGTGGAAAATTTTGCGGAAGACTTTAATTGTGAAGCCTTTCAAAATATAGCTGATGCGAGAATTGAAGCCGAACGACCTACCGCAGTGCAGAATTTTTAGTGAGTACACTGTTGGAAAGTTGGCTGAAGATCCACTTTTTTATCAAAAAATTGTGTTCAGCGACGAAGCTTTAAAATTAAATCTCACATAAAACAAATTAAAAACAAGAAAGCCCCCGGATATGACTTAATCGGAGGAAAAATTCTGAAAGAACTACCAGACGCTAAAATCACCTATATTAGAAACCTGTTTAACGGAAACATTCGACTGCAATACTTTCCCATAACTTGGAAGGTAGGCCAAATTAAAGCAATTACAAAACCAAATAAAAACGCCAATACTGTAAGTTCGTACAGACCAATCACTTTATTACCTGTCCTCTCAAAAGTATTTGAAAAAGTCCTATTAAATAGAATCGAGCCAACCCTTTTTTTTTTTTTTTCCAATTTTATTTTATTTGCTGGATCTTCTCTTCTTAATAGAGACTAACAACAAGTTTTAAAATCTTAGACTAATATTATAACTAAAATCCATTTTAGTGATGGGTTTAGTTTTAAAGACGGCTCTAATTATATCGGAACTGAGCGAGTGGATGATCGGCACGTTGAAGTCTACTCCAACTGGAAGTTCTGGTTAGCGAGCGTGCAAGAGGATTTGGATGAGATGTTAATTTAGTTTGGTGTTTGGCTTTTTGATTGAAGATTTCGTCAGAAACGGTGTTAATATTTAAGTCTCGATGAATATTTTCGTTCCTTATATACCAAGGAGCACCAGTGATGAGTCTAAGTGTCTTAGATTGAACTCTTTGAATTACTTCGATGTTACTACGACTGGCATTTCCCCAGAGTTCAGAGCCGTATTTCCATATTGGCTTGATCACGGTGTTATAGATGAGTATTTTGTATTCAAGGCAAAGAGGGGATTGAGAGTTGATTAGCCAGTGGAGCTTGTTGGTCTTCAACTTTAGTTGAGTTTTTTTGGCTGCTATGTGTGAGCGCCAGGTGAGTCTCCTGTCAAGATGGATACCCAAGTATGTGACGGTGTTTGACTGGGGGATTCGTGCTCCATTTAGAGTAAGCTGGGGACACGTTTGTCTGTTCAGTGTGAACGTTACGTGTTTACATTTACTTTCGTTTACTTTAATTCTCCAGTTAGCTAACCATTTTTCAAGAGATTCCAAATGATTTTGTAGAATAACAGTTGCTCTAAGGGGACATTTACTCCGGCTAAGAATGGCAGTGTCATCTGCAAAAGTTGATGTGGTAAGTTGAATGTTTGTCGGAATGTCCGATGTGTATAGTGTTTATAGAATGGGACCGAGAACGCTTCCTTGAGGCACTCCGGCTTCTATGGTATAATAGTTTGAAGTGCTTGAACTGCATCTAACCGCGAACACTCTTTTTGTGTAGGTAGGCCTTTAGAAGCCTATGTATATTTTGAGGCAGCAGTTTGATTATTTTGAACTTAAGTCCATCCAGCCATACTCTATCGAATGCTTGAGCAACGTCTAAGAATAGAGCTGTGCAATATTCACGATGTTCAAAGGCAGTGCGAATTTCTGACGTGATGCGGTTAACCTGTTCGATGGCTCCGTGTTTTGCCCGAAAACCAAATTGGTGCGATGGGAGTGTGTTGTGTGTTTTGAGGTGGGGCACTTTTTCAAATAACTTGGAGAGACAAGTAAGTAAGCTTATTGGCCTGTATGATGATGGCTGTGTTTTGTCTTTCCCGGGCTTAGGGATCATAATTATAACTGATTTCTTCCACTTTTGAGGGAAGTATCCAATTTTAGTAATTGCGTTGAAGAGCAAGCAGATTCTTAGGACTGCACACATTGGGAGCTCGATGATCATTTTCGGGGTTATTAAGTCGTAGCCAGGCGATTTTCCAGTCTTCAGTTGCTCTTTAATGACTTTCGTTATCTCGCTTGGCCGAAATACTACCGGATCTTGTGGTGCTAAGTCAGATGCAGTTAAAGGCGGGAGAGTAAATGAGTTAGTGGCTGGATTTGGTTGAAATACTTTTTTAAGATGATCAGCGAAGACTCTTGCTCTGTCCGTGTCACTGCGAGACCAGTTTCCGGTAGAATTACGGAGAGGTACAACCGTTTCTGTTGGTGCCTGTAGGTTCCTGTGGTTTTTCCACAACGAGTTCTTTGTGCCTGTGGGTGTGAGATTCTCGATGTACCTTAGTTGTGCGGCCGCTTCTTCTTTCTTGAGCGCGTTTGTAAGTCTGCGAGAAGCTGCTTTTAATCTACTCTTTGCGCCAGGTGATCTGTGCTCCTGCCACTCCCTTCGAAGTCGTCGTTTTTCAAGCACAAGCAGTTCAGTATCTCTTCTTGTCTTGTTAAACTTTATACTGCATACATGATTGTCTTGTGGAGTTGACGCTTTTGCTGCTGCAACAAGTATTGATTCTATATCATCAGCAAACTGATCAATGTCCTGCTCGGTTTCCAGGGGGCTAGAAAGGCCGGTATGGGAACAAACATATTTTTTGTACCTCGCCCAGTTGGTCCTGTTGCTTGTGAGCCTATGCGGTCGCTCGATGTGTTGTAGCTGGTACAAAAGATGAAATAGCACCGGACAGTGATCAGATGAGAGTTCTGGAAGTGCCTCAGCTGTAATCATTGATTGGGATATCCTTTTTGTGATGGCAAAGTCGATCAAATCTGGAAGCTTCATGGGATCGGCTGGCCAGTATGTGGGCGCTCCAGGGGAAACATAGTTTAGTTTGCGTTGCGGTTTGATGATTGCCTTGTACAGCTGTTTTCCTTTAGGGTTCTCTATCCGAGATCCCCAGTACGTGTGCTTGGCATTCCAATCGCCAGCTGCAACAAACCTTTCACCAAACGAGTCAAAAAGTGTTGTGAATTTTTCCTCAGAGATTGTGAAGCGAGGTGGGCAATAGATAGCAGCCAGAGTGAGAGCACCGTCATGGCATTGGAGGTTTATAGAGGTACATTGTAAGCAAGTGAAGTAAAATTTATATCCTGGTATCTGGAAGTTGTACTTTTCGGTAAGGTGAGTCTCTGAGAGTAGCATAACGTCAATGTTTCTGTCGGCTAAGAACTGAGCAAGTTCTAGCTTGTGCCGCGAAACGCCATTAGCGTTCCAGGTAGCGATTATTAAGGGAGTCATTATCCTGTTTTAGAAGAAACGAGCATTTGCATAAGGATGTTTTGGTTCCTCATAAGCTGTTGCATAGTTTCTTGCATGAAGGTCATGAAGTCATTCATGCTTTGCTGCATCGAAAGCATAATCGCTTCAAAGCCAATTGGCTGCTGTTGCATGTTCTGTGTGTTTATTTGTTTATTTGTGTTTATTTGGTTAATTTTATGCTGGACGCTGGAGGTGACTGCTGTTGGTACTTGGATCCCTGATTTTAGTACACTTGCAAAGGAAGAATTTGGCATCGTTCGGTGGCTGGCGGACGAAGGGATGTTAGTCGGTTCCATTGCTTTGTGAATTGTTGGTGTGATACGATCACGAGCTAAATCCACTCGTTTGTTTAGGCGACTCTTGAGCTCCTTGTAAACAATGCATCCTCGCCAGTTGGCTGTGTGTTTTTCGCCACAGTTGCTGCATAGCTTAATTGAGCTGTCGTTTTTGTTCTTGGGACAGTTTACAGTACTGTGGGCATCGCTGCAAACGACGCAGATGGATTTTAGGGTGCAGTACGCTTTGGTGTGTCCATATTCTTGGCAGTTGGTGCACTGCACAAGTTGCCTGCGCTTCTGTGGCTCTTCTACGGTTATTCTTCGGTGCAGTAGATACTGTAGCTTATATATAGGATGTACTTCATTTTTGTTGTTTTTCTGACTCGATGGCTCCAGTTCGACTTTAAAGAGTGGCTGCGGCTCTTTGTTCCTGTTGAGAATGTTGATCACCGTTTTGGCGTTGAAGTTCTTCTCCTTTAGTGCCGCGATAATTTCGGATGAGGTCACGGATGACTCTATTCCTTTGATGACAACCTGCAATCCTTTGGCACTTTTCAGCTGGTAGGTATAGTAACTCTTCCCAGCTTCGTCCAGGTACTTGGTCACTGATCGGTGGCTAGACTCATCCTGAGTCTGCACTTTCGTTTCTTGTATGTTGCCCTTAGTAAGAGGTATAACATGGAACTTGTTCTCTCCAATAATTGCAACTAGTTTGTTAACCAGCGCATTTGAGGTTTTCTCACGTATATATATTGGTGGCGGCTTTATCTTCTTCTGCTCCTGTTCCTGCACTTCACAGTCATCCAGTAGTGCAAACCTATTTGAACTTGAGTCATTGGCAGCGTTGGCGCGATTTATTTTCGGCTGATTACCAGCCTGCTTGTGTTGTGGGCTTAGCTTTCGCTTTATTTGGATGTAGCGATCCAGCCCTGTTTGACAAAGTTTTTTGTTTTGTTTTGGTTCTTGTCCGCTTTCGCTTTCAAGAGTCGGTGTGAGTGCTTTTGCATTCGTTGTTGTTGATGCAGTGGAATTGTACACCGCTGTCGGTATTGAGCATAGAGTTGATGTTGATGTTGTTGCAGTTGTTGTTGCTAAAGGTGCAGATGCAGTAGATATCGTGATTACTGGATTGGTAGTTAAGGAACTTGACACCGTTTGGAATGGGGAGAAGGTGAGAGAGACGCTCTCAGTGCGTTCGGGTTCACTTCGAGCAGTCAGAAGCATTGGTGAGCAAGACCGTGATCGTGTGCATTCTGCAGGTGCTAGGTCATTGACCGGGTGGGTGGTTTGGCACTCGCGGGCGTCAGACACGACGGTGAAGTATGCATTGTTTCGCTGCAAAGAGAGTCGGCGCTCGTCTTGTTGTTTTTGCCGCTGAGCGCGCAATTCGCGTTGGCTCATTTTAGAACGATCGATTTGTTCGTTGTCTATTTGTTTTTTTTTTATTTTAGTTTTACTTTATTATTCCACACACAGAAAGTTTTGCAAGATAGCAATTTAACATTGCCAATAGCGTCTCTTTCGCTTTCAATTTATGTATTTATTTTTATGTTATTTATGTTATTTATTTTTATGTTATTTATTTAGCTATTCACTTCACTAAAATCAAGTGATTTTATACGGAGCTCGATGAAAACACGTCTGACTTCGTACAAGTGCACTGAAACAAAAAAATATAATACCTCCGCACCAATTCGGCTTTCGGAAGCAGCACTCGACCGTCCAACAGGTCCATCGAGTAATTAATAAAATAACAGAGGATTTTGACAAAAAGAAGTTTTGCTATGCTGTGTACCTGGACATTGCTAAAGCATTTGACAAAGTATGGCACAAAGGACTGCTGCATAAGCTAAGAAATATACTACCAGACAACTTATATACCATCCTACAAAGCTATATAACGGACAGATATTTCTATATCAAATATGACAATGAATGCTCAGATGTTATGCCAGTGACAGCGGGTGTTCCCCAAGGTAGTGTGCTTGGACCCATCTTATACCTGATTTACACCTCCGATATTCCAGCGCCAACTATCCCTGGATCAATGATTGCTACGTTAGCAGATGATACTGTCTTAATGTCGTCAAGCGCGTGTGAAAAAACAGCTGCAAGTACCTTACAACAAATCATGACACAAACAGTATCCTGGTTCGAGAGATGGGGCATCGAGATAAATAAAGACAAAACTCAACAAGTAATATAGACAAATCGACAACCCAAAAACTTCGCAATTAAAATCAACGACAATCAAATATTGCTACGCCCATATGCCAAGTACCTTGGACTAACCATTGACGCAAAACTGACATGGAAGCAGCACATCCTAAACAAACGAAATGAAATAAAAAACAAATTTCGACAACTTAACTGGCTAATAGGAAAACACTCAAAACTAAAATTACATTACAAAATTGCAATATACAAGGCGATAATAAAACCAATATGGACGTATGGAATAGAAATCTGGGGAACTGCCAGTAAATCTCACTTACAGCTAATTCAACGAACGCAATCGAAAATGCTCAGAACAATGACAAATGCCGAATGGTATATTAGAAATGAAGATATCCATAAAGACTTAAACATAGAGACAGTCAGCGAAACTATTAAAAAAAGCAGCAAAAAACACACAAATCAACTACTAAACCACCAAAACCCAAACCTGAGACAAATACCAATGAGAGAGCTGGAACCGAGAAGATTAAAACGCAGAACTCCAACAGAATTAAATTATTAGTAATTATTAGTAAACTATTAAAGTATTAGCGTATCCTTGCAATGGGAAGGGCCGCAATGGGGGAAAAAAAAAAGCGACGAAGCTTATTTTTGGTTTAATGTGTGCGCAGAATTAGCAAATAAGCAGAATTGTCGATTTTGGAGTAAAGATCAGCCAAAAGCATTGCAAGAGCAACCAATGCATCCAGATAAAGTCACAGTTTGATGCGGTTTATGGGATGGCGGCTCCATTGGACCGTACTTCGTCAAAGATGATGCGAATCGTAACGTAACTGTGAATGATGAGCGCTACCGTGAGATAAAGTCAAAATTTGTTTGCCCAAAATGCAAGAGCTTGACTTGCATGCCATGTGATTTCAACAAGACAGTGACACATGCCACACAGCACGCGTAGCAATCGACTTATTCAGAGGAGAGCGCGATGAACATTTTATTTAGGACCGGTCAATTGGTCGCCTTTAAGGTAGATTTTTAAGTTCCAGAATATGGAATCGTTAGTCTTGACCTCTTTGTAAAACGTAAGGGGGGATGTCCTTGTCAGCCGTTATTTGTCGATCGAACATCTGCTAAATATGCAGATCTTGAATTATATTAGTTGATACAATTACTGTGGGTTGTTAAGTAAAAGTAAATGTATTGGGCAATGGGATACATGGACATTTGAATATGTCACTATATATATATATAAATAATTGCAATAAAAATTCACTTTTAAATTCAGAGGATCAAGGATACATTCTTTCAGTTATATTATAAGATAGGATACTGTCATATATCCGTTGCTCCTATTATTTGTATTGGAATTTTGTGAAAATTCCAATTATATTCAGATCATTTGGTGTTGCTTTCAAATATTCAAGTTTTTTAAGATGTTCCTAATAGCATGTATTCGAATTAAAGCAAAAATAATTTTATTTGGTGTGAGTATATTTTAGAGTGGAAATATTTTTGCTGTTCTTAAAAATATAAGACTGATGGTTCATTACAATGATTATCGTTATTTTAATATAAATTGTAAAAAGGAGGTGCCATATCAAGTCATCTCCTTTCTTTATATACTAGATACGTTATCCCATTTCCCCTTATTTCTAAAATGGTACATTGGTTACAAATTTATTTACAAAACTCTTTGGTAAAAATATCCAAAGTGTTTCTCTGTTCTGTCAGTTAAATAAAAAACAATTTTAGTTCCATATAAACATGTTTTTTAAGTCTTTGGATTATTAATAGAATATATGGTTTTTATTTAATAATTATTTACCCCCAATTTACAGCACCACCCCCAATCAGTTCAACCCAACACGTTGAATTTATATTCGCTCTGGAAAAATCACCAATATTATATGTGCGCTTTTGATTTACGCTTTCCGTTATATAAGGAAGATTATTTACTTCAAATTGTAATTTGTAAATCTGGGTAGAAAAATCCTAGAACAGCGGCAAATAGAAAAATATTATTAGTGGTATTTTTTCTAGATGGTCTACATGTATTTTGCTCCTCCATAGAGGCGGATGATTCAGCAAAAAATTCAAGTAGAGAAGCAGGAAAAAGTTTTTTTTCTTTACTCTTTTAATTAAACTACGTCAGCCCTGGAAATCGCCGTTGGACTTTAACGGAATATGTTCCGCACATTTCATCCATTTGACAGACAAAACTTTTTTTATTATATTAGTATTTTCTTATTGTGTTTTTTATTATATCATCTCTTATTATGAAACTAACAATAATTATTCAAATCTTAATATATAGTGACGTATTTGGGTGGTCCAAACCGGCCACTTCAATTATTTCATAGAACTATAAACAGCTATGCACTTAAGCGATTTCCATAATGTATCGCAGCTGCGCAGCATCCGTTTCCAATAAAGAATTCTTTCGCAGCCGCACTTGGCCATTCTTGTAAACATCCTAAATCCTGACCTAA
This sequence comes from Drosophila ercepeae, assembly GCA_018150545.1. NCBI lineage: Eukaryota > Metazoa > Arthropoda > Insecta > Diptera > Drosophilidae > Drosophila > Drosophila ercepeae. Next base: position 152,173 of record JAECWL010000017.1, read on the forward strand.
GCAGATTTGACTGCTCTCTTTGAATCTTTTCCTAATCTTAAAAATCCAAGAGCAAGGCTCTCCAGAAATACAAATATTGTTAAAATACCGATTGATTTTTAGTCTTAAGCCGACATTCAATCAATAAAAACACAAAGCGGATTCAATCGGAGTTTTTATTTATTTCGGCGTTGATCTTAGTTTAAATACGGATCATTTATTCGACTCGAAAACACAAACAATTTTACTGGCGCAGTCGGTAGGATACAACAAGTATCCGAAAAAAGAACCTTCGAGTGGAAAATGAGTTAAATTTTATAATCCAGTGCTCGAAACATTTCCCAAAATAAATTCGTGAAAAACTCTTCAACTTGGATTATAATGCCAATTCGGTTATCCAAATAAAAATGGAAGTGAAATACGAAACAAAAACATTAAGTCCAAAGGCAACTAAGTTTAAAACCAACTTATAAAATTATAAGAAAGTGAAGTTAAAAACAAAAAAAAAACTTTTATACTTAAATAAAAAGAAAAAAACAATAAATTAAAGCAACATAATAAAACAACAATAAAAAAGTGTAAGTAAAACTAGAAAACGAAAAAAAAAAAAAAAAAAAAATAATAACATTAAATCCAAAACAAAACAAAAAAATTAAATTGAAAACAAAAAAAATTAAAATTTTAAAAAAATGTCACAGCCAATTATTGCCGCACCCCAAATCGTTGCGCTGAGCGACAACAACCTTGCCGAAGCCCGTCGGCAACTTAAAGATATTATGCCATTCAAGGGTGATCCAGAAACCCTTCACACCTTCGTCAGTAGAGTAGATTACGTAATTTCGCTCTACCAAACGAATGATGTTCGACAACAGAGGATTCTATTGGGAGCGATCGAAAGGAACTTGGACGGACAGGTTACACGATCTTTGGGACTTCCGAACATCGAAGATTGGCCTACCCTAAAGGCAAGACTCATCGCGGAATTTAAAACTCAAACACCAAACTACAACACCATACAGAGGAAACCTAAGAGCATTCTGCGAAGAAGCGGAAAGACGACGTCAATTATTAATTTCGAAACTACACCTAGAAGGTAACCAACCGGATTTCCTTATTTATATTCAGGCTATTAAGGACTCTATTAAGATACTGATAAGGAAATTACCAACACAATTATTTACTATTTTAGCTCATCACGATATTACAGACTTAAGATCCTTAATTACCATTGCACAAAATGAGGGAATTTATGAAGAACACATTAACTTTGAATTTAATAAAAACCCAGAATACCGTAAAAACTCAAATTCTAATCAGAATTCGAAAACACATAAATTCAATGCAAATGTTCAAACTCAATATCGCCCAAGTTACCCACAATATTCCCAACCCTTCCAACCTAATTTTAATCAATACGTGCAACCATTTAGACCTAGCTATACACAGCAGATGACTAACAACCCACCTATGTGGCACGCACCTAATTATTTCAGACCCAACCAGTACATAAACACACAACCCATTATTCAAAAAAATCCTTTCCAACAACATCCCAACAAAATCCAAAATCCCCAAACAACACATTTTAGAGGAAATACATACCCTCAACTACAACAACCCTCTACATCTAAAAATTCTAACTTCCCGATTACTAAACGACTAAGACCATCGGACAGTGAACAAACTAAAATGTCTATTGACGAAATGAGATTCCAAGACGCGCATGAATTCGAACAAGTCCAACCAAATTATTACGAGCAACAGTATTATGACCAAAATCAATACAATCCATATCATAATTATGGGTACATTAATGAAGGGCAAGAACAGGTCCAACCCGTACAAATTAATAACGAAAAAGATCTAAATAATTCTGAATTAAACGAAAATTTTCGGTCAACAGCCCCGGACAACTCGAATACATAAAAATAGTATACAAAGGTTCCACATACAAATGCCTTCTAGACACAGGATCCACAATTAATATGATTAATGAGAATATATTTTGTCTTCCCATTCAAAATAGTAGATGTGAAGTTTTAACATCAAATGGCCCTATCACCTTGAACGACTTGATTATGTTACCCAGAAATAGTATTTAAAAAAAAACCGAAGAATTTTATGTGCACAGATTTTCTAATAATTACGATATGCTAATTGGCAGAAAATTGTTAAAAAATGCACAATCAGTTATTAATTACAAAAATAATACAGTTACCCTTTTTGATCAAACATACAAATTAATTACTTCAGAATTAATTACTTCGGAAGGAAACCAAAATTTTTATATCCAAAGGACACCAGAACCAATTGCAAACTCAGATCAGGAATCAATAAAAAAATTAGATTTTTCACAGTTTCGATTAGATCACCTAAATCAGGAGGAAACTTTAAAGTTAAAAGGCTTATTAAATAAATTTAGAAATCTTGAATATAAGGAAGGAGACAAATTAACATTTACAAATACCATTAGACACGTACTAAATACAACACATAACTCCCCAATTTATTCAAAACAATACCCACTTGCGCAAACACATGAAATTGAAGTAGAAAACCAAGTACAGGAATTGGGATTGATTAGGGAAAGTAATTCAACATACAATAGTCCTACTTGGGTTGTACCAAAAAAACCGGATGCTTCTGGCATAATGAAGTACAGGGTAGTAATTGATTATAGAAAGCTAAATGAAATAACCATACCTGACAGATATCCAATTCCAAATATGGACGAAATACTTGGCAAACTGGGTAAATGCCAATATTTTACAACAATCGATCTGGCAAAAGGATTTCACCAAATAGAAATGGATGAGGAATCAATTCCTAAAACTGCATTCTCCACCAAAAGCGGTCATTACGAATATCTTCGAATGCCATTTGGCCTTAGGAATGCACCCGCTACTTTTCAAAGGTGCATGAATAATATCCTTCGACCATTGCTTAACAAACACTGTTTGGTGTATCTGGATGATATTATAATTTTTTCAACATCCCTTACAGAACATTTGAATTCAACACAATTAGTTTTTTCAAAGCTTGCAGAAGCAAATTTAAAATTGCAACTAGACAAATGTGAGTTCTTAAAAAAGGAAGCTAACTTTCTTGGTTACATAGTAACTCCTGATGGTATTAAACCAAATCCTATTAAAGTTAAAGCCATAGTTTCATACCCAATTCCGACAAAAGTAAAAGAGATTAGAGGTTTCCTCGGATTAACAGGTTATTATCGCAAATTTATTCCAAATTACGCAGACATAGCAAAACCCATGACCAGCTGCTTAAAAAAAGGAGCAAAGATAGATACGCAAAAACGTGAGTACATAGAGGCTTTCGAAAAACTTAAGGCTTTAATAATTCGAGACCCAATTTTACAATTACCTGATTTTGAAAAGAAATTTGTTTTAACCACAGACGCAAGTAACTTGGCCCTTGGGGCTGTCCTTTCTCAAAACGGCCATCCTATATCTTTTATTAGTAGAACACTTAACGATCACGAATTAAATTACAGTGCTATCGAAAAAGAATTACTCGCCATTGTTTGGGCCACTAAAACTTTTCGACATTATTTACTAGGGCGACAATTTCTCATTGCTAGTGACCATCAACCTCTTAGATGGCTTCATAACTTAAGGGAACCGAATTCTAAGTTAGAAAGATGGAGAGTCAGATTAAGCGAATACCAATTTAAAATCGATTATATTCAAGGGAAGGAAAATTCAGTCGCCGATGCATTATCAAGAATTAAAATTGAAGAAAATCACCATAGTGAAGTTACTCAACATAGTGCAGAAGAAGACAATAGCAACCTTATTCATTTAACAGAAAAACCAATAAATTATTTCAAAAAACAAATTATCTTTATTAAATCCGATAAAAATAAAACAGAGCATTCAATAATATTTGGTAACTCCATTAACACAATTCAATATGATGTAATGACATTCGAAAAGGCCAAACAAATTTTACTCGATCACTTTATCCATAGAAACATTACCATTTATATTAAGAGCGATGTAGATTTTGAAATTATTGAAAGGGCACACATAGAAATTATTAATACCACCTACACAAAAGTAATTCGCAGTCTTTTCCTATTAAAGAACGTTGGTTCATACGCCGAATTCAAAGAAATCATACTTCAATCACATGAAAACTTTTACACCCTGGTATACAGAAAATGACAAAATTATTTAAAGAAAATCACTTCTTTCCAAAAAGCCAACTACTAATTCAGAATATAATAAACGAATGCAACATATGCAATTTAGCCAAAACAGAACATAGAAACACCAAAATGCCTTTAAAAATCACGCCTAAACCGGATCATTGCCGAGAAAAATTTGTAGTAGATATTTATTTATCTGAGGGAAAACATTACATCAGTTGCATTGATATTTATTCTAAATTCGCTACACTTGAGCAAATTAAAACTAAGGACTGGATAGAATGCAGAAACGCATTAATGCGTATTTTCAATCAATTAGGTAAACCCAAATTACTTAAGGCAGACAGAGACGGAGCTGTCTCCAGTTTAGCTTTGAAGCGATGGCTTGAAGAAGAAGAAATCGAATTACAGCTCAATACAGCAAAAAACGGGTTGGAAGACGTCGAAAGATTGCACAAAACAATAAATGAAAAAATTCGTATAATCAATTCATCTGATGATGAAGAAGTAAAATTAAGCAAGATAGAAACAATCCTTTACACATACAACCATAAAATTAAACATGACACTACTGGACAGACACCTGCTCAAATCTTCTTATACGCTGGGCATCCAATATTAGACACTCAAAAAATTAAAGAAAGGAAAATAGATAAAATAAATGAAGACCGACAGGAATTTAATATTGACACTAATTACAGAAAAGGTCCACTACAAAAAGGCAAATTAGAAAATCCATTTAAATCAACCAAAAATGTAGAACAGACAGACCCTGACCATTACAAAATCACTAATAGAAATAGAGTTACGCACTACTACAAAACACAATTCAAAAAACAAAAGAAAAATAATCAACTCTCAATTTCGCAGGCACCTGGTACCTGATAACATTATTGCTTATACTGATCACAGCGGTTCATGGACAGCAAATTCAAATTAATAATATTGACACCAACCACGGATATCTCCTTTTTCTGATAAGCCAGTCCAGATACCATCCTCCTTTGAACATCATTGCTTGAAAATCAATTTAACTGAAATAGACATCGTGGTTGACTATTTTGAGCAAAGATTACGATCCGATTACCATGCACCCCCCATCAAATTTTTACACAATAAATTGAAAAGAGAACTAGCCGGAATAACCCTGAAACAAAGAAACAAACGGGGACTTATTAACATTGTGGGCTCAGTTTTTAAATACCTATTTGGAACACTAGCTGAAAATGATAGAGTCGAAATACAGGAAAAACTTGACAACAACGCCCATAACTCAGTAAAATTACATGAACTCAACGACGCTATACAATTGATAAATGACGGAATGCAAAAGATACAAAACTATGAAAAAAACCACACCATCATTAACAGTCTTTTGTTGGAACTAATGCAGTTTACGGAATACATAGAAGATTTGGAAATGGCTATGCAGCTTTCCAGACTTGGACTTTTTAACCCCAAATTACTAAACTATGACAAACTTGAGAATGTCAACAGCCAAAATATTTTAAACATTAAAACATCCACCTGGATTAACTACAATGATAACCAATTATTAATAATATCCCACATACCCATTTACTTTTCACTAATAAACACAATTAAAATAATCCCTTACCCAGATTCCAACGGTTATCAGCTAGATTACACAGACTCACAATCATATTTCGAAAAAGAAAATAAAGTTTATAATGCCGAAAATAAAGAAATAAAAAATGAATGTGTCACCAATATTATTAAACACTTGAAACCAATTTGTAATTTTAAGCCAGTGGACACGAACGAAATAATAAAATACATAGAACCAAACACAATTGTAACCTGGAACTTAACCCAAACCAATCTTAACCAAAATTGTCAAAATTCAATTAATAATATAAAAATAGAAGGAAACAAGATGATAAGACTAACGCAATGTAAAATAGAAATCAATAGTATAATTTTAAGTGAAAATCTGTTAAAACCAGAAATAGATTTGACACCACTATACGCACCACTTAATATAACAAAAATAAAAATTGTAAAACACAACGACATTGTTGAGATGATTTCAAAAAACAATATTACACTTTACATATTAATGACCATTGGAATAATTGCACTTATTTTGTTGTACTTATATTTAAGATATGTAACATTTAACCCATTCATGATTCTGTATGCAAAAATTAAATTAAGAAAAAATCAAAATCAAAACACACCACAACAAATAGAAATAGAAGAAACTCCATTTCCCATACTATATCCATCAAGTATCCATCAGCCCAAGTATAGGCTTCTCTTTAAGGGAAGGGGAGTGACTTATTTGGGTGGTCCAAACCGGCCACTTCAATTTTTTCATAGAACTATAAACATTTATGCACTTAACCGATTTCCATAATGTATCGCAGCTGCGCAGCATCCGTTTCCAATAAAGAATTCTTTCGCAGCCGCACTTAGCCATTCTTGTAAACATCCTAAATCTTGACCTAAGCAGATTTGACTGCTCTCTTTGAATCTTTTCCTAATCTTAAGAATCCAAGAGCAAGGCTCTCCAGAAATACAAATATTGTTAAAATACCGATTGATTTTTAGTCTTAAGCCGACATTCAATCAATAAAAACACAAAGCGGATTCAATCGGAGTTTTTATTTATTTCGGCGTTGATCTTAGTTTAAATACGGATCATTTATTCGACTCGAAAACACAAACAATTTTACTATATAACTTAGATTATTAAGAATGTAGAGTAATTGTATTAGTTATAGACGGCCCTAAGATTTCCTTGCTGAGCTGGAGAATCTTTGCGCTTCAGTCGGCTCTGACTGCAGACTCGCGTAAGGCACTTCGCAAGATGATTTTCGTGTGCCGCAAGTTTTGCTTGGTGTTTACTTTTTTTTAATCTGGATTTCCTCGTTGACAAGATTTATGTGGATGCTCTTTGGATGCTTTCGCTGCGTAGGTACTATGGTGCCCCAGTGATAGTTCGCAGAATCGTTGATTGAGCTCGCTGTATAATTTCAATGTTGGTTTTTGAAGCGTTTCCCCATAGTTCACAGCCGTATGTCCAGATGGGATTCAGCATGGTATTGTAGAGGAGTACTTTGTATTCCACACTTAGGGGAGAGTTGTAGTTTATAAGCCAGTGAAGATTGGCTGCTTTAAGCTTCATATGAGTCCTCTTGTATTTTATGTGTCGCAGCCAGATGAGGCGTCTAGGTGAACGCCGAGATACGTTACTACATCTGCTTGTGGGATTAACGTATTGTACAGGGTACAGGGTGGGCAGGTTTTTCTGTTCAATGTAAAGGTTACATGTCTGCTTTGAGTCTCGTTTATCTTGATGCGCCAGTCCGCAAACCATCTTTCCACTGTTTTAAGATGGCAGGCAAGTTGTTCGGTTGCCTTTGCTGGGCATCTAGATTGGCTAAGTATTGCGGTATCGTCAGCAAATATAGAGGTTGTGAGCTGATAGCTTGTATGAATGTCTGCAGTGTATAGGGTGTAAAGAACGGGGCCCAGAAGGCTACCTTGGGGGACTCCAGCATTGATAACGCGGTCATGAAAAGTCGAACTGTTACACCTGGTTGAGAACACTCTTTTGAAGAGATATGATTCGAGCATTTTGTGTGGGTTCTGGGGAAGCAGTTTTATTATCTTGTGCATTAGTCCTTCCAGCCAGGCTCGGTCAAATGCTTGTACAACATCTAGGAATTTCGCTGAGCAGTATTCCCGGTGCTCGAAAGCGGTACGAATTTCATTTGTGATGCGATTGACATGTTCGATAGTTCCATGATTTTTGCGAAAGCCAAATTGTTGCGATTGTATTGTATTCTGTCTTTTTAGGTTGGGAGTTAGTTGCTTAAAAAATGAATTTTCAAACAGTTTCGAGATACACGTTAGGAGACTGATTGGTCTGTAGGACCAATTACTATGACCGCCTTGTTCCACCTTTGGGGATAGTATCCAAGCTTCGTAATAGCGTTGAAATGTGAAATAAGGTCAGAACCGTACACGGTGGAAGTTCTATAATCATTTTTGGTATTACCAAGTCATGTCCAGGTGATTTGCTAGGATTTAAGATCTTTTATCGTGGATGCTATCCCATTTTGGCTGAATGTAATTGGATTTACAGGTGCTAAGTTTTTAGTGACTGCAGGTAGGGCAAATGAGTTGCAAGCAGGATTGGGTTGGAATACCTTCTACAGGTGATCGGTGAACGCATTGGCTCTATCTTCGTCGCTGCGCATCCAGCTTCCAGAAGGGCCTTGCAGTGGAACGACTGTTTCTGCCGGTGGCTGGATATTTTGGTATGCTTTCCACAAAGGGTTGTTTTTGCTGGTGAGCGATAATTGTTTGATATATAGGTGCTGGGCATTTGCTTCTTCAAGCTTAAGTGCCCTGGTTAGTCTACGTGTATCTATTTTTAGTTGTTCTTTAGCCGTTGGGGATCCGTGATTCTGCCATATGCTCGATTTCGTGATTTGTCTTGGTATAATTTGATTTTTGGTGTGTGTATGGAGGGGTAAAGGCCTTGGCTGCAGCAGCAAGTGTTTCCTCGATCGATTTGGCCAGGCTACCAACATCCCTATCTGTGAATACTGTATGGTTCCATATGCGTAGAAACATATTTCGAGTACCTTGACCAGTTGGTCCTATTGTCTGTCAGACTATAGGGCCGCTCAATTATGTATAGTCGATGCTTGAGAGTAAGTAGAACTGGATAGTGATCTGATGATAGTTCTGCAAGTGCCTCGACCGTAAAGATATTTCTTGGGGAATGAGGTCCAGGAGCTTATTTGGATCTGCTCGCCAGTATGTAGGCCTACCCGGAGTCACGTAATCGAGCTTGTTTCGCGGCTTGATGAGCGCGTTGTAAACGCTTGGCATTGTAGTCTTCGGCCGCTATGAATCGTTTGCCGAGTGAGTTGAAAAGTTTCATGAATTGGTCCTCAGATACTACAATACGGGGTGGGCAGTAGACGGTGGCCAGGGTGACGGGGCCGCTGATGGATTGCATGCTTATGGAAGTGGATTGCAGGTAGTCCATTTCTGTTCTATTATTATATAGGTGGTATTTAATGCGACTTCTGATAAGTATTCCATTTCCGCCATGGACTTTGCCGTCCGGATGGTTTGTAGCGTAGAATAGGTATCCTGGAATATGTTAGTTGTGCTTGTCTGTTAAATGTGTCTCGCGGAGGAGTATAACGTCGATATTTTTGTTGGTTAAAAACTGGGTTTGTGCCGTGAAGCGGCATTTGCGTGTGTGTCACAAGAAGCTGTATAAACATATTTTGGTTTCACATAAGCTCTTGCTCTTTTAGGGTTTTCTGGAGTGAGATCATCGTCGTTACAATGTCAGTTGATGTGTGCTGCGTTTGTACGTTCAGGGTAGTTATATTCTGTTCTTTCCGAGTAGCAGTCGCCTTTTGTGTTATCGGATTCATAGGTTCAATTCCCAATTTTAAGGCACTAGCAAAGGAAACGCTAGGACTGGTACGATGTGTAGGGGGGAGTGCCGTGTAAGACGGATCCGGTTGTGGCGGAATGTGCCTGATGTGTCGTCTGGGCGCGTATTGATTCTCTGCGTATGTTAAGGCGACTCTTCAGTTGTAACCTATACAGCCACGCCAGCTCGCTGTGTAACTTTCGCCGTAGTTGCTGCACATTTTTGCAGAGATGTATTTCTTGTTCTTGTGGCAGTTCGCTGTGCTATGAGCTTCACTACAAATTACACAAATACATTTTAGCGTAAAGTAAGCCTGGATATAGCCATATTCTTGGCAGTTAGTGCACTGCACTGGGCGATTGCGCTTGTGTGGCTCTTCCACTGTGATACTGTGGTAGTAGATTGGGTAAACTTCATTTTTTTCCAGTGTCCGGCTCTCTGGCTCTAGCTCGATTTTGAACATTGGTTGTGGTTCCTTATTTTTGTTTAATATGTTCATGACCATTATTGCATTACAATTCTTTTCCTTAAGCACTTCTACGATTTCAGTGGTCGAAACAGTTGCCCCAATACCTTTGAGTACAACCTGTAGGCCCCTTGCGCTTTTTAGTTGATATGTGTAAAAGTTTTTTCCTGCTTCATCCAAAATTTAATTAATATACAATAGCTATTCTCGGTTTTAGTTTGGACCTTTGTTTCTTTTATGTTCCCTTTTCTTAAGGGGATTACGTAGAATGAGTTTTCTCCTAATAATGCGGCTATTTTGTTCACTAAGGCACTTTTTCCGCGAATGTATATTGGGGTAGGCTAAACCTTCGTATGTTCCTCTTTAGGTGACTTTCCCGGTTGTATATTTTTTCCAGCAGAGTTTGCCAGCAGCTCAAATCTGTTGCTGTTTGATGCCGCTTTTTTAGTGAGCTTGTTATTAATGTCGCGTGTAATTTTTGACTTGTTTTCTGTTTGTTGATTTTTTTAATTTTTGGGACTATGTTTTCTTTGTATTGTTCTGTTTTTTCTTTCTTTTTTTTTTTTTGTAAAATATTTATTAAGACAACCGGGGTCACTAGCGACCTCTTTATAGCCTTAATAGCTGTTATTTCAGCCCAAAGGGCGCACCGGCTAGATACCTGCCTAGCTTAATAGTTGTAAACAATTAACAATACATATAACAATTGGACTAAATAACAATTTAAAGTCATCTACGGGATCGACCCCTGATGGATCGTGTTATTAGGTCCCTCGGCTGAAGCCTTTTCAGCCTTCTTAGCGACGTCCAACTGGCCAGTCGTTGTGCCAGTCTATTCCTGTGCCCCCGTACCACTCGCATCCGGTGATCAATCTGAGTGTTTGGTTTTGGGCCGTCTGTACTCTTTTGATTTGGCTATCACAAGCTAATCCCCATATTTGGCACCCATACCTCCAGATCGGCGCGATAATTTGCTTGTAGATGGTTACCTTATTAGCCAATGACAGTTTGGTCCTTGAACTTAACAGCCAAAAATGTTTGTTCACTGCATTTCGTATGCGGCGGTTCGTTCTAGTGGCGGTGATGTGCTTGGCGAAGGAGAGTCTGCGATCCAATGTAAGACCAAGTTAATTAGTTGAATTGGTCTGTAGGACAGGCCTTCTTTCTATGTCGATAGCAGGCGGGGTTTTCCTTAATAAGGAAAAACAAACGTTGGCGGATTTATCACTATTAATGTCGATTTTCAAACGCTTCGCCCATTGCGCGAACGTTGTGGCAAACTTCTGGATTCCATCAGCCGCAGAGGCTTCACAGTTTGATCTATGAGTAATACAGACGTCGTCAGCAAACGTGGCCAGCATGGTAGAAGGATTTTCTGGTTGCGGCATATCACTACTGTAAAGGCAGTACAGGAGCGGCCCCAGGACACTACCCTGAGGGACACCAGCCTTCTCTTCGTATTTGGCAGAGATAGCCGAATGGAACCGAACCGCGAACTGCCTTCCCTCAAGGTATGACCTCAGTTGGTGGAAATATGGGGCAGGTAGACTTTCCTGTATAACCAGTATAACCAGTAAACCTCTGTGCCATATTCGGTCGAACGCTTCCTTGATATCCAAGAAGAGGGCATTGCAGAATTGTTTCCGGTCAAATGCAGTCAGTACTTGCTCAACAAGCCGATGAAGTAGCTCCACCGTTCAATGATCAGCTCGGCACCGGAACTGGTGCTCAGAAGTAATTCCCTGTGTGTCCATAATCCCAAAAATCAGTCTCTTGAAGGTGTTTCGAAATCGAAGGGAGGAGACTGATCGGCCGATAGGACGTGGGGTCCATTGCCGACTTGCCTGGCTATTGTGAGGTTCCGGGAGGTGATGGGAAGGTCCGCTGTGTAGAGTGTAGAGTAGAGATACGAGGCTAGATTGGCTTCAAGTTTTCCAGGCATGAGGAGAACAATTACTTCCGCACGCTTCCACTCTTTAGGGAAGTACACTAGACGGAGGCAGCCGATTTCCGGAGACCACAAGTGCACGTCTATTTCAGGTGTTCTGAGGGTAGTCGGAGGAGGTGGATTCGCAAACTCAGCGGCATTGTGCATCTCTTTGGTTAGTTTTACGATGGCCGCATCTATGTTGCTTGGTGTGGAAAGAGGGGGATCTGGGTTCGGGGAGAAAGGCATCCAGAACGTAAACTTGGGGCCATCTGTGTGTTTCCTGGTGAGCCTTCTGGGCGGGGTTTTTTTGAGGACGGGGATGTTTAGGTGCAAGTTTACTGCGCTGTGGTCGGATACCAGTTTATCATAGCTTTTTTTTTTTTTTTTTTTTTTACTCTGCTTTTACTTATTGGATCCTCTTAAATAAGAGCTAACAATAAGTTTAAAAATCTTAACTAATACAATTTTCCTAAACAGTCGTTTTAATTAATCCAACTGTTCCGTGATTAAGCGTCCCTAAAGATTTCTTCGCTGGGTTGGTAGGTCCCTTCGTCGGAGACGGGAACGACTGCTGAGCTGGGTTAGATTTCGCGCTAGGTGGTTGGGGTGCGAGGAAAGCTTGCCATGATATTTTTTCGTAAGCTCTTTGATTTCATTGGTGACTGTTGGAATATTTAAATCTCGATGGATGTTTTCGTTTCGAACATACCACGGTGCCTCAGTGATAGTTCTCAGGATCTTTGTCTGTGCCCGCCGTATGATGTCAATATTGCTGTTGCTGGCGTTGCCCCATAGCTGTGAACCATAGGTCCAGATTGGTTTCAGTACTGCGTTGTAAAGTAAGACCTTGTGGTCCAAGCTGAGCGGAGAGCCAGCGTTGATGAGCCAGTGTAAGTTGTTCGCTTTGAGCTTAAGATGAATTTTTTTCGCTTCAATGTGTCTGCGCCATGTAAGTCTTCTATCGAGGTGTACTCCTAGGTACGTTACCTCATCTGCTTTCGGGAGTGGTATGTTGTTCATCAAAAGTGGTGGGCAATCTTGTCTGTTCAGCGTAAATGTCACGTGCTTGCATTTTTCCTCGTTGACTTTTATTCGCCAGTCAGAGAGCCACTTCTCAGTGGCTATGAGGTGCAATGCCAGCTGTGCTGTAGCTTGGATTGGGGACCTTGAACGGCTAAGGATAGCTGTATCGTCGGCAAACGTGGACACTGTTAGCCGACTATTTGTAGGAATGTCAGCGGTATAGATGAGGTATAAAGTTGACCCAAGAACGCTGCCTTGGGGGACTCCAGCCTTAATTTCGTGGTCAGTGGAAGTAGCAGAGTTGCACCGCACTGCAAACTTTCTGTTATTTAGGTATGAGCTTAGAAGTTTGTGTGTGCTTTCGGGTAGAGCTGTTTTAACTTTAAACATTAGGCCGTCTAGCCAGACTCTGTCGAATGCTTGGGATACGTCTAGAAATACGGCTGTACAGTATTCTCGATTTTCAAATGCAGTTCTTATCTCCGCTGTTATTCGATTCACCTGTTCAATGGTTCCGTGGCTTTCGCGAAAGCCAAATTGGTGGGCTGGGATTATATTGTGGGCTCTCAGGTGTGGATTCAGTCGGATTAGCAGGCATTTTTCGAATAGTTTCGATATACATGAGAGTAGGCTTATTGGTCTGTAGGATGAGGGAACTGTGTGGTCCTTACCAGGCTTCGGAATCATTATGATTATCGATCTCTTCCATCGTTGTGGAAAGTAGCCAAGTTTTGTGATGGCATTAAAGAGCTGCGTTAGGTAGCCAACTGCAGAATGTGGCAGCTCGATGATCATTTCCGGGGTAATCAGGTCGTAGCCGGCGGATTTTTTTGGGCTGATATTTTCTTTAATTATGTTTGATATTTCTTTTGGACGAAACACAATTGGGGTGTGTTGCTGGTTGCAGATTGCGTTTGAAGTCGGTAGCGCAAATGTGCTAGTAGCCTCGTTTGGCGTAAATACATTTTGTAGGTGAGCGGCAAATGTGGTGGCTCTGTCTGCATCACTACGTGCCCAGCCGCCTGAGGAATTCCTTATGGGCAAAACGGTTTCAGTCGGTGGGCGAAGGGTTGGGTGGGCTCTCCACAGTGACTTATGATTGGTACCTGTTGGTGAAAGTTGCTCTATATATCGGATCTGAGCGTACTCTTCCTCTTGTTTCAGAGCGTTGGTCAGCTTCCGTGTGGCTATTTTTAGCTTTTGTTTTGCAGATGGTGATCTGGAGGATTGCCATTCTCTACGTAAGCGTCGTTTTGCGTGGACGAGTTGCTCGATTTGTGCGTTAGTCTTATTCGGATTAATCGTAACGTTTGTGGTTTTAGGTGTTGCATTTCGTGCTGCTTCCGTAAGAATGGATTCCAGTGTTTCTGTGCAGCTCTCTATATCAGGTTCTGTATTGAGTTTTGGGTTTAGCTCAATGTGTGAGCTTATATATTTTTTATACCTTAGCCAGTTCGTTTTGTGCGAAGTCAGTTTGTAGGGTGGTTTTACGTTTTCTGCATACCGGCTGAGATGAATTAGCACAGGCGAGTGATCAGATGACAGATCTGGTAGACATTCAGCTCTAACGAAACTGCGAGGAATATTTTTCGTGACTGCGAAGTCAATCAAGTCAGGCAGCTTATTGAGGTCTGATGGCCAGTATGTGGGACTCCTAGGGGAAACATGATCTAGTTTATTAGTGGCTTTAATTAAAGCCTTATAAAGCTGTTTTCCTTTTGGATTCACAAGGCGCGATCCCCAGTGAGTATGTTTAGCATTGTAGTCGCCTGCTGCAATGAAGTGTGGTCCTAGTGCATGGAAGAAATCCAGGAATTGGTCTTCCAATATTGTGAAACGAGGGGGGCAGTATACGGCCGCTAGTGTGAGGTGAGTGTTGTCCTCCAGCTGTATGTTGATAGATGTGGCCTGTAGATAAGTTTCAGCAAACTCTTTGTAAAAGTGGTGCTTCATACGGTTTCTAATTAGAATGCCGGTCCCACCGTGTGCTTTACCATCGGGGTGATTTGTACCATAGAAGTTGTAATCTCTTATTTGAAAGATGTATTTGCTCGTAAGATGAGTCTCCGAAAGAAGCATTACGTCGATATGCTTCTCATGTAGGAATTGAGCTAGCTCAAGTTTGCGCTGTGAGACGCAATTGGCGTTCCACGTAGCTATGCGTAAGGTAGCCATTATTTATTTTGATTGTTGGGAGACAAGCATTTGTATCAATAGGTTTTGATTACGCATCATGTCTTGAATGGTGGTTCGCATAAATGTCATGAATTCCATCATGCTCTGTTGTAAGGCTTGGATCATAGCTTCAGTTTTCGTTTCTTGCTGCTCGGATGGCCTATAGTTTTGTTGTGTGTCCAATTTTGTGTGTTCTTCATGTGAGGTTTGGGAGTTTTGGGTTGGAGGTGTCATACCTGATTTTAAAAAGTTTGCAAAACTTATATTGTTAGTGCTTGGTTTAGGCCAGGGAGCAAAACTTGTTGGTAATCATAGCTTGAGCATGTTATCTTAGAGTGTCCTATGCCCTTGGAGACGGCGAAGTCTAGCAGATCCGGCTGCTTTGAAGGGTCGGTAGGCCAGTGTGTGGGCTCTTCAGTGGAATGGGAGTCCAGACTCTTCCGCTGCAGGTACTTATAGAGCTTTATGCCTTTGGGGTTGTTTGTGCGGGACCCCCACCAGGAGTGTTTGGCGTTAAAGTCTCCGGCTGCTATAAAACGAGGTCCAAGGGAATCGAAGAAGTCCTGAAGGTGGGTCTCGGTTATCGAGTGTCTGGGTGTGAAGTAAACCGCACCAATGGTGATATCTCCCTGTGGGCTGGTAATCCTTGTCACGGCGCACTGTGCCCATTCCTCCTGAAACGCGGGAAGTTCCGTCTACTGAATGCCATACCTGATGAGCATAGCTGCCGCTCCGCGTGCTCTGCCAGATGGATGGTTGGCGTGTAACAGTTCGTACCCGCTTATGGTAATGTAGGATCTGGGACAAAAGTGGGATTCCGAAACTAGGAGAACATCGATATTGTCTGTTTTGATGAGATGCTCTACTTCGGCTTTGCTCCCCTGAAGGCCGTTTGCGTTCCAAAAAACTATATAAAGACTTATTTGCATTACTTTCTGTTGAGGATGGGAGCTATCATCAGCTATCATCAGCTACTGCATCATCTGCGATAACATCTGCGAGATCAACTTTTCCATCATCCTCTCAATCGTTCCTTCAATGCGGGCAAGCATCGTTTCAAGCTGGTTGGGTTGTGGGGCTTCGGGAGTAGTTTGACGGGTTTGTTGGGGATTCGTTGGCTGTGTCGTTCGGTTTCCTAGAAGTACGTCCCTGTAACTCGTACCATTGATGATAGTTGGTATCTGGATGAGAGGTAGTTTGTTGCTACTCACAACGGGTCTGGCTATAGGAGATTGCTGCGCCTTTGCCTTTTTGTAGGCAAGGCATCCTCTGAACGACGCAGGGTGATCAGTTTGTCAATGTAAACAGCATGCTTTCTCGCCATCTTTTTTGGTGCATGACCTAGAGTCGTGAGAACCACATTTCACGCAGCGATGTTCCAGGAAGCAGTTGCGCTAGGTGTGTCCAAATCCTTGCCATCTGAAACATTGTGGAACGTAGTTGAACTTCAGTGGGGGCTCTACGGTGACGACTGACCTGCAAATTCCTTTTCATTTTGAAAACCTCTGTATTGTTGCTCGCTAGTTCGAGATTAACAAAAAAGATTCCCAGTGGTTGTTTGGATTTCCTGCCAATGGGATTGTGCAGATCCCTCATAGTATGGCCGTATTTGTGGAGTTCTTCTTAATTTCAGTCTGGTCCGTTGAGTGGTGAAGTCCCTTAATGACCGCCCTGCCTTTTACCCGTGGGATAACGTTTGATCTCCCCGGGCTCCGAGTAAGAAGAACTCAAGCTTGAGTCGCTGCTCGAGCTGCATTTCCACAAGACCACTCTGAAGAGGAATACCAAAGCGCTAAAGAGTCTCAATCGAGCCTCAGGAAGGAGGCCCTTGACAACTCTGTCGAACAGTTGGCGCCTGGCGACCCTCATCACTTGTGACATGCGAAAACGCCAAGCCAATATCCTCGGTTACAGAAAAAGAGACCGGCAAATTTATTGCTGCGATGAGCAACAACAAGCCACCAGGCCATGATGGTATCGATGCAAATGCATTAGAACTACTCCCACTTTCGAGTACAAAGTTCAAAACCCTAATATTCACAAATACTTCGAAATTGGATAATTCTCACCATCTTGGAAACGTGCCGAGGTGGTTATCATATCTGGAAAACTTGAAGCCAATATTGCTTTTTATTGTCAGATATATAACTTGCGATAACCTAACAATAAAATCATGCCTAGACCTCTCCTCCGACCATTCCCCAATATTAATTACGTTACATGGTGGGGTAGAAGAAAACAACAATGACCCCCCTTTATTTAACCACAAAACAAACTGGAATATGTTTCGCGAGATTTTGGAACAGAACATGGAAATAAATATCTCTCTAAAGACAAACAACGAACTGGACTCCGCAATAGCATACTTAAATGACAACATCATATATGCAGCAACGCAAGCGACACCATCTATAAAAATGACTGCATTAAAGAAAACTCCCGCCTTTATTAAAGACAAAATCAGTAAAAAGCGTAACCTTAGGAAGATATGGCAAACGACTAGGCATCCAGAAGATAAAAACAAACTTAATAGAGCAACAGACGAGCTCAAGAGAATTCTCAGGGCAGACAAAGATAACCGGCTACAATACTACCTTAGCAACCTCGGAACCTCCTTATCTACTAATTATTCTCTGTGGAAAGCGACCAAAAAATTGACGAACTCAACTATACACAAGCCGCCTATAAAAAGAAACAACAACACATGGGCGAGATCAAACAATGAAAAAGCAGACACTCTTGCGGAACACTTTAAAACATCATTTACCAATGACATGGACAACGGCAACGCTGAGCTTCCAACACAAATCACCAACCCAAATTGTGCAATTAAAACTATAACAAAGGCAGAAATTAAATCTCACATAAAACAAATTAAAAACAAGAAAGCCCCCGGATATGACTTAATCGGAGGAAAAATTCTGAAAGAACTACCAGACGCTATAATCACCTATATTAGAAACCTGTTTAACGGAATCATTCGACTCCAATACTTTCCCATAACTTGGAAGGTAGGCCAAATTAAAGCAATTCCAAAACCAAATAAAAACGCCAATACTGTAAGTTCGTACAGACCAATCACTTTATTACCTGTCCTCTCAAAAGTATTTGAAAAAGTCCTATTAAATAGAATCGAGCCAACCCTGACACAAAAAAATATAATACCTCCGCACCAATTCGGCTTTCGGAAGCAGCACTCGACCGTCCAACAGGTCCATCGAGTAATTAATAAAATAACAGAGGATTTTGACAAAAAGAAGTTTTGCTATGCTGTGTACCTGGACATTGCTAAAGCATTTGACAAGGTATGGCACAAAGGACTGCTGCATAAGCTAAGAAATATACTACCAGACAACTTATATACCATCCTACAAAGCTATATAACGGACAGATATTTCTATATCAAATATGACAATGAGTGCTCAGATGTTATGCCAGTGACAGCGGGTGTTCCCCAAGGTAGTGTGCTTGGACCCATCTTATACCTGATTTACACCTCCGATATTCCAGCGCCAACTATCCCTGGATCAATGATTGCTACGTTCGCAGATGATACTGTCTTAATGTCGTCAAGCGCGTGTGAAAAAACAGCTGCAAGTACATTACAACAAATCATGACACAAACAGTATCCTGGTTCGAGAGATGGGGTATCGAGATAAATAAAGACAAAACTCAACAAGTAATATACACAAAACGACAACCCAAAAACCTCGCAATTAAAATCAACGACAATCAAATATTGCTACGCCCATATGCCAAGTACCTTGGACTAACCATTGACGCAAAACTGACATGGAAGCAGCACATCCTAAACAAACAAAATGAAATAAAAAACAAATTTCGACAACTTAACTGGCTAATAGGAAAACACTCAAAACTAAAATTACATTACAAAATTGCAATATACAAGGCGATAATAAAACCAATATGGACGTATGGAATAGAAATCTGGGGAACTGCCAGTAAATCTCACTTACAGTTAATTCAACGAACACAATCGAAAATGCTCAGAACAATGACAAATGCCGAATGGTATATTAGAAATGAAGATATCCATAAAGACTTAAACATAGAGACAGTCAACGAAACTATTAAAAAAAGCAGCAAAAAACACACAAATCAACTACTAAACCACCAAAACCCAAACCTGAGACAAATACCGATGAGAGAGCTGGAACCGAGAAGATTAAAACGAAAAACTCCAACAGAATTAAATTATTAGTAATTATTAGTAAACTATTAAAGTATTAGCGTATCCTTGCAATGGGAAGGGCCGCTACCTTTTTTTCCATTCTTCAACCATTACTCATTGTTATTCTTTTAAAAAAACAGAATGTAATTTAAAGGAAATTAATAAAAAAAAAAAAAAAAAAAAAAAAATTGTCAGAAACGCTTGCTGCCAATGCTATCAAAGATACTCAAAAGAATATTTTTAAGCAGAGCATTGACAGTTATGGACGAATCTGGCGTTGCCATGGGACCCCAGAGCAATGGTACACAAACGTGTGATACATTTTGGACGCTTGTGAAAACAAAAACTATTGCCTGGCGGTCATGCTGGATGTCAAGCAAGTCTTCGATCGCGTCTGGCATCTTAGACTCCTGCTGAAACTTAAATAAAGTTTACCCCAGCCATACTTCAAGTTCCTGGTGTTGTTTCTCAAGGGTCACCAGTTTACGGTTAGATGTGCAGAAACGCGTTCTGAACACAAAGCGATTCGAGCAGGTGTGCCATAAGGCAGTGTCCTTGGCCCCTTGGCTATACATCGCGTTCACTGCCGATCTTCCTGTGTTGCAGAGCCCATCCCTAATGCCAGCCATATACGCAGCCGACAGGGCCTTCCTGAGCGTGACAAACACAGCAACAAGGCCTCCACGCCTCCATACAGGTACAGATAGACCTGCTCAACTCCTGGCAAAAAAGGTGGATCATAGCGGTCAACAGTGACAAGTCAACGGCTACCACATTCTCTCTCCGATCCGGAAATCTGTCCCTCTGTCAGCCTGGGC
Source organism: Drosophila ercepeae (assembly GCA_018150545.1). Lineage (NCBI taxonomy): Eukaryota > Metazoa > Arthropoda > Insecta > Diptera > Drosophilidae > Drosophila > Drosophila ercepeae. Next base: position 172,356 of record JAECWL010000017.1, read on the forward strand.
GATGCCGCGATCCCAGAGGAAGCCACTCTGAAATACCTCGGCCCTCACCCTTGACACAAGACTTACCTGGCCGCACTTATTGAGGAAGAGAAAACAAACCAACCAGCGGCTTAAAGCCCTCTACGGGCTCAAAGTTGCCAACTTCCTCCAAACCACTTATATATAAGGCGATCGTCAGACCGATCTGGACGTATGGCATCCAGCTCTAGGAAACGGCCTGTAAGTCTACCATCCAAATCATACAAATGTTTAAAAATAATCCGCTCCGTACTGCCACCGGGACCCATCAGTTGTACGATAAGGCCACCAACTACGAGGTTAAGAGGAGCAGCGAACAGTATTTTAAGAGACTTCACAGGCATCCCGACATAATGGCCATCTACCTATTGGACAACAGAAAGCAGCGACGAAAACTCCGCAGGATCCATCCCCTGGATTTGGCATGAGAGCCATTTAATAATAAATAAGGCATTGCACAACCAAACGTAATAATTACTCGTTAAGTCTCAAATCAACAAATTTAACGGTTATCCATAATGGATAGTTTTAAATAAATAAACCAAAGAGAGAAAAAACATATACTCCACTAGAAAAATCCTGAATGGGTTTCCTTCGGAACGAGAGAAGGCTAAAAAAATGCTGACTCGGTAATCAAAGAGTTGTTGGAGCAATGACAGCGATAATTTGTACTTGCCTCAACTCACAATGTTTAAGCCTCAGGGCACCACCACAAAGCTTTGTATTGTGTTCAATGCCTCTAGTGCTTCCTCTAACGGACGAAGCCCTAAGGGGGGAAGGTAGTCTAGCGCGCAAAAAAGGGGCTATTTTATGAATTTATTTTGACTCAACAAAGGAATCAATCTAAAATCTGTGAAATACGTTTAATAATATAGGTTTCATGGTACAAATTAAAAATTTCATATGAATTAATTTCAAAATGGCCGATTTCCAGGATTTCTCCACAGACGCATCTTTTTCTAATGGGTCCATGGCCGAAGATTTAAACTCCTTAATTTTTGTCTTTGATCAAAAAATTAAATTTTATATTATATAATATATAAGAGTAAGAGTCGTATGTTGGATTTTTTCGATATTTTTTTTTCCGGAACGGTGCACGTTTGGACAAAAAGTTACGATTTTCACTATAAAAAACGATATACAATTGTTGATTAAAAAAACTATGTAATATAAAAAAAAATTCCTATGTACATCTCCGGCGACGGAATTTTAAATGTACTGCCGAATTTCGTAAGAATCGGTTAAGATTTGTTTGAGTTATATCTTCGGCCAGTTTAAAAAAGTAATTTCGAGATAAACGCGTTTAAAGTTGTATATTTGTAAAGCCCGTAAGTGGCACTCGGGGCAAACCTGAGAGCCACTGCCGTCGAATGAAAAATTTGGGCATTTAGACTTTTTTCCGGAATCCATCTTTTGCATAGAGAATCAAGTTATGATGCGACTCATCCGACCCAAATTCTGGGTGCCGAAGTTAAAAAACTTGCTAAAAGCCATCACAAACGTATGTCGCGCCATCGCAATCTATAAGAAGAGGCTCCCTTCCGAACGGTTAACCCTCTTTCGTCTGAGGACTTTACCGGACCTTTCGAGATCAAAAATTACGCCGGCAGAGCATGTCTTATTACAAAAAGGGTATGTTTTTGTATTGGTATGTTTCAGCTCTAGAGCCATACATTAAGAAGCTCCCTCCTATATAACTATCGAGCAATTCCTCTCAGCTTTTCCTCGTTTCGTGTCGAGACATGGCTGCTCCGCTCAAATTTTCCCCGATGATAAGAAAATGTTTATGGGGGCCTCCCATATGTGGTAACCCAAACCTTTTTGGAGGCGACCAGGTCCACTGTAGTCACCCACTATGGCCAACAGAAGGTGGCGTTTTAATCCCCCTGGGGCTCCACATATGGTTGAAAAAACAGGGGTTCAGAGTTTCAAAACTCTTCTCCACAAACCCACTTATTCCTACAAATATACTTTCGCAGAGCTTTCAACTCTCTTATCCAAGATCGAAGCCTGACAGAATTCAAGAACTCTCTCTCCTTTATCGAAGACCATACCGACCTGTTGGCGCTGACTCCAAGTCATTTCCTCATTGGTGGCCCACTTCTGGCTGTTACTGAGCCTGAAATCAAGGCGATGCGGCCTCAATCATAACAGGTGGCAGCGACTCAAAGCTCAGAATCAACAGTTCGGGTTGCATTGCAAGCACGAATACCTAAAGCAGCTGCACAAACGGCATAAATGGCACTCTCGCGAGAGGAACATGCAGCCGAATGGTTGTCATCAAAGACGACAATTTTCCTTCTAATGAATGGCGCCTCAGAGAGGTAACTAAAGCTTACCCAGGCAAAAAATGACCTTGGGTAATAGAAACGAACTTGCATCAGGGTTGGGCTGGAACACACGTTCAAGATGTGTATCAAATGTGGTAGCGCTGCCTTTATCGCTGCAGGTCCATCTACCAGTGATATTTTAATGGTGATATAGTTTCTGCCGGTGTGGTTAAATTGGAAAGAGCTATCCATAGTTGCTCTATATAGCTACGTTGGGCGTGTTTATCTTTTTACTTCAGCGCCGAGCTTACGTAAAGCATTTTTGAATCTTTGCCGATCCCGTCGCATACGTCGTTTTTCAAGAAAGATATCTAGGTTTGTCATCCTGGGTTTGCTAGGTGCGTTCTCTATTTGAGGTCTCCAGGGTACTCTCCAGGGTATTTCCTGCTGATTCAATATCGGCATCAAAGTTTAGCCTTAGGTTCAATGTGTGAACTTATATATTTTGTGTGTTTGACACGGTTTGTTCTCTTTGAGGTTAATCTACTAGCCTGCATTGTAGTCTCAGGACGTTGGATGTGGTTCAGATTTAAAAGAACTGGCGAGTGGTCAGATGATAGATCTGGTAGAGATTCGGCACTTATGAAGTTTTGAGGGATATTTTTGGTTATTATGAAGTCGATCTTGGGAGGAACTTTGTTCGGGTCGGCAGGCCAGTATGATGGTCTGTTTGAAGAAACGTAGTCAAGCTCTCTGTTTGCTTTCAGAATGGCGTTATTTTTTTTTTTTTTTTTTTTTACTCTGCTTTTATTTATTGGATCCTCTTAAATAAGAGCTAACAATAAGTTTAAAAATCTTAACTAATACAATTTTCCTAAACAGTCGTTTTAATTAATCCAACTGTTCCGTGATTAAGCGTCCCTAAAGATTTCTTCGCTGGGTTGGTAGGTCCCTTCGTCGGAGACGGGAACGACTGCTGAGCTGGGTTAGATTTCGCGCTAGGTGGTTGGGGTGCGAGGAAAGCTTGCCATGATATTTTTTCGTAAGCTCTTTGATTTCATTGGTGACTGTTGGAATATTTAAATCTCGATGGATGTTTTCGTTTCGAACATACCACGGTGCCCCAGTGATAGTTCTCAGGATCTTTGTCTGTGCCCGCTGTATGATGTCAATATTGCTGTTGCTGGCGTTGCCCCATAGCTGTGAACCATAGGTCCAGATTGGTTTCAGTACTGCGTTGTAAAGTAAGACCTTGTGGTCCAAGCTGAGCGGAGAGCCAGCGTTGATGAGCCAGTGTAAGTTGTTCGCTTTGAGCTTAAGATGAATTTTTTCGCTTCAATGTGTCTGCGCCATGTAAGTCTTCTATCGAGGTGTACTCCTAGGTACGTTACCTCATCTGCTTTCGGGAGTGGTATGTTGTTCATCAAAAGTGGTGGGCAATCTTGTCTGTTCAGCGTAAATGTCACGTGCTTGCATTTTTCCTTGTTGACTTTTATTCGCCAGTCAGAGAGCCACTTCTCAGTGGCTACGAGGTGCAATGCCAGCTGTGCTGTAGCTTGGATTGGGGACCTTGAACGGCTAAGGATAGCTGTATCGTCGGCAAATGTGGACACTGTTAGCCGACTATTTGTAGGAATGTCAGCGGTATAGATGAGGTATAAAGTTGGCCCAAGAACGCTGCCTTGGGGGACTCCAGCCTTAATTTCGTGGTCAGTGGAAGTAGCAGTGTTGCACCGCACTGCAAACTTTCTGTTATATAGGTATGAGCTTAGAAGTTTGTGTGTGCTTTCGGGTAGAGCTGTTTTAACTTTAAACATTAGGCCGTCTAGCCAGACTCTGTCGAATGCTTGGGATACGTCTAGAAATACGGCTGTACAGTATTCTCGATTTTCAAATGCAGTTCTTATCTCCGCTGTTGTTCGATTCACCTGTTCAATGGTTCCGTGGCTTTTGCGAAAGCCAAATTGGTGGGCTGGGATTATATTGTGGGCTCTCAGGTGTGGATTCAGTCGGACTAGCAGGCATTTTTCGAATAGTTTCGATATACATGAGAGTAGGCTTATTGGTCTGTAGGATGAGGGAACTGTGTGGTCCTTACCAGGCTTCGGAATCATTATGATTATCGATCTCTTCCATCGTTGTGGAAAGTAGCCAAGTTTTGTGATGGCATTAAAGAGCTGCGTTAGGTAGCCAACTGCAGAATGTGGCAGCTCGATGATCATTTCCGGGGTAATAAGGTCGTAGCCGGGGGATTTTTTTGGGCTGATATTTTCTTTAATTATGTTAGATATTTCTTTTGGACGAAACACAATTGGGGTGTGTTGCTGGTTGCAGATTGCGTTTGAAGTCGGTAGCGCAAATGTGCTAGTAGCCTCGTTTGGCGTAAATACATTTTGTAGGTGAGCGGCAAATGTGGTGGCTCTGTCTGCATCACTACGTGCCCAGCCGCCTGAGGAATTCCTTATGGGCAAAACGGTTTCAGTCGGTGGGCGAAGGGTTGGGTGGGCTCTCCACAGTGACTTATGATTGGTACCTGTTGGTGAAAGTTGCTCTATATATCGGATCTGAGCGTACTCTTCCTCTTGTTTCAGAGCGTTGGTCAGCTTCCGTGTGGCTATTTTTAGCTTTTGTTTTGCAGATGGTGATCTGGAGGATTGCCATTCTGTACGTAAGCGTCGTTTTGCGTGGACGAGTTGCTCGATTTGTGCGTTAGTCTTATTCGGATTAATCGTAACGTTTGTGGTTTTAGGTGTTGCATTTCGTGCTGCTTCCGTAAGAATGGATTCCAGTGTTTCTGTGCAGCTCTCTATATCAGGTTCTGTATTGAGTTTTGGGTTTAGCTCAATGTGTGAGCTTATATATTTTTTATACCTTAGCCAGTTCGTTTTGTGCGAAGTCAGTTTGTAGGGTGGTTTTACGTTTTCTGCATACCGGCTGAGATGAATTAGCACAGGCGAGTGATCAGATGACAGATCTGGTAGACATTCAGCTCTAACGAAACTGCGAGGAATATTTTTCGTGACTGCGAAGTCAATCAAGTCAGGCAGCTTATTGGGGTCTGATGGCCAGTATGTGGGACTCCTAGGGGAAACATGATCTAGTTTATTAGTGGCTTTAATTAAAGCCTTATAAAGCTGTTTTCCTTTTGGATTCACAAGGCGCGATCCCCAGTGAGTATGTTTAGCATTGTAGTCGCCTGCTGCAATGAAGTGTGGTCCTAGTGCATGGAAGAAATCCAGGAATTGGTCTTCCAATATTGTGAAACGAGGGGCAGTATACGGCCGCTAGTGTGAGGTGAGTGTTGTCCTCCAGCTGTATGTTGATAGATGTGGCCTGTAGATAAGTTTCAGCAAACTCTTTGTAAAAGTGGTGCTTCATACGGTTTCTAATTAGAATGCCGGTCCCACCGTGTGCTTTACCATCGGGGTGATTTGTACCATAGAAGTTGTAATCTCTTATTTGAAAGATGTATTTGCTCGTAAGATGAGTCTCCGAAAGAAGCATTACGTCGATATGCTTCTCATGTAGGAATTGAGCTAGCTCAAGTTTGCGCTGTGAGACGCAATTGGCGTTCCACGTAGCTATGCGTAAGGTAGCCATTATTTATTTTGATTGTTGGGAGACAAGCATTTGTATCAATAGGTTTTGATTACGCATCATGTCTTGAATGGTGGTTCGCATAAATGTCATGAATTCCATCATGCTCTGTTGTAAGGCTTGGATCATAGCTTCAGTTTTCGTTTCTTGCTGCTCGGATGGCCTATAGTTTTGTTGTGTGTCCAATTTTGTGTGTTCTTCATGTGAGGTTTGGGAGTTTTGGGTTGGAGGTGTCATACCTGATTTTAAAACGTTTGCAAAACTTATATTGTTAGTGCTTGGTTTAGGCCAGGGAGCAAAACTTGTTGGTTTCGAAAAAAGTACTTCTGGATTTGTTTCCGATGGTGTCAGCGTAGCTGTTCCTTGGTGTACCCTTGCCGTGTTCATTCTTTGGTGGAGACGGGTTTTCAGCTCTTTGTAGATTGGACAGCCTCTGTAGTTTGCTGTGTGATTACCCCCACAGTTACCGCATTTTTTCGCGCTTGCATTTTCTATATAAGCTTGGCAATGTGTGGAGACGTGGAGATCTCCACAGACTACACACACTGGGCGAAGTGTGCAATACGATCTCGTGTGGCCGTATTCTTGGCAGTTCATACATTGAACAGGAGCGTTACGTTTATGCGGCTTTTCTACTGTAATCCTACGGTGCAGAAGGAGCTGCAGTTTATAAATTGGATGAACCTCGTTTTTTTTTAGATGCTTGTTTTCTGGTTTAAGCTCAATCTTAAAGAGTGGTTGCGGCTGCCTGTTTCTGTTTTTGATATTGTGTACGCTTTTGACGCAAAATCCCTTACCCTTTAGGGCCTCAGCTATCTCTTCGGGCTTTACATCAGGCTCAATGCCCTTCAGTACTACTTGCAAACCCTTGCTACTTTTAAGCTGGTAGGTGTAAAAGCATGTTTTGTTTGCAGTAAGATGGCTTGTGACTTTCCTGTAGTTTTCCTCCGTTTTCGTTTCAAGTTTGATTTCATTAATAGTACTTCTTATGAGGGGTATTATATAAAAGCTATCTTTTCCAATAAGGCCAATTAAAGAATTTACCAAACCGTTTTGTGCTCTTCTCGCGGATGTAAATTGGGGGAGGCTTTATTTTCTTTGGTTCCCTATCGATGGATTTCAGTGGCACGTCCTCGTTGGTATCTGCCAGCAAAGCGAATCTGTTGCTATTTGCAGGCGCTTCATTGTTGATCGAGGTAGTATTGTCGCGTATATTTTTCGGCTTGTTTTCTGTATCGGAAGTTTTTGGGCTAAGCTTCCGCTTTATTGTTATGTAGCGGTCCAGTCCAGTTTTGTTTTGCTAGTTGTGCAGCAGTGCCGTTTGGCTCTCGCGCTTTTGTTTTGGTATTCGTTGACACAGCAAAAGCGTGAGCGGGTGCAGCCAATGGCGAAGTAGTGCGGGTTGTCGATATTGCTCCAGTTGTTGTTGTTGCAGATAGCGGAGCTTGTGTCGGAGCTAGAAGTGAGGGAGAGCAAGAGCGCGCTCTTTCTTGATTTGTTGGTACAAGAAGGTTCGTTGGGTTATGGGTTATTGGCCGCTCGTTGTCTTCGTTTGAAGGTGTCGAGGAGACATAAGAAAAGTACGCGTTTTTTCGTTGTAATGAGAGCCGGCGATCGTCTTGCTCTCGTTGCCGCTGAGCGCGAGTGTCGTTCTGGCTCATATATTTTTTTTTTTTGTTTTGTTTTATTTAATTTGTTTGAAACTATTATTTAACTATTTCAAACGCAGAATATGTATTCGAGCGATGGTGCATCGCCCGGAGCGTCTTTTTCGCTTTCAATATATTTATTTGTTGTTTATTAATAATCATTCACTTCACTAGAATCAATTGTTTTTATCGGAGCTCGATGAAAACACGTCTTCACGCGAAAGAAAGAAAGTTCTGTGATGGCGTTATAAAACTGTTTTTTTATAGGAGTTGGGGCGTTGGGGACACCTGCAGCAATGAAGTGGTCCCCTAGGGTGTTGAAGAAGTCCAGTTATTGCAAAACCTCACTCTCTCCTAGTTTGCGTTCCTTTTTCCATTAACTCTCTCTTGTATCGTGCTCTTATTAAGCAAGTACGGTGGTTTAAGGCTACTTTGTTTGTGTCAAATAATAATTTGGTGTCAATATATTTATATATATTTTAAATTTCTTGATTTTATCATTAAAAAATAGTTTTTATAATGGAATTTTATAGTATCTGCGCTATAAAAACGTGTTATAAGCCGATTTCCGCATATCAGCCTTGTGTCCCCTGTTGGCTGTGAGAAAACGTAGTACATACTAAATTTGCATGTTTTACCGACTCAGTTTCAGATGCAATTTCAAGAAATGGTGACTTCCACTTTGCTGCACTAGATGTCGCGCTGTTAAAAAAGAGATGCGAACCTTCAGGTGGCAAACTAAAAACGCTTTCAAAGAGTTGCTCCGTGGTTTCCGTAAAATCAACGACCAACTCTCTGAGCTTGATTCTTAATTCAGCAGCCTCCAACTGCTAAATGAGTCTCCATGGCGAAAAAAACCGCTATTAGGGACTCCGTATGCACTGATATCGCTATTCAGCCTGATCAGCCGACGACCATGCAGCCGCTCATAACTCTCACTACCCCAAGAGTAGGAGTTGGAAACACAAATGCGGTTCCTGAATTTGACTCCGTAATCGAGCATAACTCGTCTGAATTACCGAAGGGCATCCAGGGCATCACTTCAGGTGATTCCTCCGGAACGAGTAAAGTCGACCCCCCTAAAATCCACTGTTAAGGGTAAACCACTGTCCGGACCCCCGGTACGGACTGATGTTGCGATCTTACCAACTGTAACACCAAAACCCTTACCAACTGTAAACCTGCTTCCTCAAAAAACTAACAACATCCATAACTCTTAACTATCAAAATACTATGGGACTTCGGAGTAAGCTTCCTAAACAGTATTCTAATAGTTCTTCACTTGTATCTTAGATTATAGTCTTCACAGAAACCTGGTTAAAGCCGGAGATTTTTAGCTTCGAAGTTTTTCCAGACAGGTACACCACTACACCACCAGACGGGACCGACCACAACAAAGGGGAGGAGGAGTCGTAAGCTCTATGGACTCCGACTTTGCTTTTGAAGAGATTAAGTTACCGAATCTTGGTGATCTAGAATTCCTATGTGTGAAAATCACTATGTCGCTTCAATCACTGTTAATCACATGCTCATACTTACCACCTTTTTCAGAACCGCCTACACTCTGGCACCACTTATCTGGCATTCAGCTGGTTTCTAATCGCATGTCCGACAATGACCTTTTGGTGACTCTAAGAGACTTCAATATACTTGAACTTATCTGGTCAAACATCGAGAATTCACCATCTTTATCATGATGTGTTGAAAGACATCATGATTTTACTGAGGATATGTTCGACATATCCCTTGGTCAAATAAACCACGTAACGAATTCTTAGGTCGGCTTCAAGATCTATGTTTCTGATCCATATGGAGTAACCTTTTCCAGAGCCATCCCACTTTCGACCATAGAAAATCCCTACCACCCAGCGCTTGAGGTGTCTGTTAAAACCCTTACTGCTAGCAATCTTCAGTCTCGCCATGGATAAAACTCGCTGCTTTCGTAAGGCTAACTTTTAGAGACTAAGCAATTTAATTCATGTAAGATTGATTATTATAATGATGTTTATTTATATTAAATGTAGGTTCTACGGTTAATGATATGATGTGGAAATATTACTACAATACAGCTAATTTAACTAGCGCGACTGGACTGCTGACTACTGACGACTGCCGATCGACGACTGCCAACGCCGTGTTAAAGAGGGTAGGTGGCAGCACTCTTGTATGTTGCCACCTTACATTCGACCATCCTGACCTTCGTCCTCCGACCCGGATGACAACAGCTATTCATTCTCGGTGATGAATTTCCATAGTTTCATGTTATCACAACTGGTGGCTGTGACAACTGGACCCTCGACATTTGTTGCTGCCTTTTTCACATCCTGCAACGAATTGTGTCCTTTTCATGGCAACGAGATTACCCATCTTGTAGCCCCTCTCACTGCGACGCTTCTTCTCGTAGTTGTTTTTGTAGACTTGCTGTGCCTTTTCTATGTTGCGTTTAGCTTCTGCTCGCAATGTTTTGCACTCACTGTTAAACCCTTCGACAAGCTCCTGATTAAGCAACTCCAGCAAACGATGTTTTGACTTGTTAATCATCTTTGTCCCGAACATAATCTCAAATGGTAAAGATCAATTTGCATTGATGGCCCTCTGCACCTGCGGCACATATTTGAACCATTTGGAAGGTTCTTCTGCTGACAACTTTGCCATTATAGACAAGATTGAACGATTCACTCGCTCCACTTGCCCGTTTCGTCTGGCAACACCGGTTGTAGTTTGAACATGGTCTACCATGTTTTCACTTAAGAATTCTTCAAAGTCGTGCGATGTAAACGCCGAGCCCCTGTCGCTTATAATACATCTCGGGAAACCAAAGACGCTTGATCACTGCATCAGCTTTTTGACCATTTTTTTGCCTGTTGATTTCCTCGGAAACAACCTTAGAAAATGCGTCGACGACTGCCAAAATTAACTTGTACTGCTTAGACATTGCATCCATAGGCCCCAAGTGGTCGACGTGCAACGTATCAAGCGGAACATCACCCTTTTCTTTGCAATGAACGAACCCTTCTTGCTTCTTTAACTTTTTGCTGTGAATAATACAACTTATACAATTAGTGATATATTTCGGTACCTTCCCTTCAAGGTGCAGAATGTAAAACTGCTGCTGGATGTTGTGTACTGTTTTACGAACTGCAAAATGACCAAACTCGTTTACAATTTTGATAACCTCTTCCTCCATAAGCTTCGGCACAACTAGCAACTCGTTCCCATTGACTTCTTTGTATAATAGACCGCCTTTCAACTTGAAATTATTATACGGACCATATTGTAAGATATTGACGACTGCTCGTAATTGTTCATCGTTCTGCTGTGCCTTCTTCAACTGTACTGAGAGTTCTGCTGTGACGATGAGTACATTGTGTGAATAGCGGCTGAGGTGGTCAACATGTTTCATCTTTTCGCCTGCTCTGTGTTCGACATCATAACAAAAGTCTTGTAGACAAAGGACCACTGAATATTTTGTCTTGGTATATCAGCTTTGCTTGTCGTCTGCTTGAACGCGATGCAATCCATTACCAACTTGAAATGTATTCCAAGCAGATAATGACGGAACTTCTTTAACGCCTGGTATGCAGCTTTCACTTCGACTATAAAACTGTGCTGTTTCGACTAGTATCGGGACGTCTTTTTACTCCAATAGTAGACGTGGTGAAGTTTCCCATCAAACAACTGCAACACACTGCTCCGAATCCCTCTTTGGACGCGTTTATATGTTATTTTGTGGGTGCGTCTCTGTTAAAGATGTGGAGCACCGGCTCACTTTTTTTTTTTTTTTTTTTTATAACGTTCTTAATTTGTATTTAAAATCTGTCCATGTGGACAATCATTAAATGGTTTGGGGGGGACCTTGACTTAAGGGAGGTACATGGAATGTAAATCTTATGAGGTTGACTTAGGTGTCTATTGGTTGGGGAGATCAAGCGGGTGTTTCCTTTTCAGGCGTCTTGGGGATTGCCTATTATCTAGGAGGTTGATGGCCAGGTGGTTGGGGTGGTTATCCAGTCTTTTTATGTATCTTCCGCTGAGACGGGTGATCTCCTCTGCTACACATCTAATTCCAAGCTCTTTATGGATTATTGAGTTTTCGTGGTACGGATGGGCGTTCGAAACTATTCTCAGGCATTTATTCTGAAATCGCTGTATTTTGATGCGGTTCGAACAGCTTGCCGTGCCCCACAACTGTATCCCATATGTCCAGATTGGCTTAAGCACTACCTTATAAATAAGTAGCTTGAATTTTACTTTGAGTTTGGACCTCCTTTCCAGGAGCCAATGCAGTTGCTTAAGCCGTAGGTTGGCCTGGTTGCGCTTATTGATTAGGTGCGGACGCCATGTGAGCCTGCGGTCCAGTGTCAGCCCTAGATATTTGGGAGTGTTATTAGTTGGGATGGTTTCCCCGTTGAGTGTGACGGGGGGGCATTCTCCCCTGCGTAGTGCGAAGGTTGTTTGTGTAGATTTCTCGGCGTTGACCACGATGTTCCATCGTTTCATCCATGGACCGAGGGCATTCAGTTGCCTCTGGATGATGGCTGAAGCTTCCTGAGGATCTGTGGCGGAGGCTAGGAAGGCGGTGTCATCGGCATAAGTGGCTACTGTGAGGTTCCGGGAGGGGGTGATGGGGAGGTCCGCTGTGTAGAGTGTGTATAAGATGGGTCCAAGAACACTGCCTTGTGGTACTCCTGCTCTTATGGGCCTAGGGGTGCTGATTGATGATCCGCATCTCACTCTGAATTCTCTTCCCTCTGTGTATGACTTGAGGAAGGCGAAATGGGAACTTGGGAGGTGGGTTTTAATTTTGAAAAGTAGTCCTGGGTGCCAGACTCTGTCAAACGCCTGTTTGACATCAAGCATAACGGCGCAGCAGTACTTCTTCTTTTCGAAGGCCTCAAGTATAGTCTCAACAATCCGGTGGCATTGCTCAGGTGTTCCGTGAAGGCGTCTGAAGCCAAACTGGTGGTCAGGGATCAGACCCGCCTCCTCCAATACTGGCAGTACTCTACGTAAAAATACTCTTTCAAGTATTTTGGAAAGGATTGCTAGCAAGCTAATCGGTCGATACGATGCTAGGTTGTCTTCAGGTTTCCCAGGTTTGAGGAGGACAATTACTTCCGCTCGCTTCCACTCTTTAGGGAAGTACCCTAGACGGAGGCAGCTGTTGAATATGTTGGCCAGCCTTTGGGAACAGATTAGGGGCAACATTTTCAGTGCTGTTGCATCGATACGGTCAGGACCCGGTGACTTGCCATTATTTAGGGAGGCGATCTCCTGCGCAATCTCCTCTGGTTCGACGGGCTGTATTGGCAGGCCAGGAGCACTTGGGCTGTCTATGAACCTTATGGTTGCAGCTCTCTCTTCGCCAGTGCATCTGTCGAACGGTGCGAATGCACTATGTAGATGATCAGCAAAGGCTTCTGCTCTTTCGACCTCAGTCCGACACCAGGAACCGTCCACTTTTCGCACGGGTGATATCTTCTTTACAGGTCTTTTTATGTGCCTCGTGACATTCCACAGATTGTGTTGCGGGTCTCCAGGTTCCAGCTCCATAAGGAATCTATGAAACGAGTCCTGCCGTAGGATGCATAGCTTGTCCTTCAAATCTTTGGTGGCACGATTAAGTGCTGTCTTGTCCCTGGGGTTGCGCGAGGAAAACCAGACTCTTCTGAGGGAACGTGCAACTTGCGCATAACCAGGCATCAATTTCCGGAAAAATCCAGTGAGACCAAGAAATGATTGAACTGCTTTCACATTTTTTGCTGTCGGGAACGGCTGACAGCAGGACCAGGTCAAATTATTTTCATTCTCTACGTTGTGGCCAAGGAAAAATATATGCTGTTATAGGAATTAGCATTTCGTCCACTTTATTTGCAACCCATACGCAGCGGCAGCTTACATGCATTAATCGGCTGTATCAGCATATACGATAATATCGACCATGTACAGCTGCATGATGTCTTCGTTTATTAGCTTCTGAAAAATATGGTACACAAAACGTATAAATGCGACTGGTAAATTTCGGAACCCGAAAGGCGCTTTATTGAACTCAAACAGTCCCTCTCTTGTTATGAATGCCGTGTAGACTCTACTTTTTTTCGATTGCCACGTGGAAAAATCGGATTTCTAAGTCCATTATTGTGAAATATTTGGCAGCTTGTAGTTTCTCCAGGACATCTTCGATTAAAGGCACAAGAAGCAGTCCTGCAAGACCATACTATTCAGCTAGCGGTAGTCTATGCCGACTCTGAACGTTTCATCTTTCTTCTTAACAACAACGGCTCTGCTTGCTAAGTGGGATGACGACTTTCTCACGATGCCTTCTCCAACTTGGGCTTTGACAGCTTCAGCTTCTTTGGTGGACAACCGACTCGGTGATTAGCAGAATGGTTTCAGCACTCCATCTGGATGGATTTGCAGCTGGATTGGACACTGTGTAAGGGCAGCAGGCGGCTGATAGCTGTTCTTAATCAACTGCTCGACTTGATTTTGATACTTCGGCAGCACATTTTTAGCTCGTTTACAATTGTTACATCAGAGCAATTGTTACATGTGTTGACCAGGCTTTCAACCCTTACACCATTTATAGCAATTGTTTTGACGCGGCTACGATCCAAAATGATTTGCAAATGCAAAAATAATTTCTTTTTGCAATATGACCGTTCTCGTTGCAACTTAAGCATTTAGTTTCCGCGACGCAAATTTTCTCTTATGCTCCGATGAGCCACAGTTATACAAAATTCCTTCATTTTCTCTTTGTTTGTTTGTTACTTTACAGCTTACCCCGAACTTTTTTCTGAGTTCTTATTTTCGTGCTCGCGAACTAGTTCATAAATTGCGTATTCCTCTTTGAGCGCTTTATACGACTTACTACGATACATAGCACATTTAAATTACCTTTTTTATATTTAGACCGTTAACAATATAACGCAACACGGCAGCATCTTCGACATTTCCGATAATCGCTTTTTTCATGCTCAGCATATATTCATGGAAAGACTCTGAGCTTTTCTTCTTCCGTTCGCGCAGCAACTTATGTATATCGGCATTGTTCCAACTGCACTCAAATTCATCTATGAGTTTCTCTTTAAGCTCTTCAAAATCACTCACGCACTCTGACTTTAAAAACAACTTCGCCGCACCAGTCATTTTTCCCCTTGCTTGTACATACTTTTGTTTTTCGGACAGCTCGTACGCGTCAGCATTACGTTCAAATATTTCGAACCACTTTGCGACAGACACTGAATAGCCATCAAAATCACTCACGATTTTCTGAAAATTGTCAACTGATATTTTCGTTTGGGTTTCTCTTCGTTCGTCAACTTCGACCTTTTTTTTTCGCGCGGCTCCCACTGCATAACGTACAGCCCACCTCCCGCCCAACCGACCGAGGGGCGCTGCCGTTTATCGTACGGCTCGGATCGCGGGGATAGACCCGAGAGAATAAAGTTTATAAAAGATTACGAGGAAAAAGTAGAGTTCGTTTGTTGCTCTGAAAGGTAGGTGAGAATTGAGGATTTGATAGAAGTGGACGTGCAGAGTGAAGTAATAGAGTATAAGTGATTGTAGTCAGAACATAAAGCCCTGAAAGGCTCATGCTGGGCATATGTAGATCTACAAAAACTTTAGAACAGGAAACTCAAATTTCTAGTCCGTCTATTTGGAATGTTAAATGTTAGTCGTGTTAGTAGATGCTGGCTGTCTATATTACCATTATAAAGGTTATAAAGTAAAACGACCACCAGCATCTTTCTACGATTGGTTGGGGAAGGTAAATTAATTAGAAGGAGTCTGTTAGAATAAGATAATAAGATGCGATCTGGATGATCCCCATATTGAGGGCTCCAGACGCATGACCCGTACTCCAGAATTGGACGTACTAAAGATACGTATAATGTTTTAGTAATATAAGGGTCATTGAATTCCTTAGACCATCTTTTAATGAAGCCAAGCACGCCCTTGGCTTTATTAACCATCGTAGAAATATGGTCGGAAAATTTAAGTTTAGTATCTAATAGGACACCAAGATCATTAACCTGGGTTAATCTATCTAAGGGGATCCCATAGAGAAAGTATGTCGCCTGGTTAGGGCACGAGCGATAGAAAGACATAAGTTTACATTTTGACCCATTAAGTTTTAAGAGATTGGTGGAACACCACTTTTGAAAATTGTCCAAATCTGACTGAAGTTTATATTGGGCAGAAGGGGATTTGTATTGAAGACAAAGCTTAACGTCGTCTGCATACATAAGAACCAGAGAGTTCGTTATGGCAGGGGGTAGGTCGTTAATAAAGATAGTGAAAAGTAGTGGCCCAAGATGGCTTCCTTGGGGGACTCCCGATGTAGCACTAACAAGACGTACATCCTTAAAAAAAACACGTTGGGTTCTCCCAGCTAAGTAGCTGGAAATCCACGTGAGAAGGTCTGAGGGAAATCCTAGGATACTAAGTTTACTCAGAAGGAGTGAGTGGTTGACAGAGTCAAATGCTTTACTAAAGTCAGTGTAGATGACATCTGTTTGAAGGCCTTTACGGAAGCCATCTATAATAAAGGAGGTCAGCTCCAAGAGGTTTGTGGTGGTGGAGCGACGCTTTATAAAACCAAACCATGCTGACATGGAGAAATAATTGAACTGCAGAGATGTTGAAGATGTGGTGTTACCAATTTTTCAAAAAGCTTTGTAATTGCTGACTTTTTTTTTTTTTTTTTTTATAATAAAAATTGTATTTATTTACATAGCAGCTTACTGTTACTGTTTGTAGTAACTTATACTGCAGAGTATCATAATTTCAATAGAGTATTTACATATTTACATACTTCAACCTAATTAGAGAGTCTAGAGGCGTGAATGAATTTTATCAATTAACTTATGTATCTTCTTGGCAGATCTGTTGGGTGAATGCGCAGGAGCCTCCTTCTCGCCCTCAGTCCCAATATACGTCTCCTCATCAAGAGTTTTCGAGACAACTGGTTTGGGTGGATTCCCAATTTATTTACGTACGCGGTTGCTTGTTTGTTTATGACATCGCCAATCCTTGGTACCTTCAGCTCTTTTTCAATGTCTTTGTTGCGGATGTACCAAGCCGCTCCAGATAGTTTACGCAAGATTTTCGACTGAGCCACACGAATTTTGTTGTTTGGCCATGTTGGAAACTGACAGTTTGTTTCCAGGCCTAAGGAGCCAAGCCATGCTGATCGCCTTTGTTTTGAGCCGCCGAGTTACATCCGTTACATGGCGTTGAAATGTAAGTCGCTTATCCAGAGTGACACCGAGATATTTTTGGGCGTTCGATTGTGTGAGGAGCTCTCCATGCAGAAACACACCAGGTGATGTGTCTTTTCTCAGGGTGTACGTCATGGAAACACACTTTTCCGGATTGACTGCAATGTTCCAGCGTAGGGCCCAGTTCTCAAATTTTTTTAGATAAAGCTGAAGCGTATCAGTGGCTGTATAGACGCAAGTATCTCTGGCCAGGACTGCAGTGTCATCAGCAAAAGTAGCAACTAGCAGGTTATTGGGATCTGTAAGCGACATGTTGTCAGCTGAGGGCATGTCGTGCGTATACAGGCTAGTGTTGGACCTAACACACTTCCCTGGGGTACACCTGCTCTGACTCTTTTTGTCTGGGAGGACAGTCCGTCCTGTACTACTTTAAAGGATCGCTCGTGGAGGAAGCTTTTTATTATCAAAAAGAACTGAGGATTTAGTAGCCTTTTAAGCTTGTGCAGAAGTCCTTCATGCCACACTCTGTCGAAAGCCTGCTGGATGTCCAGAAAAGCTCCAACGACGTACTCCTTTCCATGGAAACCTTCCAGTATAAAGTTTACTGCGCGGTGTAGCTGTTCAGGTGTGCCGTGCCCGAGTCTAAAACCAAACTGAAACTTTGGAATAGCTTTCTGGACCTTTCGGGACTCGAGCAATCTTCTCAGGATGCACCTCTCAAGTAATTTGCCAAATGCTGAAAGCAGGCTTATTGGGCGATAGGAGTCTACTTCCCCTGCTGGCTTCCCACTTTTATGGAGCATAATGATATTCGCCTTCTTCCAGGCGCTTGGGAAGTGTCAAAGTCGAAGAGCAGAGTTGAAAATTAGTACAAGGAATAACAAAGCTCTGTGGGGCATCAGCTTAATGGAGCGGTTGTCGATGTGATCCGCACCAGGAGCCTTGTTATTGCGAAGGGATTTGATATCATCTTCCAATTCCGTGAGCTTCATAGGCTTTACAGGAAGAGCCATCTGCAATGGGGCTTCTAGGGATTCAGCAACCAGTTGTACTCGTCTTGGCGATGCTGTCTCGAACGGCTGAAATCTTTCTTCCAGGTTTCTGGCAAACGCTTCAGCTTTGTCCTGAGGTGATTTTGCCCAAGTGCCATCTGGGTTACGAACTGGAAACTTTGGAGCAACTTGTCTCTTGAATCTCTTCCTGAGCATCCAGAGCGTGAATTTTGAGTTTTCATCGGCAGTAACTTTCCCCAGGAACGCGTTAGTTGCTTCTCTTTTCAGTATGGCTAGTACTTTTCTCACCCGATTTGATATCCATCGGTACAGTCTGTCAATTATAGGATCATTGGTCCTGATGAACTCACGCCGGAGACGTTTCTTGAGAGTTAAAAGTCCTGCTGCTTCCGGAGAGAGAGCGATAGTGCTACGCACGTTGCGTAGGTGAACTGCGCCGCCAGGAGCTGCAATTTTTTTTTTTTTTTTTTTTTGTATTAATTTCCTTTAAATTACATTCTGTTTTTTTAAAGAATAACAATGAGTAATGGTTAAAGAATGGAAAAATATTTAGCGGCCCTTCCCATTGCAAGGATACGCTAATACTTTAATAGTTTACTAATAATTACTAATAATTTAATTCTGTTGGAGTTTTTCGTTTTAATCTTCTCGGTTCCAGCTCTCTCATCGGTATTTGTCTCAGGTTTGGGTTTTGGTGGTTTAGTAGTTGATTTTGTGTGTTTTTGCTGCTTTTTTTAATAGTTTCGTTGACTGTCTCTATGTTTAAGTCTTTATGGATATCTTCATTTCTAATATACCATTCGGCATTTGTCATTGTTCTGAGCATTTTCGATTGTGTTCGTTGAATTAACTGTAAGTGAGATTTACTGGCAGTTCCCAGATTTCTATTCCATACGTCCATATTGGTTTTATTATCGCCTTGTATATTGCAATTTTGTAATGTAATTTTAGTTTTGAGTGTTTTCCTATTAGCCAGTTAAGTTGTCGAAATTTGTTTTTTATTTCATTTTGTTTGTTTAGGATGTGCTGCTTCCATGTCAGTTTTGCGTCAATGGTTAGTCCAAGGTACTTGGCATATGGGCGTAGCAATATTTGATTGTCGTTGATTTTAATTGCGAGGTTTTTGGGTTGTCGTTTTGTGTATATTACTTGTTGAGTTTTGTCTTTATTTATCTCGATACCCCATCTCTCGAACCAGGATACTGTTTGTGTCATGATTTGTTGTAATGTACTTGCAGCTGTTTTTTCACACGCGCTTGACGACATTAAGACAGTATCATCTGCGAACGTAGCAATCATTGATCCAGGGATAGTTGGCGCTGGAATATCGGAGGTGTAAATCAGGTATAAGATGGGTCCAAGCACACTACCTTGGGGAACACCCGCTGTCACTGGCATAACATTTGACCATTCATTGTCATATTTGATATAGAAATATCTGTCCGTTATATAGCTTTGTAGGATGGTATATAAGTTGTCTGGTAGTATATTTCTTAGCTTATGCAGCAGTCCTTTGTGCCATACCTTGTCAAATGCTTTAGCAATGTCCAGGTACACAGCATAGCAAAACTTCTTTTTGTCAAAATCCTCTGTTATTTTATTAATTACTCGATGGACCTGTTGGACGGTCGAGTGCTGCTTCCGAAAGCCGAATTGGTGCGGAGGTATTATATTTTTTGTGTCAGGGTTGGCTCGATTCTATTTAATAGGACTTTTTCAAATACTTTTGAGAGGACAGGTAATAAAGTGATTGGTCTGTACGAACTTACAGTATTGGCGTTTTTATTTGGTTTTGGAATTGCTTTAATTTGGCCTACCTTCTAAGTTATGGGAAAGTATTGGAGTCGAATGATTCCGTTAAACAGGTTTCTAATATAGGTGATTATAGCGTCTGGTAGTTCTTTCAGAATTTTTCCTCCGATTAAGTCATATCCGGGGGCTTTCTTGTTTCTAATTTGTTTTATGTGAGATTTAATTTCTGCATTTGTTATAGTTTTAATTGCACAATTTGGGTTGGTGATTTGTGTTGGAAGCTCAGCGTTGCCGTTGTCCATGTCATTGGTAAATGATGTTTTAAAGTGTTCCGCAAGAGTGTCTGCTTTTTCATTGTTTGATCTCGCCCATGTGTTGTTGTTTCTTTTATAGGCGGCTTGTGTATAGTTGAGTTCGTCAATTTTTTGGTCGCTTTCCACAGAGAATAATTAGTAGATAAGGAGGTTCCGAGGTTGCTAAGGTAGTATTGTAGCCGGTTATCTTTGTCTGCCCTGAGAATTCTCTTGAGCTCGTCTGTTGCTCTATTAAGTTTGTTTTTATCTTCTGGATGCCTAGTCGTTTGCCATATCTTCCTAAGGTTACGCTTTTTACTGATTTTGTCTTTAATAAAGGCGGGAGTTTTCTTTAATGCAGTCATTTTTATAGATGGTGTCGCTTGCGTTGCTGCATATATGATGTTGTCATTTAAGTATGCTATTGCGGAGTCCAGTTCGTTGTTTGTCTTTAGAGAGATATTTATTTCCATGTTCTGTTCCAAAATCTCGCGAAACATATTCCAGTTTGTTTTGTGGTTAAATAAAGGGGGGTCATTGTTGTTTTCTTCTACCCCACCATGTAACGTAATTAATATTGGGGAATGGTCGGAGGAGAGGTCTAGGCATGATTTTATTGTTAGGTTATCGCAAGTTATATTTTTTGTAATGCAAAAGTCAATTAAGTCCGGTAGTTTGTTTATGTCAGTTGGCCAGTAAGTCGGCTCGCCTGTGCTTAAGGCACGGCTATCATTGCTTCTTATTGCTTCATACAATTGTCTTCCCTTTGCAGTGGTAAGTCTGGACCCCCATGTTATGTGTTTGGCATTATAGTCACCTCCTGCCAAATACCGATTTCCCAGTGATTTTAGAAAATCGAGGTATTGGTCTTTTGTATTGTTAAATTTGGGTGGGCAATAAACTGCAGATATATTTATTGGACGCGTTGTGTCTGAGGTCGATATAGTAGTAGCCTGTATGTAGTCCTTTTTGAATCCATCAAGCTCTATGCACTTTATGCTTTTTTTAATTATTACTGCAGTACCACCATGGGCCTTACCGTCCGGGTGATTAGTAGAGAATATATTATAGTCAGGTATGTTTATATAGGTTTTCTCAGTTGAGTGAGTTTCAGAAATGAGCATGACGTCAATTAGCTTTTCATTTAAGAATGTTTTTAGTTCAAGTAAATGGCGTGAAAGTCCGTTAGCATTCCAGATGGCGATTGTTAGGTGTTTATTTGTCAAGTTTAGATACTAGGAGCGTGACAATGTTCATCATATTTGTCATTTGGGCTATTAATTGTTTCATCAATTGTTTTAGTTCGTCAAAATCATTTTGTGCGGTTTGGCTTAATTGAGTTGGAGCAGGCTGTATATCAGGTACACTAGCAGTTTGGATTGCTGAGTTGGTTTGATGGCTAGTTACTTGGTTTCTGTTTAAGACTTCGGCATAGGATATGGCTGGCGTCTTTAAGATTGCTACGTTATTTGTTGTACTGTATTGTGTCGTTTGATTTGTTTCTGTTACCGGTATTTCTTTCTTCCGGAGAGGTGGGTATTTTTGGATTTGCAGTGCTTTGTACACCATACAACCTTTGTAGTTTGCAGTGTGGTTTTCACTGCATAATGCACATTTAATACTTGTTCGGTCCGATTTTGTATTTATAGTACACGATGAGGAGCTGTGTTTTCCAGCGCACTTTACACAAGTTGGGTCTTTGGTGCAGTAGTTTTTGGTATGTCCATATTTTTGGCAGTTTGTACATTGGGGAAGTGTTCGCTTTGGTCGCGGTGGCTCAAAAATTACTTTGCAGTGAAGAAGGTGCTCAATTTTATAGATGTCTTTATTATTTTCTTTCATTTTAAGTTCAATAGAGAATAGAGGCAATGGTTGTTTGGAGTCGTAGCGCTGGATATTGTGTAAATTTATAACTTCATGCCCTTGCTGAGCTAGTTCATTTATAATATCGTCTTTGCCTGTAGCGTGATGGACATTACGAAGGATTACCTTAAATCCTCTCTGGTCTTTTGGTCTGAAGGTGTAGTATTTGGTCGATTTATCTTTTAATAGTCCTAATATGTTGTGGTAGTGAGTAGTTTCTAGTGGCTGTATTTTTATTTCATTAGTTGACAGTGCTTTAAGTTCATATCGTGTTTCTTTTAATGAATTTAAAGCAGTAGTTAGTGCGTAAATGTTTTCAACATTTTGAACATATATGGGGGGAGGCTTTGCTTTTTTGTGCTCAATTTGCATTTGCGTATTTATCGTTGCATTTGTCCCATTGTCAGTTTGGTTTTCGTCTTCATCATCTTGTGCTAGTAACTCAAAGCGGTTGCTTGAGTTTGGCTCGGCTAGCCAGTACTCTTTGAGAGTTTTTTGAGTAGCGGTTTGAGTTTTATTCTTCTGTTTCTTGTTGCCATTTAAGAGATCTTTGGAACCGTTTGGAGACTGGTTTTCTCGGTGACGTTTTAAGTTTTGTTTGTTTGGGAGAGAGGATTGAGTTTTGTTTATTGTTGTTGGAGCGGGTATTGAGGTTGTGGGTGTTTTAATATTCGCTGAGGAAGAGCGTATCGGCATTGAAGCATAGCAAACTGTGGTTGTTGTTGCTATAGTTGCTGTAGTTGTGGTGTTTGTGTCTGAGGTTGTTGAGAGCGGAAGAGTTGAGAGTGGGAGAGTTGAGAGCGTACCTGCTGTGAGCGGGGGAGTTGAGTGTGTGTTCATTTGTATCGCGGAAGTTGTTGTTGGTATACGCGCGGGTAAATTTGGCGCGCATTCTGGTCTTCGTTGCTGAGAGTAATTGTTGGGTCTCTCCAATGCTGGAGAGCAAGATCGCGCTCTTTCATCACTCTGCGGGTGCAAGTTTTGATAATTGTTTGTGTGATTTGATATGTGGGTGAGTGAGATGTAGGAGTTGTTTTTGTTTTGTTTTGCTTGAAGCTCTCGCTTCTGATTTTGAGCGCCGGGTGCGCTCATATTTTGTTTAGTTTATTGTTTTCACTTGTTTTTGTTTATTTTATTCACAGGAGTATATAGGGTTTTTTTGAAACACATATAAATATGTATTAGCGTCTTTTCGCTTTTATTTAATGGTTTCACTTGGGCTTGAATTTTGCACTTAGACTTCAATATTAACTGGAGCTTTGTTAAAAACACGTCCGTCGGGGTTGAAGATCAAAGATCAAAGATCTGCAATTTGAGCTGCATCTTTGATCTTCTTCATAAAAGTTTCAACCGCTTTCTCGATATCGTCTGCTGTATTTATCTCTGTATTGAGGTTAAAGGCATTGTTAAGTTCGTACTGAAACAGCTTTATATTCGCACCAGGTGGAACGAGCATCCTAATAGGGGCGGTACTATGAGGTGACGTTGTTAGTGAAGCGATCAGCGGCAAGTGATCAGAAGATAGGTCATACTCTTCGCGTACTGATAGTAGACTGTTAGCTATACCTTAATACAAGAAGAAGTCGATACATGAAGGTACATTCCTCGTGTTATACGGGTAGTGAGTGGGTCTGCCTGTAGCCAGAACTTGATTTGAGCTGCCGGAAATAACATCGTGAAGTGCTGAGCCTCGAGCATTCGCTCTTATACTACCCCAGAGGCGATGTTTAGCGTTAAAATCACCTCCAATGATAAACTTTTGACCATTATGAGAGGAGATTAGGAGGAGATTAGGAGGAGATTATCAAGGAGATTATCAAACTCAGAGGAATTCCAAGGCAGGCCTGGAGGAAGGTACACAGCTGACACCGTAATTTCGCCCAAATTAGTGGAAATTTTTACCGTCGCCATTTGTAGGTGATTCGTTGTGATCGAATGCAGGTGATAGTGCACTAATCCCTGCCTGATTAGGATACAAGCTCCTCCTCTGGGGCGACCTCATGGGTGATCTGCTCGATAGCAGCTGTAATCTATCATATTGAGGTAGGATCCGTCGTGTAGGAGTGTCTTTGAAATAAGCATAACATCAATTTCGTGCTTGCTGAGAAACACCTTAAGCTCATTAGCATTTGGGATAATGCTACGAGCGTTCCAGGTTCCGAGGCGCAGTTCACAAGCCATTACTTGCGCTGCGTCAACGACTTAGAACCTCTGAGTTCTTTGATCTCCTCAAATAGCTCAGCGATGGTTTTTTGAAGACCAGCAATGGTCTGCTGCATTGAGATGATGACTTGTGCGAGGGAGCCATCAATTACCGTTTGGCTAGGTTCACCTGCGTTTGTTGCAGGAGCAAACGCAGCATTCGAAAAAGTCTGGAGCCTTGCGTTTGAGAAAGCATTTCGCTGTTGGGAGTATTTTCCGTCAGGTCGCGTGCTCTGCTGTCCAGTTCTAGTCGCATTCTGCAGCCTCATGTTTTCCTTGGCAATTAACGCACTCCAGGTCATCATAG
This sequence comes from Drosophila ercepeae, assembly GCA_018150545.1. NCBI lineage: Eukaryota > Metazoa > Arthropoda > Insecta > Diptera > Drosophilidae > Drosophila > Drosophila ercepeae. Next base: position 196,544 of record JAECWL010000017.1, read on the forward strand.
GTCTTTGCCTGGCATTGACTGGAACCAGTCCAATGAGGCAAACTGCATCTACCACATCTGGGCTCTTTGGTGCAATAGTTTTGGGTGTGATCAAAGCCAAAACATCGGTAACACTGACGCAAATTTACATTTTTTCTCGGCAGTTCCACTCTGACTCTTTGTCGGCCAACTTTGTTTATTTTTAGAGCTTCTCTGTTATTAATAGCCATTTTAATATCAATAAACCAAACGTTCTGGCCAGAAGCCTTGCCTGGATCCGGATCAGAGGAGTCAACATTCTGTGACTTCACCTTTGGTTTATAGGTGTTAACTACAGCGTGACGTTGGGAGGTCAACGCATTTAAAATTTGCTCGACTGGGGTAGAAGCAGCCAAGTTGCACACCACAACCCTGTAGGCTCTGTCTTCCGGGAGGCAGAAGTGAGTGTATTGGAGATTTACTGATGATGGCTTTTTGGTGATAGCTCTGTAGGCATCAGAGACACGGGGGTATATGCGCAAGTTGCCATTACGCACGATCTTGAGTTCATATGAGTCAGGCGATACCGCCGAGTCGAGAAGCCTTTCTAAGGCAGGTACGTCGCTGACAGCAAGTACTGTTATTTGGCTAGGCTTTGGTGACCTCTTTGTCACTGGAATTTCAGCTTGTCGAGATTCTTCTTCTGCATCGGTTTCGACCTGGAGAATGTCGATGCTATTTTTGCCTTCTTGACAGTCATCATGGTTTGCAAGAGCAGCAAATCTATTTAAAGCGAGATGGTTTCGATTATGTTCGATTATCTGCGCTCTTTTTTTTTGAACTTTTCGGCGAGGTTGGTAGGCTTCTATTCTTGGAAGGAACTTTTTGCCAAGAGACTGAAGCCGGCTGAAATGTGAGCGTACTACTATTTTTTCAATTTGCGGCAATAGGCGACTATTTCCAACTGTTATCTGGTTAAGATTGTTTAATTGGCTTGGGCTGCTAACCATAAGAAGCTCCCTGCCAGTTGTGCTAGGCGGGGGCATGCTCTGAAAGGAGCGTCCTGTACGTGGTACTTCTTGGAAGCTATCAGCACCTAAAACGATTTCCGACATCTCGGATTCGAATCGACCATACTTCTCTTGAAGCACCGCTTTATTTTTTTTAAATTCCTCGATGAAATATAATTTGATTATTTTGCCAAAAACTTATTTTTTAATTTTCTTGTCGGAAAATATTTAATGAAAATAAAATCAAACTGATCCCTTTCTCAATGATGATTCGACTGAATTGCTGACAATTTAGAAATTCCTCTATAGTTTGTAGCATCCGATTTTTTTCCTTTTTTGTGTAAGGGAATTATGAACGATTCCTTCCACATTTGGGGAAAAATCGAAGTTTCCAGAGACAAAGAGAAAAGTTTAAGAAGGGGTCTGCACAATGGCTTAGCGCAGTTTCTCAGTACACAGCCAGGAACACCATCAGGACCTGGCGAATAGGCTGGTTTCACCCTCAGAAGATCCGATAGATAGAAGAAGATCCAGAAGATAACACAGTGCTTTCGGAGAAAGTTGGTCTGAAAATAAGATTAGCTGATTGAATGTTATATGAAGATGTATGATCCATAATTGTAGGAAATGAGTACGTTGTTTGAAAGAAAGTTGCGAATAGATCGGCAATACCCTGATCAGTAGTCGCAGATACATTTTCAAACGAAATTAGGGGGGGGAGAAGATACCTGCTTACGCTTAGTGTTAACAAAATTATAAAACTGCTTCGGATCCTGAGTAAACTGGATCCGACAGCGGTATATATATTTCTTATAACACTCAGCGTTATGCACGGTGAAATTTGACCGAGCTACTAAGTATCTTGAGAAAGTTACATTACAGCCAGTTTTCTTATGTCTCTTAAGGAGTCTATTTTTAATGTATTTTAAGTTTTTAAGGCTCCTTGTAAACCAAGGAGGGTCAGTCGAGGCGGATGGATACTTCCATGGCACGCAAGAGTCGAAGAAAGCGTCAAGCGCTTTGTAGAATGTTTCTAAAGCGATATTAATCTCGGTGCATTCCCAGAGATCGGACCAATCAAATAAAGAAATTAAGTTGCTTAGTCTTTGAAAATCAGCCTTACGAAAGCAGCGAGTTTTATGAACTCCATGGCGAGACTGAAGGTTGCTAGCAGTAAGGGTTTCAATCGAAACCTCAAGCGTTGGGTGGTAAGGATCTTCTGGGAGCGAAAGTGGCATGGCTCTGGAAACGGTTATTCCATCTGGGTCAGAAACGAAACATAGATCTAGAAGCCGACCTAAAGAATTCCTTACGTGGTTTATTTGACCAAGGGATATGTCGAACATACCCTCAGTAAAATCGTGATGTGTTGAGAGTGTTAAAGATGGTGAATTCTCGATGTTTGACCAGATAAGTTCAGGTAAATTGTGAATCTCCTAGAGTCACTAGAAGGTCACTGTCAGACATGCGGTTAGAAACCAGCTGAATGGCAGATAAGTAGTACCAGTATGTAGGTGGTTCAGAAGAAGGTGGTAAATATGAGCATGTTATGAATAGTGATTGAAGCGACATAGTGATTTTGACACATAAGAATTCAATATCACCAAGATTCGGTAACTTAACCTCTTCAGAAGCGAAGTCGGAGTCCACAGAGATTAGGATTCCTCCTTCCCTTCGTAGTGGTCGGTCCCGTCTGTAAGTGGTGTACCTGTCTGGGAAAATTTCGGAACTAAAAGTCTTCGGCTTTAACAAGGTCTCTGAGAAAACTACAATCTGGGATGCAAAAGATGAACTATTAGAATACAGTTTAGGTAGCTTACTCCGAAGCCCCCTAGTATTTTGATATGTAAGGGTGATAGATGTTGTTAGTTTTTTGAGGATGAAGGTTTAGGTACGGAAGACGAAGATGGTACAGGGTTTTTAGGCTTTGGGAGTTTAACTCCCACAGGCGTATTAACTTTTTTTTTACTGTACTCGGCTGATGTTCTTGAACGAATATGTTGTCCGGCAAAAAGCTGGGCGAACAGATCGTATCGAACATCGGCAAAGGTACACGTATCTTAAAAGATGACGTAAGCCTTGAATAAGAATATTTAAATTTCCTAATGTCCTCCACTCTAACAACGGCCTTGGATTTGGCTTGGATATAAGCCGAGATATCAATCTCTGAGGTGTCAGGGGCCAGCCGTGAAATAAATATATGTTTAGAGGGGAGAATCACCTGTAAGGGCTGTGGTGTTACGGTTGGAAAGACCGCGACATCAGTCCGTACCGGGGGTCCGGACGGTAGTTTACCCTAAGCAGTGGATTTTAAGGGGGTCGACTCTACTCGTGCCGCAGGAATCACTTGAAGTGATACCCTGGATGGTAATTCAGACGAGTTATGCTCAATTATGGAGTCAAATTCAGGAACCGAATTTGTGTTTCTAACCCTCTGCTCTTGGGGTAGTAAGAGTTATGAGCTGCTGCATGGTTGTCGGCTGATCAGGCTGAACAGCGATCTCAGTGCACACGGAGTCCCTAATAGCGGTTTTTTACGCTTTGGAGACTCATTTAGCAGTTGTAGGCTGCTAAATTGGGAATCAAGCGCAGAGAGTTGGTCGTTGATTTTACGGAAACCACCGATCAACTCTTTGAAACCGTTTTTAGTTTTCCGCATGAACGTTCGCATTTCTTTTTGAACCGCGCGACATCCACTGCAGCAAAAGTGGAAACCAGCGTTTCTAGAGATTTCATCCGAAACTGAGGCGGTGAAACCGGTACATTTCGTATGCACTACATTTTCACACAGCCAACAGGGGATGCTAGGCTGGGACGCGGAAATCGGCTTATAGCACGATTTTATAGCGCAGATGCTATAAAATTCCATTATAAAAATTTGTAAGGTAAGAACTAGAAGTTTAAGATATATAAGAAATATATAAACAACAAATAATTAATATTAGACAAACTAGTAGCCTTGAACCACTGTACTTGTTAATAAGAGCACTTGTTAATAAGAGGTAATGGGAAAATAAGAGCGCAAACTAGGAGAGAGAGTTATTGCAAAAGTAGAAATTGCAGTAAACGTAAGAAAAGGGAATAGAAATAAATAGGGCACAGTACCTTACTTGGGTAAATAATAAAATAACTTAAAACACACCAAATACGGTACCGCGCAGACGCGAGTGCGAATGGAAACGATTAAAGTGTAAGATTTAAATAATTAATTTCTCAACAAACGCCGGTTTGTCTTTTGCAAGAAAATAATAAAATCGAATGATTGCAAGAAAAAAACACGTCCGTTCGCTACGAAGGTGAAGTGGTTTTTGCCAACAACTGTATGAGTTGTTGCATTTGAACTGTAACGTCATTGCTTTCATCCCGTGACATTATCGGTCCTTCTTTTCTACACTCTGATTTTTCTAAAACTGCGTCAACGCTCTCGTTACTTGTGCTCTTTTATGCGGGGTTCTACTTGTTTTCGACATGCTCAACTTTGTACACAATCGGATTTTTATCTCTTTTGCGCTCCTTCTTGTTTTCCCTTTTCAACTTTGTTTTACAGAATTGTAAACTCAACAACGGTTGTGAAATAGAAATTTCGAGAACACAACTTTTCAACTGTTTTTTTGGCAAAGAGTTATCTGTTGTAACTGCGACTTTAATGCTCTCTTTACAACTGTTCGACTTTAAACAATCTACAACACATAACCCTTTTTCGCAAACAATTTATTGACGGCATTTCTACTTTTTCACTGTTTACACCACGTGCACTGCAACTGATACACCTGCCACTGTTCTTTCACTAACACATATTGAACCGGACGAGCGCCCAAATGTAAGATTGATTATTATAATGATGTTTATTTATATTAAATGTAGGTTCTATGAATAATAATATGATGTGGAAATACTACTACAATACAGCAATACAGCCGATTGGTCTCGACAACATTCGATTGGTCCGATCTCTGGAAATGCACCGAAATTAATATCATTTTAGACTCTTTATTCGACTCTTACGTGCCATGGAAGTATCCATCCGACTGCCCCTTCTTGCTTTACAAGGAGTCTAAAAAACTTAAAAAAATATTAAAAACAGACTCCTTAAAAGATATAAAAAAACTGGGAGCAATGTAACTTTTTCAAGATACTTAGTAGCTCGGTCAAACTTCACCGTGCGTTACGCTGAATGTTATAAGAATTATATATACCGCTGCCGGATCCACTTTACACAGGATCCGAAGTACATTTATTTTTAATTTTGTGAACACTAAGCTTAATCATGTATCTTTTCCCCCTCCACTAAGTTCGTTTGAAAATTTATCTGCGACTACTGATCAGGGTATTGCCGATCTTTTTGAAACTTTCTTTCAAACAACCTACTCACTTCCTACAACTATGGATCAGCCTTATTCATACAATATTTAATCAGTCAATCTTAGTTTTAGACCAACTTTCTTTGAAAGAAGTGGGTTATCGGATCTTCTGAATATGAAACCAGTCTATTTGCCAGGTCCTGATGGTGTTCTTGGCTGTGTAAAGAAACTGAAAAACTGCGCTAAGCCATTTTTCAGACTTCTTCTAAAACTTTTCTCTTTGTCTCTGAAAACTTCGATTTCTCCCCAAATGTGGAAGGAATCTTTCATAATTCCCCTACATAAAAAAGGGAAAAAATCGGATGCTACAAACTATAGACCTCTATGATCTGCAACACCTCTGCAGTTCAATTATTTTTCCATGCCCACATGGTTTCATATAGCGTCGCTCCACCACCACAAACCTCTTGAACTGACTTTCTTTTTTATTGATGGCTTCCGTAATAGCCTTTTAAAAGATGTCATCTAAACGGGCTTCATTAAAGCATTTGACTTTGTCAACCACTCACTCCTTTTGAGTAAGCTTAATATCTTTGGATTTCCTTCAGACCCAAAGTGTCATTTTTAATGATATACACTCTCGCCTTGTTAAAGCTACATCGGAAGTCTCCCACTATTTTTATTAACGACTTACCCCCTGCTCTAATGAACTCTCTCTGGTTCATATGTATACAGACGACGTTAGCTTTGTCTTCAATACAAATCCCTTCTGCCCAATATAAACTTCAGTCAGATTTGGACAATTTTCCAAAACGGTGTTGAACCAATCTCTTAAAACTTAATGGGTCAAAATGTAAGCTAATGTCTTATTATCGAAAGTGCCCTAACCAGGCCATCTTTCCTTAGAAAGATTAACCCAGGTTAACGATCTTGGTGTCCTATTAGACTTTAAACTTCAATTTTCCGACCGTATTTCTACGATGGTTAATAAAGCCCAGGGTGTGCTTGGCTTCATTAAAAGATGGTTTAAGGAATTCAATGACCTTTAAATAACTAAAAAATTACACGTATCTTTAGTCCGTCCAATACTGGAGTACGGGTCATGCGTCTGGAGCCCTCAGTGTGGGGTTCATCAAGATCGCATTGAATCCGTCGAAAAGAATTTCATTATGTTTGCTCTTATGAGACTCAACTAGGATACAAATCTTCACCTCCCATCTTATTCTAACAGACTCCTTCTAATTAATTAACCTTCCCTAACCAATCGTAGAAAGATGCTGGGGGTCGTTTTACTTTATAACCTTTATAATGGTAATATAGACAGCCAGCATCTACTAACACGACTAACATTTAACATTCCAAATAGACGGACTAGAAATTTGAGTTTCCTGTTCTAAAGTTTTTGTAGATCTACATATGCCCAGCATGAGCCTTTCAGGGCTTTATGTTCTGACTACAATCACTTATACTCTATTACTTCACTCTGCCCGTCCACTTCTATCAAATCCTCAATTCTCACCTACCTTTCAGAGCAACAAACGCACTCCACTTTTTCCTCGTAATCTTTTCTAAACTTTATTCTCTCGGGTCTATCCCCGCGATCCGAGCCGTACGATAAACGGCAGCGCCCCTCGGTCGGTTGGGCGGGATGTGGGCTGTACGTTATGCAGTGGGAGCCGCGCGAATAAAAAAAATTTAAAAAAAAAATAAAAATGTTCTGAAACATTGTAACTAGTGGGCAATATACCGCTGCAAGGGTAAGATTGCCGCTTCCTAGTTGTACATTTAAAGATGTTGCCTGTAACTAGTTTTTATGGTGTTTTTCCAGAACACATTGTAAAATACTTTTCATTATTGTACATAATTAAGATTTGGAAACTTATTGTTAGTCTCCCAATTCCTGAGAAGATCTAATAAATACATCCCGTATTGAGGGCTCCAGGCACATGATCGTACTTCAGAAAATCCCATAGGAAAATCCCATAGAGAAAATATATAGCCTGGTAAGTGCTCGAGCGATAAACATTCAAAAATTTGCATTTTGAGGCATTCAGTTTTATGAGATTGGTGAAGTCAGTGTAGATGACATCTTTTTGAAGACGATTTCGGAAGCCATCTGTTAAAAGGACGTCAGCTCCAAAAGATTTGTGGTGGGGTTCAGCAACGGTTTATGAAACTAAGTTGGCATGGAGGAATAATTGAACTGCATTGGTGTTGTTGTTTCAAAAGGGTTTGGAATTGCTGAGATGCCTTTTCAATTGGTAGCATTAAATTGTTTCCTTTTTCCTCCTGCAAACCAAGGATTGTTAAATACGGAGTCCAAGAAAACGTTTATAGTAAAAAATTACAATCAACCACTCCCCGTATTCACCTGATATGGAACCGTGCGACTTCTTCCTTTTTGGAAAAATGCATACTGACATTCGTACGACATGCTTTTGGACCGTGCAAAAGCTGTTTTAAGCAGAAGGAGACTATTTTGAATAAAATAATTTAATTTTGCCGAAAAAAGCATTTGATCTATATTTTTTTTTAAAGTCCGGTTTACTTTAGAACGCACCTTGTATATATGATTTTTTCGTCACCAAAATTTATGTTATGCGATGAATGCATGTTTGTCACCGGTATTTTACCTTGTCTAAAGATTTTATATTTGGTATTAGGAGTTAATCTTTCTAAGGAAACCCCGTGAAGCTTCTTCAAGTATGTTTGCGTTTAAGAATTAATATCGAATGAGCCCAGCTAAAGACAAGAACATTCTTTTTTCAAGCATAAACTTTCCTGCTCGTTTTCAACATTATTTTAATTCTGTTTAGTTTATAAAAAAAACATAAATTTGGATATGTGTGTCTAAAAAATAAGTGCGAAATAGGTACACATCTTTTTAATTTTCATTTGGGCCAATCTGTTGTTCTCGAAGAAGATAAAATTAAGATTTTTTGATTCGCGATTATCGTTTAGCTAATTAGAGTTCAGAAATGTTGATACCATGGGTTGGGTTTATATTCGAAATATTCTTGTATTTATTAATCACAAAACATTTATAAAAATTGTAAATTGCTAAACGTACGAAAATTCAATTTTTTAAATTTTTTAATAGGAATACCTTGTCGTACAGTTTTTTCTACTTACACAACACTAATGGAATTAATAATTTTAGCTTATTGTAGCTTGAAGCTAAAAATTCTATTTTCAGTGAAAACCTTTTCGCGGTTGTCCAGGAGTGACCAAATGTCTATACTAGTTGTGCTACCTAGCTTTGTTTTTAAAATATAATATGTATCGTATATTATAACAAGTGCTTTTAACGCGATTTTTAATTACATTATTATTATGTGTGCATCCCTCCGTCAATAATATAAAGACTATCGCTTCTACTTCATGGGTATGGAGCTAATCAGAGCTCGCAAATAAAATTCGCGGAATCCTTTGCGTTTTTTTATGAGACAGTAGCGACCTTAAATGATTAGGCGTCTATTAGAGTTGAAGAAGAGCTGGTAGAAATTTTAAAAAGAGTAAGCTTCTGGCTGAAACTCGGTAAAAGGTATTGTACCAGCCAGTACTTTCAGTACTTGCATCGGTTAGTTCAGATGAGTGAAAACTCAGTTGTCGTTCGGTTGCAGGGCTTAAACAAGATACTTTTAAATCGTCGCCAAGAAGATGCAGGGGCACTACGGGTATTTTTACTATGGCTGTGGTAAACCAAATGTCTACAATGTCGCCACACCCATGCCTGGCATCCTTCCAAAGAAAGTCGAATTAACTTATTCTTTTCAAGCAGTCCTTTTACGACTGATTTCATATCAAGATAGATTCGAAAAATATAATAAGTTTAGAAATCATATTTTTTGTTTTAGTAAATATAGGCCTAGTATTTATTTTTTTTTTATTTTATTTTTTTTCAAACTTTTCTGTATTTATTGGATCTTCTCAGGAATTATGAGACTAACAATAAGTTTTCAAATCTTAATTTTAAACGGTATTCAACAGTCATTTTAACTGTGGTCTGGAAAAAGGGACCTTATCAATTGAAGAGATTTCGTGAAGCATTTTTGCATCTTTGAGTGTGTCTTGCGTTGTAGTCACCTGCAGCAATAAAGTTGTCCCCTACTGTATTGAAGAATTCCAGAAATTGTTGTTCGGAAACATTGAAACGGGGGGACAATACCGCTGGGAGGGTAAGATTGCCGCTTCCTATTTGTGCATTTATGGATGTGGCCTGCAAGTAGTTTTTTCCAAACTCGTTATGGTAGTGGTGTTTGATGCGGTTCCTAATCAGGATACCGGTTCCGCCATCTGTTTTTCCATCTGGATGATTTGTTCCGTAGAACAATAAGCCACTTATTTGAAAGTTGTATTTAGAAGGGAGATGTGTTTCTGACAGTAGCAGGACGTCAATATGATTGTCATGCAGGAATTGAGTTATCTCAAGTTTATGCCGTGAAACGCCGTTGGCATTTCACAATTATATTCGTAGAGCAGCTATTGATTATTAGGAGTTTTGGGATACAAGCATCTTCATGAGGATATTTTGGTTCCGCATATGGTCTTGTATGATAGTCCTCATGAAGGACAAGAATTCGATCATCTGCTGCTGCAAGGTATGAATCAAAGTTTCAAAGCCATTTTGTTGTTGCGTCGATGATGGGGGATTTGATGTCGGATAAGTTTGGGCAGCATGCAGAGTTGTTGTCATATAGCTTGGTTCTGTTAGTCCCTATTTTTGGACGTTTGCGAAGGTCACATTTTGGAGGGTGGTCGAAGTACCAAATGAGGACCTTTTCGCCGTTGAGAAAAATACTTCTGGGGATATTTTTGCTTGTATAGGGGTACTCTGTGCGTTATGTAGGCGGGCAGACGTTACTCGGTGATGAATCCGGCTTTTGAGGCCATTGTATATTGGACAGCCTCTATTTCCGCACTTTTTAGAGCTGGGATCACTTTTGTTGGTCGTGCCATGAGCCAAGTCATGAAGCTCTCCACAGACGACACAAACTGAACGCAAAGTGCAGTATCCTCTTGTATGGTCATATTCTTGTAAATTGGTGCATTGGACGGAGCCTTTGCGCTTGTGTGGTTCTTCTACAGTAATTCTACGATGTAGAAGAAAATGTAGCTTGTAAATAGGATTTTTTTTTTTTTATATTAACTCTGTTTTTATTTATTTAATAAGAGCTAACAATAAGTTTAGAAATCTTAACTAATACAAACTTGTTCTAAACAGTTGTTTTAATTTTTTCCAACTGTTCCGAGATTAAGCGTCCCTAAAAATTTCTTCGCTGGGTTTGTAGGTCGCTTTGTCGGAGACGGGCACGACTGCTGAGCTGGGTTAGATTTCTCGCTAGGTGGTTGGGGTGCGAGGAAAGCTTGCAATGATATTTTTTCGTAAGCTCTGTGATTTCATTGGTGACTGTTGGAATATTTAAGTCTCTATGGATGTTTTCGTTCCGAACGTACCACGGTGCCCCAGTGATAGTTCTCAGGATCTTTGTCTGTGCCCGCTGTATGATGTCAATATTGCTGTTGCTGGCGTTGCCCCATAGCTGTGAACCATAGGTCCAGATTGGTTTCAGTACTGCGTTGTAAAGTAAGACCTTGTGGTCCAAGCTGAGCGGAGAGCCAGCGTTGATGAGCCAGTGTAAGTTGTTCGCTTTGAGCTTAAGATGAATTTTTTTCGCTTCAATGTGTCTGCGCCATGTAAGTCTTCTATCGAGGTGTACTCCTAGGTACGTTACCTCATCTGCTTTCGGGAGTGGTATGTTGTTCATCAAAAGTGGTGGGCAATCTTGTCTGTTCAGCGTAAATGTCACGTGCTTGCATTTTTCCTCGTTGACTTTTATTCGCCAGTCAGAGAGCCACTTCTCAGTGGCTATGAGGTGCAATGCCAGCTGTGCTGTAGCTTGGATTGGGGACCTTGAACGGCTAAGGATAGCTGTATCGTCGGCAAACGTGGACACTGTTAGCCGACTATTTGTAGGAATGTCAGCGGTATAGATGAGGTATAAAGTTGACCCAAGAACGCTGCCTTGGGGGACTCCAGCCTTAATTTCGTGGTCAGTGGAAGTAGCAGAGTTGCACCGCACTGCAAACTTTCTGTTATTTAGGTATGAGCTTAGAAGTTTGTGTGTGCTTTCGGGTAGAGCTGTTTTAACTTTAAACATTAGGCCGTCTAGCCAGACTCTGTCGAATGCTTGGGATACGTCTAGAAATACGGCTGTACAGTATTCTCGATTTTCAAATGCAGTTCTTATCTCCGCTGTTATTCGATTCACCTGTTCAATGGTTCCGTGGCTTTCGCGAAAGCCAAATTGGTGGGCTGGGATTATATTGTGGGCTCTCAGGTGTGGATTCAGTCGGATTAGCAGGCATTTTTCGAATAGTTTCGATATACATGAGAGTAGGCTTATTGGTCTGTAGGATGAGGGAACTGTGTGGTCCTTACCAGGCTTCGGAATCATTATGATTATCGATCTCTTCCATCGTTGTGGAAAGTAGCCAAGTTTTGTGATGGCATTAAAGAGCTGCGTTAGGTAGCCAACTGCAGAATGTGGCAGCTCGATGATCATTTCCGGGGTAATCAGGTCGTAGCCGGCGGATTTTTTTGGGCTGATATTTTCTTTAATTATGTTTGATATTTCTTTTGGACGAAACACAATTGGGGTGTGTTGCTGGTTGCAGATTGCGTTTGAAGTCGGTAGCGCAAATGTGCTAGTAGCCTCGTTTGGCGTAAATACATTTTGTAGGTGAGCGGCAAATGTGGTGGCTCTGTCTGCATCACTACGTGCCCAGCCGCCTGAGGAATTCCTTATGGGCAAAACGGTTTCAGTCGGTGGGCGAAGGGTTGGGTGGGCTCTCCACAGTGACTTATGATTGGTACCTGTTGGTGAAAGTTGCTCTATATATCGGATCTGAGCGTACTCTTCCTCTTGTTTCAGAGCGTTGGTCAGCTTCCGTGTGGCTATTTTTAGCTTTTGTTTTGCAGATGGTGATCTGGAGGATTGCCATTCTCTACGTAAGCGTCGTTTTGCGTGGACGAGTTGCTCGATTTGTGCGTTAGTCTTATTCGGATTATTTGTAACGTTTGTGGTTTTAGGTGTTGCATTTCGAGCTGCTTCCGTAAGAATGGATTCCAGTGTTCCTGTGCAGCTCTCTATATCATGTTCAGTATTGAGTTTTGGGCTTAGCTCAATGTGTGAACTTATATATTTTTTATACCTTAGCCAGTTCGTTTTGTGCGAAGTCAGTCTGTAAGGTGGTTTTACATTTTCTGCGTACCGGGGCATTATACGGCCGCTAGTGTGAGGTGAGTGTTGTCCTCCAGCTGTGATTTGTACCATAGAAGTGGTAATCTCTTATTCGAAAATTGTATTTGCTTGTAAGATGAGTTTCCGAAAGAAGCATTACGTCGATATGCTTCTCGTGTAGGAATTGAGCTAGCTCAAGTTTGCCCTGTGAGACGCCATTATCGTTCCACGTAGCTATGCGTAAGGTAGCCATTATTTATTTTGATTGTTGGGAGACAAGCATTTGTATCAATAGGTTTTGATTACGCATCATGTCTTGAATGGTGGTTTGCATAAATGTCATGAATTCTATCATGCTCTCCTATAAGGCTTGGATCATAGCTTCAGTTTTCGTTTCTTGCTGCTCAGATGGCCTATATTTTTGTTGTGTGTCCAATTTTTTTGTGTTCTTTATGTGAGGTTTGGGAGTTTTGGGTTGGAGGTGCCATACCTGATTTTAAAACGTTTGCAAAACTTATCTTGTTAGTGCTTGGTATAGTCCAGGGAGCAATACTTGTTGGTTTCGAAAAAGTACTTCTGGATTTGTTTCCGATGGTGTCAGCGTAGCTGTTCCTTGGTGTACCAGTGCCGTGTTCATTCTTTTGTGGAGATGGGTTTTCAGCTCTTTGTAGATTGGACAGCCTCTGTAGTTTGCAGTGTGATTACCCCCACAGTTACCCCACTTTTTCGCGCTTGCATTTTCTATATAAGCTTGGCAATGTGTGGAGACGTGGAGATCTCCACAGACTACACACACTGGGCGAAGTGTGCAATACGATCTCGTATGGCCGTATTCTTGGCAGTTCATACATTGTACAGGAGCGTTACGTTTATGCGACTCTTCTACTGTAATCCTACGGTGCAGAAGGAGCTGGAGTTTATAAATTGGATGAACCTCGTTTTTTTTTAGATGCTGGTTTTCTGGTTCAAGCTCAATCTTAAAGAGTGGTTGCGGCTGCCTGTTTCTGTTTTTGATATTGTGGACGCTTTTGACGCAAAATCCCTTTTCCTTTAGCGCCTCAGCTATCTCTTCGGGCTTTACATCAGGCTCAATGCCCTTCAGTACTACTTGTAGACCCTTGCCACTCAAAAGGCCAATCAAAGAATTTAACAAACCGTTTGTGCTCTTCTCGCGGATGTAAATTGGGGGAGGCTTTATTTTCTTGGTTCGTTATCGATGGATTTCAGTGGCACGTCCTCGTTGGTATCTGCCAGCAAAGCGAATCTGTTGTTATTTGCAGGCGCTTCATTGTTGATCGAGGTAGTATTGTCGGGTATATTTTTCGTCTTGTTTTCTGTATCGGAAGTTTTAGGGCTAAGCTTCCGCTTTATTGTGATGTAACGGTCCATTCCAGTCTGCGAGGCCGACCCAACTTTTTTGTTTGAGTTTTGTTTTGCTAGTTGTGCAGCAGTGCCGTTTGGCTCTCGCGCTTTTGTTTTTGTTTTCGCTGACTCAGTAAGAGCGTAAGCGGGTGCAGCCAATGGCGAAGTACAGCGGGCTGTCGGTATTGCTCCAGTTGTTGTTGCAGATAGCGGGGCTTGTGTCGGAGGTAGAAGTGCGGGAGAGCAAGAGCGCGTTCTTTCTTGATTTGTTGGTACAAGAAGGTTCCTTGGGTTATGAGTTATTGGCCGCTCGTTGTCTTCGTTTGCAGGTGTCGCGGAGACATAAGAAAAGTACGCGTTGTTTCGTTGTTATGAGAGCCGGCGATCGTCTTGCTCTCGTTGTCGCTGAGCGCGAGTGTCGTTCAGGCTCATGGTGCTTTTTTTTAATTAATTTGTTTGAAACTATTATTTATACTTTTTCAAACGCAGAATATGTATTCGAGCGATGGTGCATCGCCCTTTTTCGATTTCGATATATTTATTTGTTTTTTATTAATAACCATTCACTTCACTAGAATCAATTGATTTTATCGGAGCTCGATGAAAACACGTCTTCACGCATCAGCATACGAATGATTATAAATAGGATGCACTTTATCTTTCCTGATAGCTTTAGTGTCAGGTTCCAGCTCGACTTTAAAGAGTGGTTGCGGTTTCCTGTCTTTGTTCAGGATGTTAAAGACGGTTTTCGCCTTGAAACCCATATTGTTTAATGCCTGCTTGATCTCTGAGAGTGTAACGTCAGGCTGTATACCCTTAAGAAAGACTTGGAGATCCTTACTACTTTTTAGTTTGTATGTGTACTAGTTTTTGTTATTTTTGCTTAAGTAGTGTGTAAAAGTCCTATAATTCTTTTCAGTTTTTACGTGTACTTTGGTTTCGTGGATGCTGCCGTTTTTTTTGGGAAATTATGTGGAAATTGTCTTTTACAACAAGTTCAATTATGTTGTTAACTAGATTGTTCGAGCTTTTCTCTCGGATGTATATAGGTGGGGGCTTCGGCTTCTTTTTGTCCCCTTCGTCAGTGCTGCGGGTAGATCCATATCATTATCTGCCAGTATTCCAAATCTGTGGGACTCCTGGGTCTCAGTTCGCTGACTTAGAGTGTGCCAATTGATTTTTACTTTATTTCCAGCCGCAGAATTTTTTACGGGCTCAATTTTCTTTTAATTTCGATGTAACGATCCAACACAGCTTGCATTGTTTTTGGCATTGTTGCTGATTCAGCAGAAACGAGCGTTGCAGTAGCCATCGTGCGTACGATTGATATCGTTGCAGTATATGTTGTTGTTGCGAGTGCAGTGGATAATCAGGTCGAAGTTTTGGTTGCCGTGGGAGAGGTCAGTTCTCTTTGGCACATCGTTGCGATTGCCGTTGAGCAAGAACGAGCTTTCTCGTTCGTTGTTGGTTTAAGTTCATGTGTCGGGTTGGGGGTGATTGACCGTGGCCGATCGACGGTTGCATTTATTTCGTGCACTACCGCGGGTTGCGAACACACATATGAGAAATACGCTATGTTTCGTATCAATGAGAGGCGACGTTTGTCTTGCTCATGTTGACGTTGAGCGCGAATGTCGTTTTGACTCATTGTGAGAGTTCGTGGCTTAGATTTTGTTTGTTAATTTTCTTTCAAATATAATAGTTGTTCAAAATCCGAGAGTTTGCTCAACTTTTTTAATGAACAACTATATATCACAACAAGTGAGAAAAGTTATCTTCGGCTTGCCGAAGATGGTATACCCTTGAAAACAAAAAAGTTTTCCATACAAAGACTTGTTTTCATATCGATCGTTTGTATGGCAGCTATATGATATAGAAGTCCGATCCGGACCAAACTTTTACAAATCGTGTACGGCTATATCAAATGAATAAATGTTAAATTCGGTTGCAATAGGTTGGAAAACAAAAAAGTTTTCCATACAAAGACTTGTTTTCATATCGGTCGTTTGTATGGCAGCTATATGATATAGTGATCCGATCCGAATTAAACTTTCAAAAATTAAGCATGGGTTTGTCAAATGAATAAATGTTGAATTCGGTTGCAATAAGTTGGAAAACAAAAAAGCTTTCCATACAAAGACTTGTTTTCATATCGGTCCTTTGTATGGCAGCTATATGATATAGTAGTCCCATCCGCGCCAAACTTTCACAAATTATGTGTGGCTATGTCAAATGAATAAATGTTGAATTTAGTTGCAATAGCTTGGAAAACAAAAAAGTTTCCCATACAAAGACTTGTTTTCATATCGGTCGTTTGTATGGCAGCTATATGATATAGTGGTCCGACCGATTCTTAAACATGATCTGCGTGCAATAAAAATAATGATCTGGTAAAAATTTCAAAACGCTAGCTTTAAAACTACTGTCTATTTTTTGCATAGAAACAGACGGACAGACGGACAGACGGACATGGCTATATCGACTCGGCTGTTTATGCTGATCAAGAATATATATACTTTGTGGGGTCGGAGATGCTTCCTTTAATGCGTTACACATTTCTGGACAAAATTATAATACCCTTTTTCAAGGGTATAATGAGCGTCTTTTCGCTAAAATTTTGGTAATTTTGGTAAATTGTTGGTAGTTATTCACTTTTCACTTGGAGTATTTTGTATACTTTCGGAGCACAGAAAATAAACACGTTCGCACTGTTCGAGTATCGAATGCGAATTATATACTTTAAGATTAAAATCGTATTTACCGCAATAAAAACGAATTGGAATTTACAAGTCTCCTTTATAATAAATATCTCTATGGATCTACATAATTATGCCAAAGTCTGGGTTTTGCATTTGACAGAGCTATGGTTGTACATACATGTACATATAAGCTGTGTATGAGCAGATCTAGCTTTATAAGATTTCGCGAATTTTCCTACATATAAGGCTATTAGAGCCAATGCGAAATCTACGGGTGGAGAAACGCAGCCAATTATAGGCTTGCTGAATTTTGAAATGCATTTTAAAAACTATACTCGGTGGATAAAGCTGTGTGTAATTCCTAGCATTGAACAAAAGTTGATAAAAAGGCACGATTTTTGGAAAATATTTGAAATCGCCCCGAAAATTATAAGTTCTATAAAATCATCTACTGTAGCTGAGGAATAAACAGTGGATACTTTTTGAGTACTAGTTAACTACAACAGTTAACTTTAATTAAAAAGCTAATTCCGAAAGTGTCAGGAACACTAGATCACACTTCCTTGATTGTGCATCTTTTTGATGAGGAAGAAGCAAACTGTACAAGCAGCGTTTTTATCCAGTCAGCCCAAAAGTGGTGAAACTAATATATTAGGAAATATATAGCATGCTAATTACATGTGATTGATCCGTCTACGAGCGCAAATAAATTGGAAAATCAAACTTAGCAAGGAATTTAAACCTTTCATAGCCTTTACTGTCCCTCCCCGACCATTATATCAGTTTAAGGTAATGGTATTTGGGCGATGTAATGCTCCTATAATGTGTCGGGTGATGGAGCAGATAATACTGCCCGATCTGCGTTATTGTGTTCGGATACCTGTCGTTTCAGAAGACTTTGCCACTCATCTTGCAATTTTAATCTTACTCTTAATATAAATAAAAGAAAAAAATAAGTTTTTGGCAAAATAATCAAATTATATTTAATCGAGGAATTAAAAAAAGAGGTGCTTCAAGAGAAGTATGGTCGATTCGAATCCGAGATGTCGGAAGTCGTTTTAGGTGCTGATAGCTTCCAAGAAGTACCACGTACAGAACGCTCCTTTCAGAGCATGCCCCCGCCTAGCACAACTGGCAGGAGCTTCTTTGGTTAGCAGCCCAAGCCAATTAAACAATCTTAACCAGAAAACAGTTGGAAATAGTCGCCTATTACCGCAAATTTAAAAAAATAGTAATACGCTCACGTTCCAGCCGGCTTCAGTCCCTTGGCAAAAAGTTCCTTCCAAGAAGAGAAGCCTACCAACCTCGCCGAAAAGTTCAAAAAAAAAAACGCAGATAATCGAACATAATCGAAACCATCTCGCTTTAAATAGATTTGCTGCTCTTGCAAACCATGATGACTGTCAAGAAGGCAAAAATAGCATCGACATTCTCCAGGTCAAAACCGATGCAGAAGAAGAATCTCGACAAGCTGAAATTCCAGTGACAAAGAAGTCACCAAAGCCTAGCCAAATAACAGTACTTGCTGTCAGCGACGTACCTGCCTTAGAAAGGCTTCTCGACTCGGCGGTATCGCCTGACTCATATGAACTCAAGATCGTGCGTAATGGCAACTTGCGCATATACCCCCGTGTCTCTGATGCCCACAGAGCTATCACCAAAAAGCTATCATCAGTAAATCTCCAATACACTCACTTCTGCCTCCCGGAAGACAGAGCCTACAGGGTTGTGGTGTGCAACTTGGCTGCTTCTACCCCAGTCGAGAAAATTTTAAATGCGTTCACCTCCCAAGGTCACGCTGTGGTTAATACTTATAATCCAAAGGTGAGATCACAGAATGTTAACTCCTCTGAACCGGATCCAGCAAGGCTTCTGGCCATAACGTTTGGTTTATAGACATGTAAAAGGCTATTAATAACCGAGAAGCTCTAAAAATAAATAAATGTGGCCGTCAAAGAGTCAGAGTGGAACTGCCGAGGAAAAATGTTGATATGCGTCAATGTTACCGATGTTACCGATGTCTGGAGTGCGTTAATTACCATGGAAAACATGAGGCAACTCACAAGGGCTGCGGAATATACGTCCAGAGGCTCAAAAGCCACAAAACTGGAATCAACATTACTCCCATGACCCGCGTAGAACACTCACAGCCCATGCGCACCAACAAGCAACAAACTATTCCAACCTCAATCGTGCGGCAGGGCCTATCGTATGCAGATGTGTCTAGACCTGGACAACAGAGCACACGACCTGACGGAAAATACTCCCAACAGCGAAATTCAATCTCAAATACAAGGTACCAGACTTTTCCGGATGCTGCGTTTGCTCCTGTAACAAACGCAAGCGAACCTCAACATCCTAACCAAACGGTAATTGATGGCTCCCTCGCTCAAATCATCATCTCAATGCAGCAGACCATTGCTGGTCTACAGAAAAACCATCTCTGAGCTACTTTAGGAGATCAAAGAAGTCAGAGGTTCTAAGTCGTTGACGCAGCGCAAATGGCTTACTTACTACCCGTATAACACGAGGAATGTACCTTCATGTATCGACTTCTTGTACAATAGTATAGCTAGCAGTCCACTATCAGTACGCAAAGAGTATGAATTATCTTCCGATCACTTGCCGCTAATCGCTTCACTAACAAAGTCACCTCAAAGTACCGCCCCTGTTAGGATGCTCGTTCCACCTGGTGCGAATATAAGGCTGTTTCAGTACGAGCTTAACAATGCCTTTAACCTCAATACAGAGACGATATCGAGAAAGCGGTTGAAACTCTTATGAAGAAGATTAAAGATAAAGCCCAAATTGCAGCTCCTGGCGGCGCAGTTCACCTACGCAACGTGCGTAGCAGCATTGCTCTCTCTCCGGAAGCAGTAGGACTCTTAACTCTCAAGAAACTTCTCCGGCGTGAGTTCATCAGGACCAATGACCCAATAATTGACAGACTGTACCGATGGATATCAAATCGGGTGAGAAAAGTACTGGCCATCCTGAAAAGAGAAGCAACTGACGCGTTCCTCGGGAAAGCCACTGCCGATGAAAACTCAAAATTCGCGCTCTGGAAGCTCAGGAAGAGATTCAAGAGACAACTTGCTCCAAAGTTTCCAGTTCGTAACCCAGATGGCACTTGGGCAAAATCACCTCAGGACAGAGCTGAAGCGTTTGCCAGAAACCTGGAAGAAAGATTTCAGCCGTTCGAGACAGCATCGCCAAGACGAGTACAACTGGTTGCTGAATCCCTAGAAGCCCCATTGCAGATGGCTCTTCCTGTAAAGCCTATTAAGCTCACGAAATTGGAAGATGATATCAAATCCCTTCGCAATAACAAGGCTCCTGGTGCGGATCACATCGACAACCGCTCCATTAAGCTGATGCCCCACAGAGCTTTGTTATTCCTTGTACTGATTTTCAACTCTGCTCTTCGACTGGGACACTTCCCAAGCGCCTGGAAGAAGGCGAATATCATTATGCTCCATAAAATTGGGAAGCCAGCAGAGGAATTAGACTCCTATCGCCCAATAAGCCTGCTTCCAGCATTTGAAAAATTACTTGAGAGGTGCATCCTGAGAAGATTGCTCGAGTCCCGAAAGATCCAAAAAACTATTCCAAAGTTTCAGTTTGTTTTTAGACTCGGGCATGGCACACCTGAACAGCTACACCGCGCAGTGAACTTTATACTGGAAGGTTTCCATGAAAAGGAGTACGTCGTTGGAGCTTTTCTGGACATCCAGCAGGCTTTCGACAGAGTGTGGCATGAAGGACTTCTGCACAAGCTTAAAAGCCTACTAAATCCTCAGCTCTTTTTGATAATAAAAAGCTTCCTCCACGAGCGATCCACGAGCGACAGGACGGGCTGTCCTCCCAAACAAAGAGAGTTAGAGCAGGTGTACCCCAAGGAAGTGTGTTAGGTCCAACACTGTATAGCCTGTATACGCACGACATGCCCTCAGCTGACCACATGTCGCTTACAGACCCCAATGACATGCTAGTTGCAACTTTTGCTGATGACACTGCAGTCCTGGCCAGAGATACTTGCGTCTATACAGCCACTGATACGCTTCAGCTTTATCTAAAAAAATTTGAGAACTGGGCCCTACGCTGGAACATTGCAGTCAATCCGGAAAAGTGTGTTTCCGTGACGTACACCCTGAGAAAAGACACATCACCTGGTGTGTTTCTGCATGGAGAGCTCCTCACACAATCGAACGCCCACAAATATCTCGTTGTCACTCTGGATAAGCGACTTACATTTCATGGAACTTACATCCATGGAACGGATGTAACTCGGCGGCTCAAAACAAAGGCGAACAGCATGGCTTGGCTCCTTAGGCCTGGAAACAAACTTTCAGTTTCCAACAAGGCCAAAATTTATAAGGTTGTCTTGGCTCCTATTTTGAAATATGGCATCCAACTATATGGCATCGCCGCAAAGTCGCACCTCAACAAAATTCGTGTGGCTCAGTCGCAAATCTTGCGTAAACTATCTGGAGCGGCTTGGTACATCCGCAACAAAGACATTGAACAAGAGCTGAAGGTACCAAGGATTGGCGATGTCATAAGCAAACATGCAACCGCGTACGTCAATCAGAAATCCACCCAAACCAGTTGGCTCGAAAACTCTTGATGTATTGGGATTGAGGGCGAGAAGGAGGCTCCTGCGCATTCACCCAACAGATCTGCCGAGAAGATATATAAGTTAATTGATAAAATTAATTCATGCCTCTAGACTCCCTAATTAGGTTTAAGTATGTAAATATGTAAATACTCGATAGAAATTATGATACTCTGCAGTATAAGTTACTACAAACAGTAACACTGGACTGCAATGTAAATAAATACAATTTTTATATAAACAAAAAAATAAAATAAAATAAAAAAAAATAAATGTCAGTTTTGTGTGACGAGCATTAATTATCTAGGCTACATTATTAATTTCGGTGGTCTGACTCAGCTAAGTTTCTTGCTTTGTTAATTGGTCTCCGCCAAAGAACCTTAAGCAGACTCGTCGATTCATTTCGAATTTTTCTGATCTCACTTGCCCGATTACGGATTTAATATCCAAAAAGATCAAGATTGAATGAACGACGGGTGCTTAGTTGGCAATGGACAAACTTAAAAAAGTTTTGACATCAGCACCAATCTTTTTTAAACCTGATATTGGCAAGAAATTCTACTATATATTTATTGCGATGCAAGCGCCTTTCTAATTGTGGCAGTATTAGTACAGCTAGTAAATGAAAAGAGTCTCTTATGTATATGTCAAAAAAAATAAAGCGCGCTCATCGAAATTATAGCGTCACAGAACGAGGATGTTGAGAAATTTTGCTGAAAGAATTTGAGGTTGTAACAGATCATTCCAGTCTGCTCCGGCTCATGCACCAACAAAATGTCGCAGGTAGACTCGCTCGCTGGAATTTTCGATTTCAACCGTTTAAGTTCACTTTTTCGCATAAAAAGGGAAAAGACCACGTCTTGCCAGATGCTTTATCCAGACTGCATGCAACCGAAATTGCTGAGTTGGAAATGCATTCAGTGATTGATTTTTAATCCAACGCACTTTCCGAAGATTCGTATATGGCTTTAAAGGGTTAGTACACAGAATACCAGGCAAGATTTCCAGACATGAAGAACGTCGATAAATATTTATATTTTCAAACTGTACACGCTGAGGGAGACAAGAATCAGGAAGAACTTTCATGGAAATTATAGAGTCATATAGAGTCTGCGCATACACGTGTACATACGGTACGGTAGCTAACGGTAGTCTCACTTCTGCCCATGCTAGAATGCAAAAGGCTATAGAAAGGTTGCGCCGATATCTTTTTGGGCCTGGATTATACAAGGAAGTACGAGTTCACACGTGTACATCACACGTTAGTGTGATGTGTGTAAACTAAACAAGTCACCAAACTACAGTGGGACTATTAATAGTTCTTGACCACTGCAGCTTCTAAATAAGGTTAGATCTGCACTGCACCAATCGTTGAGATGTTCCCCAAATCGTACATTATTTAAACTAGATATGATTACCCATGCATCCGATTACAAGCAGCTTAGGGACTTGTCTCTGTTTAAGGAGCCAAGTGTAGCCATTTGCCGATCAGATAATTTGACACTGTTAGGAAAAGATGTGCAATCTATTATACATCGAGCGTATGAATTCAATCTAGCCCAATATAATTTGAGAGCCAAGCCTCTATCTTTCAAAGAAGGACAGGATTATCGTAGTTTTTCGCAAAGCTGTGGTATTGAGTATCCACTGTATACAAATACAGTCGAATATTTTATCAACACATAAATACTAGCACATTGTAGAACTTTTATACAATGTTGAAGTAAACGGTTTAGCTCAAGGGAAATTGTAAGAAGATCACTCACTTGAGCGGCCCGTTAATACAAAAGTGGTAAATCAGCGTTCCCACGCTAGCCATATACGGGCCATAACAATATACGCGCATATAACACTCTCCCTTCCCTTCAGCGCTGAGATATTTAAGCTAAAATAAGAAATATATAAAAAATAGGCTAAGCGAACATTTTATATGAAGAGATAAGATCACTCAAGAAATAGTCTTTGGACCGGGACCTGCTCCCAAATAAATATTTGGACTTTTCTTGGATGGGAACTACCTTTTTGTTACATGGCGACCATGACAGGACAGGATCCAAATAAAAGGCTAATATAATATCGCCGCCAGCCAAAAAGAAGCCAGAGAAGCAATTAATCGAGGAAAATGATTGGCCCGAAGTGATACTGGCGCATCCCAGGGCGAAGGAGTGGATCGTCTCGATGCAGGACGGATGCAGGACGGACAACAAAAAAAATTTCTGAGTGTGTTAAGATATAGAAGCGTGTAATTGGCAAAAAGCGCGGTGGTGCTAAAAACAAAATACAAAAGAGAACAGCTCACTTAATGTTGACCGCCTAACTGGACTTACTCAGAATACAAAATAAGATAAATTAATGAATACATTAGACCACAATCTCCGCCACCAGCGACCGGTATACAAAAAGAAATGAGAAGAAATGCCCGTCAGACTGCGAGGGAATCTGGAGTCCACATTGCATTGGAACGTGGAACTTGACAATAGACAAAAGACGGTAGCGAGGGAGTGTCAGCGTGCCAGTATCGGCGACGACCAGCTGACACCAGCGGACATTACAAGAGGCAGAACCACGCAGCATAACCAGTATCAGGCACGACAGCGTAATGAAAAAAACCGCACTCGATCAAGAAGTCACAGCAGCAGGAGCAAATCATCAAATTGCTCTCTGTTCGTCAAGTGCAGCAAGCCTCAAAATAATGCCGCTGCGCATTTTAGTGTAGAACGCCAATGGTATGTCCACGAAGCTGCCCGAACTTGATTGTATGGTGCGGCGAGAAGAAATCGACAAACTGCTGCTTAGCGAGACTCACTGCCGAGCGACAGGCGCGCCGTTTGCCTATCCCGCAAACGACCCAAGAGATGGCAACGCAAAAGGAGGAGCAACTATCCTTGTTAAGTCCAGCCTAGTCCACTTCCCGCTAACCCCAATTACTGCCGACAAAGTGCATGTTGCATCTGCAGCCATACAAACAGTATTCGGCACCATTACCTTTCGATCAGTCTACTGCCCACCGAGATTTGCATGGACTACGGAGGAGTTTACCGACATCCTAGTCCAAAATTGTCCGAGGTATATTGTGGCAGGTAACTGGTACACGTCCCATTGGCTCTGGGGAAAGGTGTAATCAGCGAGGTCGTGCGTTGGCAAAGCTTACCCTGAGCACTGAGGTAAACTGTCTAGCGACAGGTGGCCCCACACGATACCCGCCTGGCAGCCGAGGCTCTCCAGGTTGCATCGATTTGGCCCTGACAAGGGGCATCCTGGGTATCCATGTTGATATACGGTCTGTCGTTGAGCTCAGCTCCGACCACCTACCGCTAATAATCACGCTGGACGCAGCCGCTATGGCATACCCGACGTCGGAGAGGCTGATAACCAAGCGAAGCAACCTTGATCTCTTCAAAGGACAACTTGAAAGATCTCTGCACCTCGATATTGACATCAACTCTGGGGATGACTTGGAAGACCCCGTTAAATTGTTTACCAGCAAAGTCAAGACAACAACAAAAATGGTAGCACTTACTCCGGTATCATGATTACCAACGCGATCCAGCTTCTAATCCGTGAAAAGAGACGCCTACGCACAAGGTGAATGAGGTCTCGACACCACATATAAGGCTATTAGAGCCAATGCGAAAACTACGGGTGGAGAAACGCAGCCAATTATAGGCTTGCTGAATTTTGAAATGCATTTTAAAAACTATACTCGGTGGATAAAGCTGTGTGTAATTCCTAGCATGGAACAAAAGTTGATAAAAAGGCAAGATTTTTGGAAAATATTTGAAATCGCCCCTAAAATTATAAGTTCTATAAAATCATCTACTGTAGCTGAGGAATAAACAGTGGATACTTTTTGAGTACTAGTTAACTACAACAGTTAACTTTTATTAAAAAGCTAATTCCGAAAGTGTCAGGAACACTAGATCACACTTCCTTGATTGCGCATCTTTTTGATGAGGAAGAAGCAAACTGTACAAGCAGCGTTTTTATCCAGTCAGCCCAAAAGTGGTGAAACTAATATATTAGGAAATATATAGCATGCTAATTACATGTGATTGATCCGTCTACGAGCGCAAATAAATTGGAAAATCAAACTTAGCAAGGAATTTAAACCTTTCATAGCCTTTACTGTCCCTCCCCGACCATTATATCAGTTTAAGGTAATGGTATTTGGGCGATGTAATGCTCCTATAATGTGTCGGGTGATGGAGCAGATAATACTGCCCGATCTGCGTTATTGTGTTCGGATACCTGTCGTTTCAGAAGACTTTGCCACTCATCTTGCAATTTTAATCTTACTCTTAATATAAATAAAAGAAAAAAAATAAGTTTTTGGCAAAATAATCAAATTATATTTAATCGAGGAATTAAAAAAAAAGAGGTGCTTCAAGAGAAGTATGGTCGATTCGAATCCGAGATGTCGGAAGTCGTTTTAGGTGCTGATAGCTTCCAAGAAGTACCACGTACAGAACGCTCCTTTCAGAGCATGCCCCCGCCTAGCACAACTGGCAGGGAGCTTCTTATGGTTAGCAGCCCAAGCCAATTAAACAATCTTAACCAGAAAACAGTTGGAAATAGTCGCCTATTACCGCAAATTTAAAAAAATAGTAATACGCTCACGTTCCAGCCGGCTTCAGTCCCTTGGCAAAAAGTTCCTTCCAAGAAGAGAAGCCTACCAACCTCGCCGAAAAGTTCAAAAAAAAAAAACGCAGATAATCGAACATAATCGAAACCATCTCGCTTTAAATAGATTTGCTGCTCTTGCAAACCATGATGACTGTCAAGAAGGCAAAAATAGCATCGACATTCTCCAGGTCAAAACCGATGCAGAAGAAGAATCTCGACAAGCTGAAATTCCAGTGACAAAGAAGTCACCAAAGCCTAGCCAAATAACAGTACTTGCTGTCAGCGACATACCTGCCTTAGAAAGGCTTCTCGACTCGGCAGTATCGCCTGACTCATATGAACTCAAGATCGTGCGTAATGGCAACTTGCGCATATACCCCCGTGACTCTGATGCCCACAGAGCTATCACCAAAAAGCTATCAGAAGTAAATCTCCAATACACTCACTTCTGCCTCCCGGAAGACAGAGCCTACAGGGTTGTGGTGTGCAACTTGGCTGCTTCTACCCCAGTCGAGAAAATTTTAAATGCGTTCACCTCCCAAGGTCACGCTGTGGTTAATACTTATAATCCAAAGGTGAGATCACAGAATGTTAACTCCTCTGAACCGGATCCAGCAAGGCTTCTGGCCATAACGTTTGGTTTATAGACATGTAAAAGGCTATTAATAACCGAGAAGCTCTAAAAATAAATAAATGTGGCCGTCAAAGAGTCAGAGTGGAACTGCCGAGGAAAAATGTTGATATTCGTCAATGTTACCGATGTTTTGGCTTTGATCATACCAAAAACTAGTGCACCAAAGAGCCCAGATGTGGTAGATGCAGTTTGCCTCATTGGACTGGTTCCAGCCAATATCAGTCAAAGACCTGTGACGACCTGGAGTGCGTTAATTGCCATGGAAAACATGAAGCAACTCACAAGGGCTGCAGAATATACGTCCAGAGGCTCAAAAGCCATAAAACTGGAATCAACGTTACCCCCATGACCCGCGTAGAACACTCACAGCCATGCGCACCAACAAGCAACAAACTATTCGAACCTCAATCGTGCGGCAGGGCCTATCGTATGCAGATGCGTCTAGACCTGGACAACAGAGCACACGACCTGACGGAAAATACTCCCAACAGCGAAATTCAATCTCAAATACAAGGTACCAGACTTTTCAGGATGCTGCGTTTGCTACTGTAACAAACGCAAGCGAACCTCAACATCCTAACCAAACGGTAATTGATGGCTCCCTCGCTCAAATCATCATCTCAATGCAGCAGACAATTGCTGGTCTACAGAAAAACCATCTCTGAGCTACTTTAGGAGATCAAAGAAGTCAGAGGTTCTAAGTCGTTGACGCAGCGCAAATGGCTTACTTACTACCCGTATAACACGAGGAATGTACCTTCATGTATCGACTTCTTGTACAATAGTATAGCTAGCAGTCCACTATCAGTACGCGAAGAGTATGAATTATCTTCCGATCACTTGCCGCTAATCGCTTCACTAACAAAGTCACCTCAAAGTACCGCCCCTGTTAGGATGCTCGTTCCACCTGGTGCGAATATAAGGCTGTTTCAGTACGAACTTAACTATGCCTTTAACCTCAATACAGAGACGATATCGAGAAAGCGGTTGAAACTCTTATGAAAAAGATTAAAGATACAGCCCAAATTGCAGCTCCTGGCGGAGCAGTTCACCTACGCAACGTGCGTAGCAGCATCTACTCTCAAGAAACGTCTCCGGCGTGAGTTCATCAGGACCAATGATCCAATAATTGACAGACTGTACCGATGGATATAAAATCGGGTGAGAAAAGTACTCGCCATCCTGAAAAGAGAAGCAACTGACGCGTTCCTCGGGAAAGCCACTGCCGATGAAAACTCAAAATTCGCGCTCTGGAAGCTCAGGAAGAGATTCAAGAGACAAGTTGCTCCAAAGTTTCCAGTTCGTAACCCAGATGGCACTTGGTCAAAATCACCTCAGGACAGAGCTGAAGCGTTTGCCAGAAACCTGGCAGAAAGATTCCAGCCGTTCGAGACAGCATCGCCAAAACGAGTACAACTGGTTGCTGAATCCCTAGAAGCCCCATTGCAGATGGCTCTTCCTGTAAAGCCTATTAAACTCACGGAATTGGAAGATGATATCAAATCCCTTCGCAATAACAAGGCTCCTGGTGCGGATCACATCGACAACCGCTCCATTAAGCTGATGCCCCACAGAGCTTTGTTATTCCTTGTACTAATTTTCAACACTGCTCTTCGACTGGGACACTTCCCAAGCGCCTGGAAGAAGGCGAATATCATTATGCTCCATAAAATTGGGAAGCCAGCAGAGGAATTAGACTCCTATCGCCCAATAAGCCTGCTTCCAGCATTTGGAAAATTACTTGAGAGGTGCATCCTGAGAAGATTGCTCGAGTCCCGAAAGATCCAAAAAACTATTCCAAAGTTTCAGTTTGTTTTTAGACTCGGGCATGGCACACCTGAACAGCTACACCGCGCAGTGAACTTTATACTGGAAGGTTTCCATGAAAAGGAGTACGTCGTTGGAGCTTTTCTGGACATCCAGCAGGCTTTCGACAGAGTGTGGCATGAAGGACTTCTGCACAAGCTTAAAAGCCTACTAAATCCTCAGCTCTTTTTGATAATAAAAAGCTTCCTCCACGAGCGATCCTTTAAAATTGTACAGGACGGGCTGTCCTCCCAAACAAAGAGAGTTAGAGCAGGTGTACCCCAAGGAAGTGTGTTAGGTCCAACACTGTATAGCCTGTATACGCACGACATGCCCTCAGCTGACCACATGTCGCTTACAGACCCCAATGACATGCTAGTTGCAACTTTTGCTGATGACACTGCAGTCCTGGCCAGAGATACTTGCGTCTATACAGCCACTGATACGCTTCAGCTTTATCTAAAAAAATTTGAGAACTGGGCCCTACGCTGGAACATTGCAGTCAATCCGGAAAAGTGTGTTTCCGTGACGTACACCCTGAGAAAAGACACATCACCTGGTGTGTTTCTGCATGGAGAGCTCCTCACACAATCGAACGCCCACAAATATCTCGTTGTCACTCTGGATAAGCGACTTACATTTCATGGAACTTACATCCATGGAACGGATGTAACTCGGCGGCTCAAAACAAAGGCGAACAGCATGGCTTGGCTCCTTAGGCCTGGAAACAAACTTTCAGTTTCCAACAAGGCCAAAATTTATAAGGTTGTCTTGGCTCCTATTTTGAAATATGGCATCCAACTATATGGCATCGCCGCAAAGTCGCACCTCAACAAAATTCGTGTGGCTCAGTCGCAAATCTTGCGTAAACTATCTGGAGCGGCTTGGTACATCCGCAACAAAGACATTGAACAAGAGCTGAAGGTACCAAGGATTGGCGATGTCATAAGCAAACATGCAACCGCGTACGTCAATCAGAAATCCACCCAAACCAGTTGGCTCGAAAACTCTTGATGTATTGGGATTGAGGGCGAGAAGGAGGCTCCTGCGCATTCACCCAACAGATCTGCCGAGAAGATATATAAGTTAATTGATAAAATTAATTCATGCCTCTAGACTCCCTAATTAGGTTTAAGTATGTAAATATGTAAATACTCGATAGAAATTATGATACTCTGCAGTATCAGTTACTACAAACAGTAACACTGGACTGTAATGTAAATAAATACAATTTTTATATAAACAAAAAAATAAAATAAAATAAAAAAAAATAAATGTCAGTTTTGTGTGACGAGCATTAATTATCTAGGCTACATTATTAATTTCGGTGGTCTGACTCAGCTAAGTTTCTTGCTTTGTTAATTGGTCTCCGCCAAAGAACCTTAAGCAGACTCGTCGATTCATTTCGAATTTTTCTGATCTCACTTGCCCGATTACGGATTTAATATCCAAAAAGATCAAGATTGAATGAACGACGGGTGCTTAGTTGGCAATGGACAAACTTAAAAAAGTTTTGACATCAGCACCAATCTTTTTTAAACCTGATATTGGCAAGAAATTCTACTATATATTTATTGCGATGCAAGCGCCTTTCTAATTGTGGCAGTATTAGTACAGCTAGTAAATGAAAAGAGTCTCTTATGTATATGTCAAAAAAATAAAGCGCGCTCATCGAAATTATAGCGTCACAGAACGAGGATGTTGAGAAATTTTGCTGAAAGAATTTGAGGTTGTAACAGATCATTCCAGTCTGCTCCGGCTCATGCACCAACAAAATGTCGCAGGTAGACTCGCTCGCTGGAATTTTCGATTTCAACCGTTTAAGTTCACTTTTTCGCATAAAAAGGGAAAAGACCACGTCTTGCCAGATGCTTTATCCAGACTGCATGCAACCGAAATTGCTGAGTTGGAAATGCATTCAGTGATTGATTTTTAATCCAACGCACTTTCCGAAGATTCGTATATGGCTTTAAAGGGTTAGTACACAGAATACCAGGCAAGATTTCCAGACATGAAGAACGTCGATAAATATTTATATTTTCAAACTGTATACGCTGAGGGAGACAAGAATCAGAAAGAACTTTCATGGAAATTATAGAGTCATATAGAGTCTGCGCATACACGTGTACATACGGTACGGTAGCTAACGGTAGTCTCACTTCTGCCCATGCTAGAATGCAAAAGGCTATAGAAAGGTTGCGCCGATATCTTTTGGGCCTGGATTATACAAGGAAGTACGAGTTCACACCTGTACATCACACGTTAGTGTGATGTGTGTAAACTAAACAAGTCACCAAACTACAGTGGGACTATTAATAGTTCTTGACCACTGCAGCTTCTAAATAAGGTTAGATCTGCACTGCACCAATCGTTGAGATGTTCCCCAAATCGTACATTATTTAAACTAGATATGATTACCCATGCATCCGATTACAAGCAGCTTAGGGACTTGTCTCTGTTTAAGGAGCCAAGTGTAGCCATTTGCCGATCAGATAATTTGACACTGTTAGGAAAAGATGTGCAATCTATTATACATCGAGCGTATGAATTCAATCTAGCCCAATATAATTTGAGAGCCAAGCCTCTATCTTTCAAAGAAGGACAGGATTATCGTAGTTTTTCGCAAAGCTGTGGTATTGAGTATCCACTGTATACAAATACAGTCGAATATTTTATCAACACATAAATACTAGCACATTGTAGAACTTTTATACAATGTTGAAGTAAACGGTTTAGCTCAAGGGAAATTGTAAGAAGATCACTCACTTGAGCGGCCCGTTAATACAAAAGTGGTAAATCAGCGTTCCCACGCTAGCCATATACGGGCCATAACAATATACGCGCATATAACACTCTCCCTTCCCTTCAGCGCTGAGATATTTAAGCTAAAATAAGAAATATATAAAAAATAGGCTAAGCGAACATTTTATATGAAGAGATAAGATCACTCAAGAAATAGTCTTTGGACCGGGACCTGCTCCCAAATAAATATTTGGACTTTTCTTGGATGGGAACTACCTTTTTGTTACATGGCGACCATGACAGGACAGGATCCAAATAAAAGGCTAATATAATATCGCCGCCAGCCAAAAAGAAGCCAGAGAAGCAATTAATCGAGGAAAATGATTGGCCCGAAGTGATACTGGCGCATCCCAGGGCGAAGGAGTGGATCGTCTCGATGCAGGACGGATGCAGGACGGACAACAAAAAAAATTTCTGAGTGTGTTAAGATATAGAAGCGTGTAATTGGCAAAAAGCGCGGTGGTGCTAAAAACAAAATACAAAAGAGAACAGCTCACTTAATGTTGACCGCCTAACTGGTCAACAGCGCTGGTCAAGAATGCTTACTCAGAATACAAAATAAGATAAATTAATGAATACATTAGACCACAATCTCCGCCACAAGCGACCGGTATACAAAAAGAAATGAGAAGAAATGCCCGTCAGACTGCGAGGGAATCTGGAGTCCACATTGCATTGGAACGTGGAACTTGACAATAGACAAAAGACGGTAGCGAGGGAGTGTCAGCGTGCCAATATCGGCGACGACCAGCTGACACAGGAACATCAACAATAAACAACAAACAGCAGCGAGGGAGTATCAGCGTGTCAGTACTGGCGACGACCAGCTGACACAGGAGCATCAGCAGCAGCAGCAGATCAAAGACCAATAATATTTTTTGTGTAATAAAAAAAAACGACCAGCTGACACAGGAGCATCAGCAGCAGCAGCAGATCAAAGACCAATAATATTTTTTGTGTAATAAAAAAAAACTATTGTATAATTGAGCGGAACCTTTTCTGCCCGATTAGAAATGTGGCCCGTAAAGTCATACAACCATTAGGTAGGAATATGTAAAACTGAAATCTAAAAACCAAAACAGAAAAAAAAGGATAGGAATAAATATATCTTTTAAAATATTCAAATATTTAATAATATTCTCAATTTGAATGAGGGATAATAAAATAAGAAAAATAGATGATATATTTACTAAAGAATAAAGAATATTTACTAAAAATTGTAACAGAAAGAGTATATACACCCAATATGGGCTTAATAAAAACTAAGACAGTGGATTCCACTGCGAATGTTAGTAATAAAGAAGAAGTAGAGTCAAACCATTTAAGTTACATTACAGCTATTTTACTAGCTATTTTCATTTTAATGTTAATAAATACATTAATAAAACTGTATAAACTGCATAATAAATGTCCATAGAAAAGATACAGCAGTAGAGCCGATGACTTAGAAACAGTTTAATTAATGATGTACAATATATGAAAGGAAATCTGTTCTAATAATTAAATTTTTTAATATGTACGTTAAAAATGTTTCGAATTAAATCTGGATTGGCAAAATGTAACAGCTAACATAAATGAATTTATAGAAAAATTTAGCAAATCGTACAAATGTTTGTCTCAGAATAGACCAATTCAGAAAGCAACTGCAAATAAACATACAGCTGCTTTAGTAGATTGCTTTAATCAAGCAAGAACTCTCATTCATAACCAGAAAGGAAAGTTAGATAAAACCAGTGGACATCAGTGTCAAAATTTTTGATAAAACTTAGAAAAAATCTTATACATATAAAGGAAAAATACAAATTAGACATACCAACAATTTTAAATTCCCCTTTGACACTTGGAGTTAGTTAGGAAACAGCAGAATCATTAAGTGATTCTGACACAGAAATTAAAGAAGAAAATCTTAACGATCTACCTATCTCGGTCGTATTGAAATTACCAGAAGAATTAAAATTTTCGGAAGACCAAGAAACAGACACAATGACAGACAATTCAGCCGCCATAAGTGCGTATATAAAGGAAGTGTCTAGTTCATAATTCGATGGCCAAAAAACATGGTACTTATGAGGATATTGCAGTCCAAGTAATAAAAACAAAATTGATTGGCACAACTTTGAATTTGGAACAGGATGAAACAACAATTCTAGCAATAATTAATAAATTTCAATTGTTGGTGAGACATCCAAAAACAACACAACAAAATTATCTACGGTACAACAGAAGGGCAAAACAGCCACACAGTTTACTACCGAAGTCGATAATTTACGTAAGCTACTGGAAGCCTCGTATATCGATGAAGGCTTACCGGAAAATCATGCCAACCGAATAAGTACTAG
Source organism: Drosophila ercepeae (assembly GCA_018150545.1). Classification (NCBI taxonomy): domain Eukaryota; kingdom Metazoa; phylum Arthropoda; class Insecta; order Diptera; family Drosophilidae; genus Drosophila; species Drosophila ercepeae. The sequence continues at coordinate 229,937 of JAECWL010000017.1, forward strand.
CGACGCAATTGATGAATGAAAAAAAAGGTCGAACACGAAACTGTTAAAACCGTGCTGGAGGCAGGTACATGCACAAGTATAGACGCTGCCATAGGTGCGTACAAAAGAACCAGTACAAGAGAAACTATAAAAATAAATATAACAATAATGGTTATAACGGCAATAATTATAACCAAAATAATGGTTATAATTATAAAGGTCGTGGAAACTTGAATAGAGGTAGTCGAAATAACCAGAATGAAAATAATAATAACAACTATGGAAATATGAGAGTAGCCCAAAACCATTCGGGAAACTCTCACTAGCCCTCAGATAAGAGGAATAAAACAACACAGGAATAGACAAAGCTAAGGTTTACTTAATCAATCTTAGTATAAATACATTCATTTCATTTAATCACGTGACAGCAAGAAAAAGAATAATTTTCTTAGTTGACACAGGTGCAGACATTTCAATTTTAAAAGAAGAAGCCGGTTACTTCAATAACATACAAGATGACAATAGAATTAAAATCCCAGGCGTTAGGCAAGAGATTATTGAATCCAGTCAAGGGAAATAAACTCTCCCGAAAAAGTTAAAAAATAAAAGTTAGTTGGATTCGGAAACGGCATTCGACGGTGTCGCACTCATATTATATATGTAACGCTCGTGAAATAATTAAAATTCACATATTAGTGAGCAAGGACAAGTCCACAATAGTGGCACAACAGTGGCTAGTGTAACAACAAGTTACATAAAAGTATAAAAGACTCAAGTTATTGACTTAAAAATTAATTTCACTTTTGCAATTGGAGCCGGCATTCACATACCGGCTAGAGCAAACAAAACATCTGTTTGCCTATAAGCTCTAATTAAGCTTTATCCAAGGTCAAGTCTCGGCTAGGATCTTGGCAACCTGTCTCCTGATTAGTCTTCGATAAAATCTGGATTAATTCGAAAAACGTACAAAGCGGACTATGCCAGGACCGACGAAGCTGAAGAAGTTAGGCCAACCGTAAATGTAGGACATACAAGCGACAAGCGACCCAGGATAGCGAAATCATGGCGGTGGCAACGGAATCTGGACGTGGCTCTGCACAAAGGGCCATGGGCCCTTTCGACTGACAAATACAATCAGCCAAACCACTGCGCCCACTTTGGAGTCTGCGCAGCGCTTCCAAAAGATTAAGCGTGGGATGGATCCAGGTACCTCTTCTAAATTAGTTAGGAAAAAAGCGCATGTAGACGAAAACTCGGTAAATCAACATAAGTACAGTGGTAACACAAACAAATTCCAACTGCTCGCCAAACTCACTACAGAAATTGATAGCGAGAGCAATGCTGAAGAATTGAGTGATCAACCCAGCACTAGCCAACAAGCCGCCAGAGCTGCGGCAAAGCGTACTGTTGGCAAAGCCCCTCCCAAGCCTCCACCCATCGTTATGGAAGGCATCTTCGACATCAATATTCTGATGCAAAGCATCAGGACAATCACTGACGAAAATAAGGTTTAGTTTCGGGCCTCCATGGGTGGAGTTATGCGCCTTTACGCGGCCGACTCCAACACCTTCCGCTCTATTGTGAAGTGGCCTTATGTCGAGCACTACGAATACCACTGCTACCAATTGAGGGAAGATAGGCCATTCAGGATATGCATACAAGGGCTTCACCATAGCACTCTTCATAGTCACATCAATGAAGAGCTGGCAAAGCTTGGCCACAAGATGTTAGACGCACACACGCCCCAGCCGCAGCGAACCAGGCTGCCCTGAAGCGAGACCGATTAACTTGTTCTTTGTTAATATTGCCACTGCGTCAAATAACAAGGACATATTAAATGTCAAGACACTGTGCCACGTGAGGGTTGCAGTCGAACCGCTCCGGTAACGAACATCTGTTGTGCAGTATCACCGATGCCAGCAATTTGGCCACTCGGCCAAATACTGCCTGAACACCCCGCAAGTAGCTGCACTCGATCTCGCAATGAACTATGTACATGCTACAACTGTGGAAAGCAACACCCTGCTAACTTCTCAGGATGTGCCAAGTTCCAGGCATTCTCACAACGCTCCAGGCCAAAGCGCGTCATGGGAGCGTCGGGTGCCCCAACTTGCCCCCAGCGGCCAGGTGGCCATCACTAGGGAAAGTGTCTCTTACGCGGACATTACAAGAGGCAGAACCACGCAGCATAACCAGTATCAGGCACGACAGCGTAATGAAAAAAACCGCACTCGATCAAGAAGTCACAGCAGCAGGAGCAAATCATCATATTTCTCTCTGCTCATCAAGTGCAGCAAGCCTCAAAATAATGCCACTGCGCATTTTAGTGTGGAACGCCAATGGTGTGTCGACGAAGCTGCGCGAACTTGATTGTATGGTGCGGCGAGAAGAAATCGACAAACTGCTGCTTAGCGAGACTCACTGCCGAGCGACAGGCGCGCCGTTTGCCTATCCCGCAAACGACCCAAGAGATGGCAACGCAAAAGGAGGAGCAACTATCCTTGTTAAGTCCAGCCTAGTCCACTTCCCGCTAACCCCAATTACTGCCGACAAAGTGCATGTTGCATCTGCAGCCATACAAACAGTATTCGGCACCATTACCTTTCGATCAGTCTACTACCCACCGAGATTTGCATGGACTACGGAGGAGTTTACCGACATCCTAGTCCAAAATTGTCCGAGGTATATTGTGGCAGGTAACTGGTACACGTCCCATTGGCTCTGGGGAAAGGTGTAATCAGCGAGGTCGTGCGTTGGCAAAGCTTACCCTGAGCACTGAGGTAAACTGTCTAGCGACAGGTGGCCCCACACGATACCCGCCTGGCAGCCGAGGCTCTCCAGGTTGCATCGATTTGGCCCTGACAAGGGGCATCCTGGGTATCCACGTTGATATACGGTCTGTCGTTGAGCTCAGCTCCGACCACCTTCCGCTAATAATCACGCTGGACGCAGCCGCTATGGCATACCCGACGTCGGAGAGGCTGATAACCAAGCGAAGAAACCTTGATCTCTTCAAAGGACAACTTGAAAGATCTCTGCACCTCGATATTGACATCAACTCTGGGGATGACTTGGAAGACCCCGTTAAATTGTTCACCAGCAAAGTCAAGACAACAACAAAAATGGTAGCACACATTCCGGTATCCCGATTACCAACGCGATCCAGCTTCTAATCCGTGAAAAGAGACTCCTACGCACAAGGTGGATGAGGTCTCGACAATACCTGGACAAAACAGCGTGAAATACAACACAGAGCGAACTTCAACGGGCACTGGCAGATTCTTCCCTGCACAGTGGAGGCTCGCATTAATAAGTATGATTCATAAACCGGACAATTCGGCAATGGACCCCGCGTCCTATTGGCCGATCAGTTTCAAAGGTGTTTGAGAGACTGATTGCTGTCCGGATTGTTAGGATTATGGACACTAAGGGGATTACTCCTGAGCACCAGTTCGGGTTCCGAGCTGGTCATTGTATGGTGGAGCAACTTCATCGGCTTGTTAAGCAAATACTGACGGTATTTGACCGGAAAACCCCACCTGCTATCGACAATAATTGTCCTACAGACCAATTTAACTAAATACCTTGGTCTTACATTGGATCGCAGACCGACCATCGTCAAGCACATCACCGCCACTGGAACCCGCATACTAAAAGCAGTGACCAGTTTTTGGCTGTTGAGTTCAAGGAGCAAACTGGCTAACAAGGGGACCATCTGAAAGAAACTTATCGTGCCGATCTAGAGATATGGGTGCCAAATATGGGGATTAGCTTGTGATAGCCAAATCAAAAGAGTACAGACGGCCCAAAACCAAATACTCAGATTGATCACCGGATGCAAGTGGTACATTCGAAACTCACACTGCATAATCTGCCCACAGTCTTTGATTTTTTTTTTTTTTTTTTTATTAATTTCCTTTAAATTACATTCTGTTTTTTTAAAAAATAACAATGAGTAATGGTTGAAGAATGGAAAAAAAGGTAGCGGCCCTTCCCATTGCAAGGATACGCTAATACTTTAATAGTTTACTAATAATTACTAATAATTTAATTCTGTTGGAGTTTTTCGTTTTAATCTTCTCGGTTCCAGCTCTCTCATCGGTATTTGTCTCAGGTTTGGGTTTTGGTGGTTTAGTAGTTGATTTGTGTGTTTTTTGCTGCTTTTTTTAATAGTTTCGTTGACTGTCTCTATGTTTAAGTCTTTATGGATATCTTCATTTCTAATATACCATTCGGCATTTGTCATTGTTCTGAGCATTTTCGATTGTGTTCGTTGAATTTGCTGTAAGTGAGATTTACTGGCAGTTCCCCAGATTTCTATTCCATACGTCCATATTGGTTTTATTATCGCCTTGTATATTGCTATTTTGTAATGTAATTTTAGTTTTGAGTGTTTTCCTATTAGCCAGTTAAGTTGTCGAAATTTGTTTTTTATTTCATTTCGTTTGTTTAGGATGTGCTGCTTCCATGTCAGTTTTGCGTCAATGGTTAGTCCAAGGTACTTGGCATATGGGCGTAGCAATATTTGATTGTCGTTGATTTTAATAGCGAGGTTTTTGGGTTGTCGTTTTGTGTATATTACTTGTTGAGTTTTGTCTTTATTTATCTCGATGCCCCAACCTCGAACCAGGATACTGTTTGTGTCATGATTTGTTGTAAGGTACTTGCAGCTGTTTTTTCACACGCGCTTGACGACATTAATACAGTATCATCTGCGAACGTAGCAATCATTGATCCAGGGATAGTTGGCGCTGGAATATCGGAGGTGTAAATCAGGTATAAGATGGGTCCAAGCACACTACCTTGGGGAACACCCGCTGTCACTGGCATAACATCTGAGCATTCATTGTCATATTTGATATAGAAATATCTGTCCGTTATATAGCTTTGTAGGATGGTATATAGGTTGTCTGGTAGTATATTTCTTAGCTTATGCAGCAGTCCTTTGTGCCATACCTTGTCAAATGCTTTAGCAATGTCCAGGTACACAGCATAGCAAAACTTCTTTTGTCAAAATCCTCTGTTATTTTATTAATTACTCGATGGACCTGTTGGACGGTCGAGTGCTGCTTCCGAAAGCCGAATTGGTGCGGAGGTATTATATTTTTTGTGTCAGGGTTGGCTCGATTCTATTTAATAGGACTTTTTCAAATACTTTTGAGAGGACAGGTAATAAAGTGATTGGTCTGTACGAACTTACAGTATTGGCGTTTTTATTTGGTTTTGGAATTGCTTTAATTTGGCCTACCTTCCAAGTTATGGGAAAGTATTGTAGTCGAATGATTCCGTTAAACAGGTTTCTAATATAGGTGATTATAGCGTCTGGTAGTTCTTTCAGAATTTTTCCTCCGATTAAGTCATATCCGGGGGCTTTCTTGTTTTTAATTTGTTTTATGTGAGATTTAATTTCTGCCTTTGTTATAGTTTTAATTGCACAATTTGGGTTGGTGATTTGTGTTGGAAGCTCAGCGTTGCCGTTGTCCATGTCATTGGTAAATGATGTTTTAAAGTGTTCCGCAAGAGTGTCTGCTTTTTCATTGTTTGATCTCGCCCATGTGTTGTTGTTTCTTTTTATAGGCGGCTTGTGTATAGTTTAGTTCGTCAATTTTTGGTCGCTTTCCACAGAGAATAATTAGTAGATAAGGAGGTTCCGAGGTTGCTAAGGTAGTATTGTAGCCGGTTATCTTTGTCTGCCCTGAGAATTCTCTTGAGCTCGTCTGTTGCTCTATTAAGTTTGTTTTTATCTTCTGGATGCCTAGTCGTTTGCCATATCTTCCTAAGGTTACGCTTTTTACTGATTTTGTCTTTAATAAAGGCGGGAGTTTTCTTTAATGCAGTCATTTTTATAGATGGTGTCGCTTGCGTTGCTGCATATATGATGTTGTCATTTAAATATGCTATTGCGGAGTCCAGTTCGTTGTTTGTCTTTAGAGAGATATTTATTTCCATGTTCTGTTCCAAAATCTCGCGAAACATATTCCAGTTTGTTTTGTGGTTAAATAAAGGGGGGTCATTGTTGTTTTCTTCTACCCCACCATGTAACGTAATTAATATTGGGGAATGGTCGGAGGAGAGGTCTAGGCATGATTTTATTGTTAGGTTATCGCAAGTTATATTTTTTGTAATGCAGAAGTCAATTAAGTCCGGTAGTTTGTTTATGTCAGTTGGCCAGTAAGTCGGCTCGCCTGTGCTTAAGGCACGGCTATTATTGCTTCTTATTGCTTCATACAATTGTCTTCCCTTTGCAGTGGTAAGTCTGGACCCCCATGTTATGTGTTTGGCATTATAGTCACCTCCTGCCAAATACCGATTTCCCAGTGATTTTAGAAAATCGAGGTATTGGTCTTTTGTATTGTTAAATTTGGGTGGGCAATAAACTGCAGATATATTTATTGGACCCGTTGTGTCTGAGGTCGATATAGTAGTAGCCTGTATGTAGTCCTTTTTGAATCCATCAAGCTCTATGCACTTTATGCTTTTTTTAATTATTACTGCAGTACCACCATGGGCCTTACCGTCCGGGTGATTAGTAGAGAATATATTATAGTCAGGTATGTTTATATAGGTTTTCTCAGTTGAGTGAGTTTCAGAAATGAGCATGACGTCAATTAGCTTTTCATTTAAGAATGTTTTTAGTTCAAGTCTTTGATGAGATTAATAACCACTCCAGCCGCTACAATAACAGACTACATGGTCACAGAAATAGACTGGCACAACGATTGGCTAGTGCTGCGTCGCTAAGGAGGCTGAAAAGGCATCAGCCGAGGGACCTGATAACACGATCCCCAAGGGGTCAATCCCGTAGACGACTTTAAATTGTTATTTAGTCCAATTGTTATATGTATTGTTAATTGTTTACAACTATTAAGCTAGGCAAGTGGATCGCCGGCGCGCCCTTTGGGCTGAAATAATAGCTAGCAATGCCATAAAGAGGTTTTTAGTGACCACAGTTGCCTTAATAAATATTTTACAATAAAAAAAAAAATAATAATCTATATCCAAGGTATAAGGCAAGAGTTTATTGAATCCAAAGGTTTAACTTCAATTGAGATACAGACAGCATTGATATTATTAAAAAAATTAATTGACAACTAGATTTCAAACCTACAGAAGATTGGTTTATTATAAAACCTAATAATTTTAATAGTCCGATTTAGTTTCCCATACCATATAACTCTGGTAATAGTAGAATATTATTACCAGCAACATCACAAGTTATCCGAAAGATCAATGTAACTTCAATTGAAGAACCAAAAATATATTGATCCCAAACCAAGAAATACAAATAGGTATTTATATAGCTAATACCGTTTCAACATCACAGAATGTTTTTGTCCGAATATCACATACACAAATTACTGATCAATTAATAGATTTGAATAACTCAGAATATGAAACACTTTCGAACTATCACGTAGTTCAATCTAACGAAGAAACAAGAGAACAAGCTGTCATGTCCCAATTGTCGAAAAATTTCCCTCCACAATTTGAAACAAAATTAAATAAGTAGTAAATATAAATATACAGATATATTTGGTCTGACAACAGAACCAGTATCGGCAACAAATTTTTATAAGTAGAAACTGAGATTGATAGATGACGAACCAGTCTATATAAAAAATTATAGAAATCTTCATAGTCAGATAGATGAGATTCAAGCTCAAGTACAAAAATTGATCGATGATAAGATAATAGAACCATCAGTATCAGAATATAATAGTCAAATTTTATAAGTACAGAAAAAAAACCTTTTAGACTTGAAAAAAAAGGAATGGCGATTAGTAATTGGCTATCGTCAAATCAATAAAAAACTATTGTCTGATAAATTTGCACTCCCTAGAATTGATGACATTTTGGATCAACTAGATCGAGCTAAAGATTTTTCATGCGACTTGATGTCAGGCTTTCACCAAATTAAACTAGAAAAGTTCAAGAAATACAATATAACTTAATTTTCAACAACAAATGGTTCATATCGTTTCACACGATTACCGTTTGGTTTAAAAATAGCGCCTTATTCCTTTCAGAGAATGATGACTATTGCATTTTCTAGGCTTGAGCCTACGAAAGCATTCCTCTACATGGATGATCTGATAGTCATAGGTTGTTCCAAAAAGCATATAATTAAGAACTTATCAGATGTTTTTAACAAATGCAGGAAATACAATCTTTAAGTACATATTCAGAAATTTTTATTTTTGATGTGTGAAGTCACCTTTTTGGGACATAAATGCACGGATAAAGGAATATTGCCGGGCGACAAAAAGTTTGATGTCATCTAATCAGTACCCCATGATGCAGATAGTGCAAGGCGTTTTGTAACTATTATAGGATATTTATTAAAAACTTCGCCGACTATTCACGGCACATGACGGCAAAAAGAATGTTCCCTTTGAATGGACAGAAGATTGTCTAAAAGCATTTTTGCATTTAAAAACTAAACTGATGAAACCAACTTTCTTGCAATTCCCTGATTTTAGTAAAATTTTTTGTATTACAACAGAAGCAAGCAAAATGGCGTGTGCCGCCTGTATTTACGGTGAACATTTTGCAGTCAAAACAGATCATAGACCACTAACATTCTGGTTTTCAATGAGTAATCCTGGCTCAAAATTAACTCGTATGAGACTTGAATTGGAGGAAAATTATTTTACAGTCAAGTATCGAGGAGGTAAAAATAAACGACGTTGCTCATGCGCTTTATAGAATAACCATCAAAGAATTTAAAGAAATAACTGGAAATATTATGAAAGTCACTACACGATTTCAAAGTAGACAAAAATCCAGCGCAGCACAAACAAAAAAATCTGAATTGGATACGCAATCGATAGAAAAAGCTTCAATCCTCAACGTATACCAAGTCATCAAGAATGACAAGGATGTTATGTATTGACCTTGCAAGTAAAAAATATGATATGTTTCTTGAAACGTGAAAAAAAATTACTGCAAGATATTTTATTTTTTTTTTTTTTAACGTTCTTATTTTGTATTTAAAATCTATCCGAGTGGACAATCATTGAATGGTTTGGGGGTGACATTGACTTAAGGGAGATACATGGAATGTATATCTAATGAGGTTGGCTTAGGTGTCTATTGGTTGGGGAGGTCAAGCGGGTGTTTCCTTTTCAGGCGTCTTAGAGATTATTGAGTTTTCGTGGTACGGATGGGCGTTCAAAACTGTTCTGAGGCATTTATTCTGAAACCGCTGGAATTGGATGCGGTTAGAACAGGTTGCCGTGCCCCACAACTGTATCCCATAGGTCCAGATTGGCTTCAGGTGTTCTTTGTATGTGAGTAATTTGAGTTTTTCCCTGAGATTGGACCTCCCCAGGAGCCAGTGCAGTTGCTTGAATCGTAGGTCGGCCTGGTTGCGCTTGTTTGATCAGGTGAGGGCGCCATGTGAGCCTGCGGTCCAGGGTCAGCCCTAGATATTTGGGAGTGTTATTCATAGGGATGGTTTCCCCGTTGAGTGTGACGGGGGGGGCAATCCCCCCTGCGTAGAGCAAAGGTTGTGTGACCACGATGTTCCATCGTTTCAGCCATGGATCGAGAGCATCCAGTTGTCTCTGTATGATGGCTGATGCTTCCTGGGGATCTGTGGCGGAGGATAGGAAGGTGGAGTCATCGGCATATGTGGCTACTGTGAGGTTCCGAGAGAGGGTGATGGGAAGGTCCGCTGTGTAGAGTGTGTACAAGATGCGTCCAAGAACACTGCCTTGAGGTACTCCTGCTCTTATAGGCCTAGGCGTGCTGATTGATGATCCGCATCTCAATCGGAATTCTCTTTCCCCTGTGTACGACTTGAGGAAGGCGAAATGGGAACTTTGGAAGTGGGATTTAATTCTGAAAAGGGGTCCAGGGTGCCAGACTCTGTCAAACACCTGTTTGACATCCATCACAACGGCGCAGCAGTACTTCTTCTTCGCGAAGGCCTCAAATATGCTCTCAACAAGCCGTTGGCATTGCTCAGGTGTTCCATGGAAGCGTCTGAAGCCATCGATCCGGTCAGGACCTGGTGACTTCCCATTTTTTAAGGAAGCAATCTCCTGCGTTTATGCTGCGGATCTCCAGGTTCCAGCTCCTCAAGGAATCTTTGAAACGAGTCCTGCCGTAGGATGGATAGCTTGTCCTTCAAATCTTTGGTGGCACGATTAAGTGCTGTCTTGTCCCTGGGGTTGCGCGGGGAAAACCAGACTCTTCTGAGCCGTCTTTTTTCGGCCACGAGGGCCGCGATTTCAGGAGACCAAAAGTGCACGTCTCTTTCAGGTGTTCTCGGGGTAGTCGGAGGAGGTGAATTCTCAAACTCAGCAGCATTGTACACCTCTTTGGTTAGTTTTTCGATGGCCGCATCTATGTTGCTTGGTGAGGAATAAGGGGGATCTGGGTACAGGGAGGAAAGCATCCAGAACGTAAACTTGGGGGCATCTCTGTGTTTCCCGGTGAGTATTCTGGGCGGGGTTTTTCTGAGGACGGGGATGTTTAGGTGCAAGTTTACTGCGCTGTGGTCGGAAAGCAGTTTATCATAGATTGAGCATGTTATCTTAGAGTGTCATATGCCCTTGGAAACGGCGAAGTCTAGCAGATCCGGCTGCTTTGAAGGGTCGGTAGGCCAGTGTGTGGGTTCTCCAGTGGAATGGGAGTCCAGACTTTTCAGCTGCAGGTACTTATAGAGCTTTATGCCTTTGGGGTTGTTTGTGCGGGACCCCCACCAGGAGTATTTGGCGTTAAAGTCTCCGGCTGCTATAAAACGAGGTCCAAGGGAATCGAAGAAGTCCTGAAGGTGGGTCTCGGTTATCGAGTGTCTGGTTGGGAAGTAAACCGCACCAATGGTGATATCTCCCTGGGGGCTAGAAATCCTTGGCTAGAAATCCTTGTCACGGCGCACTGTGCCCATTCCTCCTGAAACGCGGGAAGTTCCGTGTACTGAATGCCACTCCTGATGAGCATAGCTGCTCCTCCGCGTGCTCTGCCAGATGGATGGTTGGCGTGTATCAGTTCGTACCCGCTGATGTGGAAGTAGGATCTGGGACAAAAGTGGGACTCCAAAACTAGAAGAACATCGATATTGTCTGTTTTGATGAAATGCTATACTTCGGCTTTGCTCCCCTGCAGGCCGTTTGCGTCCCAAAAAACAATATAAAGACTTATTTGCATTACTTTCTGTTGAGGATGGGAGCTATAAACTGCATCATCTGCGAGAACATCTGCGAGATCAACTTTTCCATCATCCTCTCAATCGTTCCTTCAATGCGGGCAAGCATCGTTTCAAGCTGGTTGGGTTGTGGGGCTTCGGGAGTGGTTTGAGGGGTTTGTTGGGGATTCGTTGGCTGTGTCACTGAGTTTCCTTGAAGTGCGTTCCTGTAACTCATACCATTGATGATGGTTGGTATTTGGAAGAGAGGTGACTTGTTGCTACTCTCAACGGGTTGGCGTTAGGAGATAGCTGCGCCTTTGCCTTTTGTAGATAGGGCATCCTCTAAACGATGCAGGGCGATCAGCTTGGCAATGTAAACAGCATGCTTTCTCGTCATCTTTTTTGGTGCATGACCTAGAGTCATGAGAACCACCACATTTCACGCAGCGATGTTCCAGGAAGCAGTAGTGCTGGGTTTGTCCGAAACCTTGGCATCTGAAACATAGTGGAACATCGTTAAACTTCAGTGGGGGCTCTACGGTGACGACTGACCTGCAAATCCTCTTTATTTTGAAGACCACTGTGTTGGTGCTCGCTGGTTCTAGATTAACAAAAAAGATCCCCAGTGGTTGTTTGGATTTCCTGCCAATGGGATTGTGCAGATCCCTCACAGTATGGCCGCATTTGTGGAGTTCTTCTTTAATTTCAGTCTGGTCCGTTGAGTGGTGAAGTCCCTTGATGACCGCCCTGTACGCTCTCTCGTCCTTTGGTTGGAAGGTGCGGTGCCTTTTGTTATGTGCCACTAGGTGCTGGCGTAGGGCTGTGTAGGACTCCTTTTCTGGCATCATTACGCGTACGTTTTTATTTCTCTCCGTTTTGTACGAGAAATCCTTCTTGGTGCCCACGAGAGTCGTTATCAAGTTGACTAGTGCGGTAATGTTGGTCACGTCCGGGATGTAGATCGGGGGAGGCTTGAGGGTCTTTGGGGTCGGGTTCGGTTTCTCTGCTGTTTTGGATGCCACTGCCTCTGCAGCAGCTTCAGGTGCGTCATCTGTGTTTGTTCTTCGTCGTCTTCTTTGCGTGAGAGGAGGGCAAAGGAGTTGTTTGCCAGCTTACTATGCAGGGCTGCGCTGGTGCTAGGCGTGACGTCAAACTCCTCTCCTTGCCTTTTACGCGGAGGCTTGCGCTTGATCTCGCCGGGCTCTGGGTAAGAAGAACTCGAACTAGAGTCGCTGCTCGAGCTGCAGGGCGTTATTTAGCCAAGCATGGTGGAACGCGCGGCGGTCTGCCAATCCATTCTCTAGGTTTTGGGCGATTGAGCGGGGAGACGGGGAACTGGCCACCGTTAGCCGGTATGCAAACCGCACTTTGCTGCTTCTGAGTTGTAGACAGCTTCTTCAGCGAGAGAATTTCGTAGACAGAAGATAACGCGCACACTCGAGTGTGCGATAGATTTGGCAGCAAACCGTTTGGTTTGCAGGTTGAACCAATCAGACACTATGTGACGGGTTCCAAATGGCGAGACTGAAAGCACGATAAGAAACTTGTTGTCGATCCGCAGGCACGTCTGCATTCTTTGATTGTTAGATCGCTACTGATTATTGTCTATATGAGTTAGTATTTGGTATTACAAATGTAACGGGATGGCTTTTTCGAGTGGTGGAGTAATCTTTTATTGGAATGATTATGAATATGACATTAAGAAACTAATTTTAATTATCGTTCTACAAAAACTTGGCGTGCTCCCCGTTCGCCCGTGCCCTTTTTTTCTCTTCTCTTATTCTTATATCTAAAACGGTATCGATAGAATACCGAGTAACTATCGCTGTTCTTCCTTGACAAGAACCTGCTCGTTACATTCGGCGTCTCCTGACAATCGCAGCGTCCTCGCGAGATTAGTCGTCTGGGTCGTCTTCTACGTCGTTGTCTTCATCTGACTCGTCGGGTGGAAGTTCGCACCAGCGTTTCATCTTATCTGATGAATACACTGATTTATAGTGTCTCTGCTTTCTGTGTGCATGCGGGATATCTTCAACTAAATATCGGTCGTTGGGCAGCACTTTGGATACAATAAAAGGACCTTTGTATCGCGGCTCTAGTTTGCGCGACGTGCCTGTGCTGAACGGCTCGTTCTCGACCAAGACAATGTCTCCAGGATTATAGACAGTTGGCTTGGAATGGATGAAATCGTATCTCTGCTTGGCAGCAGCTCGGTGGTCGTTAACTGTAGTCGCAGCATCAGCTCGGAGCTTCTCCAATTCGGCATCAGTCATAATGCCTAGCTCTTGATTTTGGATCACGTTCGTCAGCGTGTTCTTTAGGACATCTCGGGGCTCATAGCCATATAGAAGCTGGAATGGGGAGCATTTAGTAGTGCTATTTACCATGGTATTGATGCTCCACTGGATTGATCGCAGCATCTCGTCCCAACGTTTCTCGTTTTCATTTGAAGGCAAAAGCATTGACAAAATAATTCGATTTGTCCGTTCTGCATGACCATTGGCTCTTGGTGTTCTCACGGCGTTGAGTATGTGCTTCACATTGTTTGATTTACAATATTTCTCAAAATCTTTTGAGGTGAATGCGGTCCCTCGATCGGTAACGATACGATCTGGAATTCGAACGTAGCTTGTGACTTCTTGCAGGGCATCTAGGACGTGCTTTGTTGCTGTACTTTTCACTGCTCGAACTATGGTGAACTTCGTAAAGGCGTCGACAAAGACTAGAATATGTTCATTTCGCTTTGAACTCTTTGGAAAAGGACCCAGGTGATCCATGTGAACGGTTGAAAAAGGTATCGGCTTGATGTCATCGTAATGATACTGTCCTTCTTGGCGTCCTCCTGGCGCTTTAGCATTGCGCAGCCGACACAGGACTTAATGTAGCCTTTTACAAAATTACGCATTCGGGGAAACCAAAACAGATTCAAAATCCGACTGATGGTTTTATCTGTGCTCATGTGTCCGTCTTTGTCGTGACATTTGAGGAGAATATGGAATCTCAGCTGCTTCGGCACAACCCATAGCATCTTGCTGTTATATTTTGGAAACAGGCGATCTTGCTCAATCACGTACTCTTCGTTTTCAGATTTCTTCTCGGCTTTCATATATGCAACAATTTTCTGAATTTTCTCGTCTTGTAGTTGTATGGCAAACAACCAGTCAGCTTCATCAATGATTGTTTTAGAGATCTTCAGGGATGCTGTCTCCATATCATGTTCTTTTTCAACTGGCGCTCTACTTAGCGCGTCAACGTGGCACATCTGTATTCCTGCTCGATGAACAATATCGATGTCAAACTCTTGGATTCGTAACCACCATCTTGCAATTCGTGGTATCAGCTCTCGTTTTGTCATTGCTGTTTTCAAAGCGTTACAATCAGTGATAACCTTAACCACTTTTCCATAAATGTAGTATTTGAATCGTTCTAATGACTCGACGACGGCTAAAGCTTCTAGCTCGTAACTATGGTAATTTTTCTCTGGGTTGGAAGTGGCTCGGCTATAGTATGCGATTGGCTTCAGTTGATCTTCATCTTTCTGCATCAAAACTCCCGCTAACCCAACGGCACTTGCATCCGTATGTACTTCATGTTCGGCTTCTAGGCGGTAGCTAGGCACAACAGGCTTTGACGTAAGGCATAACTTTAACTTTTCAAAAGAATCTTCTTGTGGCTGTTCCCATTTGAAGTTTTGGTCCTTGCGCAAAAGAATTCGCAATGGCTCTGATATTATTGCATATCCGGGTACGAATTTCCGGAAATATCCCGTGAGACCCAAAAACTGTCGAGCTTCGGTGATATTCTTTGGCTTTACAAATTCTGCAATGGCTTTAGTTTTGACTTCTCCGGCGCTGATTCCATCTGTGTGTATTTGGTGACCTAGAAATGTGATTGACTGTTTGTACAACTCACACTTATCTCGATTCAAAGTTAATCCGCAGTCTCGTAACACTTGTAAAATTCTCTCAAGTTTTTCATACATTTCATTAAACGTTTGGCTGCCAATGAGGATATCATCCATGTATTACATCATGTCGCCTTTCTTCACACGCTTTTGCAACTCTGCCATGAGTCGATTGAATGCAGCAGGTGCATTCTTCAGCCCAAACGGAAGACGTTTAAACTCAAACAATCCATCCGTGGTGATAAATGCAGAGAACTTTCTGCTTTCTGGATCCATTTTGATCTGATAATAGCCGCTATTCATGTCAAGGGATGAAAAATATGCGAAGCGCTTCGCTTCCTGCAGCCTTTCCTCAATATTCGGTACTGGGAAGTTTTCCTTTCTGATGAGCTTGTTCAGGCGGCGGTAATCGATGCAAAGTCGATCACTACCGTTCGGCTTCTTGATGAGCACCACTGGGCTGGCGCACTCTGACGTGGACGGAGTAATAATGTCTCGTCCCAATATTTCGTCGACCATCTTGGCGACAACTTCCTTCTTTGGCTCGGTAACTCGATATGGCGCTTGGGAGTCTACTTGGCCACTTTCAACAACAATTTGTTACTGGACGACGATTGTCTTGCCTAGGCCTTCCAATCCTGTGGAGAAAACGTCGGCAAACTTCTCGAGCAGACTGCATACTTTGCTCCTCTCTTCTGTGTTCGGAAAATTAACAAGAAGGTTTTAAAAAATACTCTCGGTTGAACTTGATACCGGCTGATGAACTGCTCTCTTGACTTCTGTCTCGCTTGGTTCGCATTTCAATAATAACTCGGCGCATGTAATGACATCTTGTCCCAACAACAAATCTTCCTGCAACAGATTGTCGTCTGCGATGTAAACTTTGGCTGTAACCATTTTTCCAGCGATTTCGATGTCCACAACCATAGCTTTGGTAAGGATACGTGAGCCTCCCATATGCCCACGATTTTCAGGTAGCACTCCTGTCGATCTGCGTCGATCTCGTCCGCAATTGATTGGCGAATTAAACTGGCTTGGCTTCCAGTATCCATGAAAGCGGTATGATTTTTCGTGTTGATGTAGATTTTTCTTGTAAACAGCTTGTCCTGATTGGATGCGCCAAAACGCATCACCTGTGCGGCTTGGCAAATCTCATCTGTGGCATGAAACTTATTACATTTGGAGCAACGCGTCTTCTTCCTTTCCTTTGGGCATGAATTTGCAAAATGCCCGACATCTCCGCAGTTAAAGCATGCTTTAGGTTCTCTTGGCTTTGGTTGCTTCATCTCATTTTCCAGCTTTACCTCAAAACTACTGGATTTGGGTACGAACTCTTTCTTGTTGGCATTGGGCCTGCCTCTATTTATAAAATATGACTTGGCAGCGTCGCGAAACTCCTTCATAGTCGAAAAATGAATGCAATACTGTTTTGCAACTCTTTCTGCTGTTGGCCCGCTCGAACATATCGGATGACTGCTGCTTCACTAAGCTTGAATCGCACTCCAAGTGCTGACATACGGAAACAATACTCCTTTACGGTTTCCTTCGATCGTCTGGTTGCATTCGCCATGTTGATATAAATTTCTGCCTCGTCCGGCTCTGATCCGAATTCTTCTCGGATTGCTGCTGCAAAACTGTTTCATGTTGTGGGTAAAACTTGCGAAGAATCAAGCCACATTTTGGCGGGACCCTTCAGCTTTGTGTATATGGCAAGAAGTACAAATTTTTCGTCCCATTGATACACATCTACCACTTTGTTGACACGATCGATGAACTGGTTCACTGAGATCGAATTCTCATCTCTGGGGTCATAGTCTGGTAAGGTATCCGCAATTTCCTTAACTGACGCTTGTCTACCATGGCTGATCGCCGCTTGATCTCCAGGGTTACGGTAAATAAACTCATCTATATCAATCTGATCTTCACGTTGACGCTGCTGCTGTTGTTGATTAGCTGCTGGCATATTGTTGACAAACTGGGCCATCAGGCTTGTCAGTGTCGTCATCTGTTCTTGTAGCTGTGCAATCGTAGCCGCCTGTGCTGCGAATGATTCCTCATTTTGGCTCATAATTCCAGCTGCTTTTGGGAAATAAACGTCTTCTGAATTTTCGTGTTCCACTAGTCTCTGAACTAGTTCCGCTCAAGGGCCTGCAACTCCCAAGTTCCTCTCTCTCAGCAGATATCGCAACTGGTCTGCCTTTAGCTCCATATCTTGACCATCTTCACCAAAAATGATCACCACTCTTCGAAAACCTTGCCTGGTTTTCTATGTACGCACAACCACAATCGTTTGCACCCACGAGCACCTCTGTATGCCCGTCTGCAAGCGAGATCGCTATTTCACCACAATTCTCGTGAATTTCACAACGCCGCTACACATACACACAAGCTTTTTGCATGTACACCTCCAGATTCCTAAGTTGTCCGCTTTGAATCCATCAGCCACGTAGAAAAGGATGCCTTATCCGTAATTTGTAATTTCTGTCACCTAGACCTTTGGGAACACCTATCCCATTACAAACTTCTCACGCCGACGATTCCTCTGCCGCTTCTGCTTTTTCGTGTATCTCTGTTACTGCCTCATAAACATTGCCAACTCGAATTATTCCACTTCTGAACTGTAACGGGATGGTGGAGTAATCTTTTATTGGAATGATTATGAATATGACATTAAGAAACTAATTTTAATTATCGTTCTACAAAAAATTGGCGTGCTCCCCGTTCGCACGTGCCCTTTTTTCTCTTCTCTTCTTCTTATATCTAAATCGGTATCGATAGAATACCGAGTAACTATCGCTGTTCTTCCTTGACAAGAACCTGCTCGTTACACAAATAACTAAGCCACAAATTTCAATAATTTAACTAGGTTAGAACCAATTTATATATGATTATGCTAAGGAAAGTAAATTTAGATTGGTGGTAGCATAAGAGAGCTAGAACTATGCTTGAAGAGCCTTAAAGAAAATTTAAGGAAAATTATGATCTACATAGAAATATCAGTAGGAGATAAGGTTTTATTAAGAAATGAAGTAGGACATAAACTAGATTTCAAATATACGGGACCCTATAAGGTAGAAAAGATAGAAGAAAGAGACAATATAATAATGTCAAACAATAAAAACATTTAGTACATTAAGACAGATTAGAATTTTTTTTTCATGATTGACATCATAAATTAAAATAAAAAAAAATAATAAAAAAAAATTATATGAAAAAACGCATACACAAAAAAAAATTATAAAATAAAATATGTACACTAAGTTACGTTATTTTTCAAAAGGAGGGAGATGTGGTATTCGTACATATTTAGTATCCACTGTATACAAATACAGTTGAATATTTTATCAAAACATAAATACTAACACATTGTAGAACTTTTATACAATGTTCAAGTCAACGGTGCCGCCCAAGTGCAAGTGTAAGGAGAGCACTCACTTGAGAGGCCCGTTAATACAAAAGTGCTCAATCAGCGTTCCCACGCTAGCCATATTCGGGCCATAACAACATGCGTGCATGTAACACTCTTCCTTCCCTTCAGCGCTGAGTAGCACAGACATTTAAGCTAAAATAATAAATATATAAACAATCCGCTCCGCTGCTGGCGTCACCGGAAGTTCCGCGGTTTTAGGCTAAGCGAACTTTGTATATGAAGAGAAATAAACTTTGAATCGTAACCTTCCCTGCTCCCAAATAAATATTTTGACTTTTCCTGGACGGGAACTTCCTTTTTATTGCAAAGCAAGTTCTCAACTCAAAACTTGTTCCTATATTTGTCAAATGTAGAATTCGGAAAAAATTAAGAAATTGTTATTATCTACTAGAACATTTGCTAGGAAAAAAAGTAGATAAGTTCCATGCTAAGGATATACAAGTAGTCAGCTAATTCCCGCTAATATTGCATCAAAAAAAGGAAAAAAAGGACTAAAAAGCTCTTTATAGCATTGCTAGCTATCATTTCAGCCCAATGGGCGCGCCGGCTAGCCACTTGTAAACAATTAACAATACATATAAGAATTGGACTATATAACAATTTAAAGTCGTCAACGGGATTGACCCCTTGGGGATCGTTTTATCAGGTCCCTTGGCTGACGCCTTTTCAGCCTCCTTGCGACGTCCCACTAGCCAGTCGTTGTGCCAGTCTATTTCTGTGACCATGTAGTCTGTTGTTGTAGCGGCTGGAGTGGTTATTAATCTCATCAAAGACTGTGGGCAGATTGAGATCTTTATGCAGTGTGAGTTTCGAATGTTCCACTCACATCCGGTGATCAATCTGAGCGTTCTGTTTGGGCCGTCTGTACTCTTTTGATTTGGCTATCACAAACTTATCCCCATATTTGGCACTCATATCTCTAGATCGGCACGATAAGTTGCTTGGTCCCCTTGTTAGCCAATTTGCTCCTTGAACTCAACAGCCAAAATTGTTTGGTCACTGCATTTAGTATGCGGGTTCCAGTGGCGGTGATGTGCTTGACAATGGTGGGTCTGCGATCCAATGTAAGATCGTAAGATAGTTGAGTTGGTCTGTAGGACAGGCCTTCCTTCTATTTCGATAGCAGGTGGGGTATTCCAGCTGAAATGGCTGAGAACGTTTAGCAAGGGGCCCAGCAAAAATCTAGGCTTAAAGTAATATAATCGGCCCATTGGCGAAAAAAACATCCGAAAACACATAACCACACGGGGTAACGACACCCTGCTAATTGGCCACAGTCGAAACTTCCAAGTAAAGCTTTCAAGCCTGGAAAGGGGGAGTATAAATAGCACCACACCCGGCCGCGTCGGACCTTTGCAAAAACCAAGAAAACCATCTAATTGAGGAACGTCTGAAGAACGTTTAAACCACCACCGCGACTCCATTCAGAAATAACCTTCGGGTTGTCAGTCCAACTGCGCCACGAGCAACTATTTTTGGTCTCTTACACATTGTTCATTGGTGAATATTTGGCATAAAACAACTATCACATCAATATGCTAGGTGGCCGAATATTGACGACGATTTTACACAATTGGCAAAGAATTGTAGCACATGCTAAATAGGTAATCTATGATTTGGCCAAAAGACAACAAGCAAAATTTACTCAAAAATTTTAACGACCGACCAGCCGAGGTATATATTTGAATAAAATATTATTTCATAAATAATCCGGATTATTATACTTCACTATGATATTAAATTTGAAAATTCATCCAACCGTTTTTGCTTTATTGCATGTTCAAAAAAAAAAATGTTTTAGATGACGGATATTTTGCGTGGCAAATAAAAATGGCAAATTGAACCAATTGTTGGTTACCACTTGATATCCCGAATCCGCCCAAGCTGAACAAGTTAAGTATATATAAAAAAAACCACTGTCCGAACTATTACAGAATAGTCCGACAATACCGGTTTTCAAATCTGTACAGATGACATCGCAGCAATAGTTCAGAAGAGATCTCAACCACGCCGTTTCGGTATCCATGCTTGCATCATTTACCGCCGTCATGACCGTTTCCCGTCTACACACATTTCAAGAAACGTACTAATTTATCAATTTAATGGTAGAGATGTATATATGTATGTTAAGTTGTCAAATAAAAAAGTACTAACAATATGCATGGTGAAATGGATCCACGAGATCAAGGAAAACAAAGAAATTTTTCCTGTGAAGAGCAGCTTTGAGTAGAAAAATACGTACCACGTTTCAGTCCATGAAAGCGTTCTGTAAGAAAACCAGAAAAGCTGATGACTTAGCTATCAGTTCCCAAGGGAAAATTAAAATCATGAAACTAGGAACTATATACATATATAATAGGCTACCAAATTAAGGGAGAGCGGCGAAATTGGAAAGAGAAGAACCGTATTAGGTCGGGTCGCCACATCAAATGCAGTAAAGTCATGAGTAGGAGTAAAGCCCTCAGGCGTAATTAAAAAAATCTAGCGCCGTGCTTTCACAGATGAAAGGACACGGGACGGTGGGTAAGCGACTGTAAAAACCAATGGCTCCTTTTCTACTGGATGTGGGGAACAACCAGGGTAAAAAGTATTAAAATATACCAATGGGCAGGAATCGAGCAGCTACCTCAGGCACAGAGAGGTGAGCTGCGGTCGCCTCTCAAATTGGGGACTGATGTAACATTAACACCAGCTATCAGCGACCCTGAAGATCCGAGAGACTGTAGTAAAAACCATGGTCAGAAACAAGGGACCCGCGAAAATACTGTTAGGCATAGGCAGGTGGCAGAAGACTGGTGCTCCGTATGGCATATAAAGGCCATGTGAGGGTGCAGGAGATTCTCCAATCAGACCAATCAGGAGATCAAGTTTTTCAGTTGCCTTGATTTAAAGACTGGATACTGGTTAATACCACTGGATATAAGTTGCAGAAAGTATTCAGCGTCCATAGTGTATGGAAAAGTCCTTTAGACCAGGTCAAAACACTCGATAGGTGTCTATACATTTGCGTCATACATAAAAGGTGCGGTTGGTGGAGGATCCAATTTTGTTTGCCGAGACTTGCATGGAAGAGTTTTGTGCTACAGGCGGACGCCAAAGACTGGCACTTCTCACATTGGGGGATGACGAAAGGGTTATTGCCTGTGGACCATTCCAGAGCGAAACTACTGTATTACTAAAGAAAAAAGCTTGGCCATCGTTTGGGCAGCTACGAAAACGGGGATAAAAGGATAAGACTTGGAAGATGATAGTCAGCCATTTCGACGAAAAGGTTCAGCGAACATAAGATAACCACAGTACATAAGTATAAGCGTCAACAGGGTAGTCACCAACGTTTACCAACGTAAATTGCGCACAAGCCGAAGGATGTGTTCGAGCTGGTGTTGGAGCATAGAAAGACAGATTTTTTTTTTTTTTAATAAAATTGTATTTACTTATATTGCAGACAACTGTTACTATTTATAATAACTTATACTATAGAGATTCATAATTTCTAGCGAGTATTTACGTATGTAAGTTTACTGGAGTAACTTATTTATTGCTTATGCCCGCTTTAATGTAAGAGTATCGGAGCTTTCTAGAGAAGAGCTAAGCTTTGCTGAAGAACGTAGGGTAATCTTAAGAGATCTAATTTGTAATTGGTAGTCGATATTTGGAGATAAAAAGCGTCGATCATCGCCACGCACAAACATACAAATTCGCCCCTTTGAGTGCAGACCGCATTTATTATATTATTTATACTTGCACAAATAAATACTGTCAAAAACGATTAATTAAAACCCACGATATCAAAAGGAGACAACTAAATCTAAAACGCACTATATCAAAGGGGGACAAGCAAATCTAAAACCCACCATATTAAAAGGAGAAACACAACAGCTAGAGCAGACAGAACAGAAACAGAACAAAAAACAGAACTTTCTTTCTTTCGCGTGAAGACGTGTTTTCATCGAGCTCCGATAAAAACAATTGATTCTAGTGAAGTGAATGATTATTAATAAACAACAAATAAATATATTGAAAGCGAAAAAGACGCTCCGGGCGATGCACCATCGCTCGAATACATATTCTGCGTTTGAAATAGTTAAATAATAGTTTCAAACAAATTAAATAAAACAAAACAAAAAAAAAATATGAGCCAGAACGACACTCGCGCTCAGCGGCAACGAGAGCAAGACGATCGCCGGCTCTCATTACAACGAAACAACGCGTACTTTTCTTATGTCTCCTCGACACCTTCAAACGAAGACAACGAGCGGCCAATAACCCATAACCCAACGAACCTTCTTGTACCAACAAATCAAGAAAGAGCGCGCTCTTGCTCTCCCTCACTTCTAGCTCCGACACAAGCTCCGCTATCTGCAACAACAACAACTGGAGCAATATCGACAACCCGCACTACTTCGCCATTGGCTGCACCCGCTCACGCTTTTGCTGTGTCAACGAATACCAAAACAAAAGCCCAAGAGCCAAACGGCACTGCTGCACAACTAGCAAAACAAAACGCAAACAAAAAAGCTGGGTCGGCCTCACAGACTGGACTGGACCGCTACATAACAATAAAGCGGAAGCTTAGCCCAAAAACTTCCGATACAGAAAACAAGCCGAAAAATATACGCGACAATACTACCTCGATCAACAATGAAGCGCCTGCAAATAGCAACAGATTCGCTTTGCTGGCAGATACCAACGAGGACGTGCCACTGAAATCCATCGATAAGGAACCAAAGAAAATAAAGCCTCCCCCAATTTACATCCGCGAGAAGAGCACAAACGGTTTGGTAAATTCTTTAATTGGCCTTATTGGAAAAGATAGCTTTTATATAATACCCCTCATAAGAGGTACTATTAATGAAATAAAACTTCAATCGAAAACGGAGGAAAACTACAGGAAAGTCACAAACCATCTTACTGCAAACAAAACATGCTTTTACACCTACCAGCTTAAAAGTAGCAAGGGTTTGCAAGTAGTACTGAAGGGCATTGAGCCTGATGTAAAGCCCGAAGAGATAGCTGAGGCCCTAAAGGATAAGGGATTTTGCGTCAAAAGCGTACACAATATCAAAAACAGAAACAGGCAGCCCCAACCACTCTTTAAGATTGAGCTTGAACCAGAAAACAAGCATCTAAAAAAAAACGAGGTTCATCCAATTTATAAACTCCAGCTCCTTCTGCACCGTAGGATTACAGTAGAAGAGTCGCATAAACGTAACGCTCCTGTTCAATGTATGAACTGCCAAGAATACGGCCACACGAGATCGTATTGCACACTTCGCCCAGTGTGTGTAGTCTGTGGAGATCTCCACGTCTCCACACATTGCCAAGCTAATAAAGAAAATGCAAGCGCGAAAAAATGCGGTAACTGTGGGGGTAATCACACAGCAAACTACAGAGGCTGTCCAATCTACAAAGAGCTGAAAACCCGTCTCCACCAAAGAATGAACACGGCAAGGGTACACCAAGGAACAGCTACGCTGATACCATCGGAAACAAATCCAGAAGTACTTTTTTCGAAACCAACAAGTTTTGCTCCCTGGCCTAAACCAAGCACTAACAATATAAGTTTTGCAAACGTTTTAAAATCAGGTATGACACCTCCAACCCAAAACTCCCAAACCTTACATGAAGAACACACAAAATTGGACACACAACAAAACTATAGGCCATCCGAGCAGCAAGAAACGAAAACTGAAGCTATGATCCAAGCCTTACAACAGAGCATGATGGAATTCATGACATTTATGCAAACCACCATTCAAGACATGATGCGTAATCAAAACCTATTGATACAAATGCTTGTCTCCCAACAATCAATATAAATAATGGATACCTTACGCATAGCTACGTGGAACGCCAATGGCGTCTCACAGCGCAAAACTTGAGCTAGCTCAATTCCTACATGAGAAGCATATCGACGTAATGCTTCTTTCCGAGACTCATCTTACGAGCAAATACATCTTTCAAATAAGAGATTACAACTTCTATGGTACAAATCACCCCGATGGTAAAGCACACGGTGGGACCGGCATTCTAATTAGGAACCGTATGAAGCACCACTTTTACAAAGAGTTTGCTGAAACTTATCTACAGGCCACATCTATCAACATACAGCTGGAGGACAACACTCACCTCACACTAGCGGCCGTATACTGCCTCCCTCGTTTCACAATATTGGAAGACCAATTCCTGGATTTCTTCCATGCACTAGGACCACACTTCATTGCAGCAGGCGACTACAATGCTAAACATACTCACTGGGGATCGCGCCTTGTGAATCCAAAAGGAAAACAGCTTTATAAGGCTTTAATTAAAGCCACTAATAAACTAGATCATGTTTCCCCTAGGAGTCCCACATACTGGCCATCAGACCTCAATAAGCTGCCTGACTTGATTGACTTCGCAGTCACGAAAAATATTCCTCGCAGTTTCGTTAGAGCTGAATGTCTACCAGATCTGTCATCTGATCACTCGCCTGTGCTAATTCATCTCAGCCGGTATGCAGAAAACGTAAAACCACCCTACAAACTGACTTCGCACAAAACGAACTGGCTAAGGTATAAAAAATATATAAGCTCACACATTGAGCTAAACCCAAAACTCAATACAGAACCTGATATAGAGAGCTGCACAGAAACACTGGAATCCATTCTTACGGAAGCAGCACGAAATGCAACACCTAAAACCACAAACGTTACGATTAATCCGAATAAGACTAACGCACAAATCGAGCAACTCGTCTACGCAAAACGACGCTTACGTAGAGAATGGCAATCCTCCAGATCACCATCTGCAAAACAAATGCTAAAAATAGCCACACGGAAGCTGACCAACGCTCTGAAACAAGAGGAAGAGTACGCTCAGATCCGATATATAGAGCAACTTTCACCAACAGGTACCAATCATAAGTCACTGTGGAGAGCCCACCCAACCCTTCGCCCACCGACTGAAACCGTTTTGCCCATAAGGAATTCCTCAGGCGGCTGGGCACGTAGTGATGCAGACAGAGCCACCACATTTGCCGCTCACCTACAAAATGTATTTACGCCAAACGAGGCTACTAGCACATTTGCGCTACCGACTTCAAACGCAATCTGCAACCAGCAACACACCCCAATTGTGTTTCGTCCAAAAGAAATATCAAACATAATTAAAGAAAATATCAGCCCAAAAAAATCCGCCGGCTACGACCTGATTACCCCGGAAATGATCATCGAGCTGCCACATTCTGCAGTTGGCTACCTAACGCAGCTCTTTAATGCCATCACAAAACTTGGCTACTTTCCACAACGATGGAAGAGATCGATAATCATAATGATTCCGAAGCCTGGTAAGGACCACACAGTTCCCTCATCCTACAGACCAATAAGCCTACTCTCATGTATATCGAAACTATTCGAAAAATGCCTGCTAATCCGACTGAATCCACACCTGAGAGCCCACAATATAATCCCAGCCCACCAATTTGGCTTTCGCGAAAGCCACGGAACCATTGAACAGGTGAATCGAATAACAGCGGAGATAAGAACTGCATTTGAAAATCGAGAATACTGTACAGCCGTATTTCTAGACGTATCCCAAGCATTCGACAGAGTCTGGCTAGACGGCCTAATGTTTAAAGTTAAAACAGCTCTACCCGAAAGCACACACAAACTTCTAAGCTCATACCTAAATAACAGAAAGTTTGCAGTGCGGTGCAACTCTGCTACTTCCACTGACCACGAAATTAAGGCTGGAGTCCCCCAAGGCAGCGTTCTTGGGCCAACTTTATACCTCATCTATACCGCTGACATTCCTACAAATAGTCGGCTAACAGTGTCCACGTTTGCCGACGATACAGCTATCCTTAGCCGTTCAAGGTCCCCAATCCAAGCTACAGCACAGCTGGCATTGCACCTCATAGCCACTGAGAAGTGGCTCTCTGACTGGCGAATAAAAGTCAACGAGGAAAAATGCAAGCACGTGACATTTACGCTGAACAGACAAGATTGCCCACCACTTTTGATGAACAACATACCACTCCCGAAAGCAGATGAGGTAACGTACCTAGGAGTACACCTCGATAGAAGACTTACATGGCGCAGACACATTGAAGCGAAAAAAATTCATCTTAAGCTCAAAGCGAACAACTTACACTGGCTCATCAACGCTGGCTCTCCGCTCAGCTTGGACCACAAGGTCTTACTTTACAACGCAGTACTGAAACCAATCTGGACCTATGGTTCACAGCTATGGGGCAACGCCAGCAACAGCAATATTGACATCATACGGCGGGCACAGACAAAGATCCTGAGAACTATCACTGAGGCACCGTGGTATGTTCGAAACGAAAACATCCATCGAGATTTAAATATTCCAACAGTCACCAATGAAATCAAAGAGCTTACGAAAAAATATCATGGCAAGCTTTCCTCGCACCCCAACCACCTAGCGCGAAATCTAACCCAGCTCAGCAGTCGTTCCCGTCTCCGACGAAGGGACCTACCAACCCAGCGAAGAAATCTTTAGGGACGCTTAATCACGGAACAGTTGGATTAATTAAAACGACTGTTTAGGAAAATTGTATTAGTTAAGATTTTTAAACTTATTGTTAGCTCTTATTTAAGAGGATCCAATAAATAAAAGCAGAGTAAAAAAAAAAAAAAAAAAAAAAGCTAGAGCAGACCTACTCAAGCGGAGATTACAATAAAAAATAATAAAAAACAGTAGATATTGCAAAACACCAAACAAGTTGTAAGTACAACTCCCCTTAATTAATTATTAAAAAATAAAATAAAAAATTGTTCATAAACACGTGAAGGTTATTGAAGGTTATAAATAATACATTGATGAATGACAGTGGCAAAGAGATATCAAGTTGAAAAAGAATATTAAAAGGGACTAGACAATTAGAAACCGCAAGCAAAAAAACGCGAAACCAGAAAACAAAACTAGTGAAATGGAGTTATCAGCAAACCAACTGAAAGCTATAGTAGAAAGTGCCGTTGTAGGGGCGCTTGCAAATCAAAAAGAATTATTTGACAAAGAATTACAAGCGATTAATGAGCGCATAGAAAAATTTACAGTGAACACCCCAGAAGTTGAAACTTACACAGATGCTAAAATTATACCTGGTGTAGTGTGTAATGAATCTCTAGACATAGTAAAGTCGCTGCCAGACTTTAAGGGCGAAAGCGAAACCTATGCGTCGTGGAGAAAAGCGGCTCATGCCGCTTTTGAGG
Source organism: Drosophila ercepeae (assembly GCA_018150545.1). Lineage (NCBI taxonomy): Eukaryota > Metazoa > Arthropoda > Insecta > Diptera > Drosophilidae > Drosophila > Drosophila ercepeae. The sequence continues at coordinate 257,602 of JAECWL010000017.1, forward strand.
TTTATGAATCATACCTGGGGAGTTCAAAATATTATCAAGCCCTTGGTATTATTCGAAACAAAATTAAAAACTCAGCAAGCAACGTGCTAACTTCATTCAGCACACCGTTGAATTTTAAGGCAATAATTAATCACCTTGACTTTACATACGCTGACAAAAGGCCCATCTACTTAATTGAGCACGAGTTATCGACGTTGAGACAGGGTGATATGGCACTCACCGAATTTTATGATGAGGTCGAGAAAAAATGGACTCTGCTTACAAATAAGACTATAATGACATGCGATAAACCCAATGAAAAGTATAGGGCTGGCACGTTACGTGTATTTATAACAGGCATAAAGAAGTCATTGAGTGATATCCTGTATGCCAAAGGAGCCAAGGACTTACCAACAGCCCTTGCTCTAGCACAGGAGGATGAGTCAAATCACGAGCGTTATCAATGCGCTCTGAACTACTCAAAAAACTTTCGGGACAAAGTTCCGAAGCTGGAGAAAAATACTAATAGCGATAGAAGCACTAATATGCAAGAGAAAAACTCGTATTTTAGTAAGCGCCAAATCCGGTCAAATACCAGTCCAGGCACCGACTCAGCTGTTTGATACTGACGTATCTATGTGAACCATTCGATCAAACCAACTCAGGCAAGCACCAATTTTGAACACAGGTAACTTACCCCAACTTCAAAATGTTTGGCGAACTCAACAGCCACAACAACATAACCCAAGGCCTGTTCAGGCACAAATTGGCTATGAACATATAAATAAAAGACCAAATAGTGGCACTGCCAGGTTTACAGGACCGAAACATCAATAAGTGAACCATTTAGCCCAAGAAGAAGATCTAGAGGAGTCAGATGAAAATGATTATGAACATGGGGCAACAGCAGCTGTTGAGGATATTGACCACGAACTTACAAATTATGACAATGTGCATTTTTTAGCCACAGGTCCTTGCTACATAGAAAGATAGATAGCAGGGAAAACCATAAAAATCTTAATCGACACCGACTCTTCAAATATACAGCCTCACAGAACTTATGTTCCGTCATGCAAGTTATGCTTCGCTTGCTCCCTCCCCTCACCACCTATCATAATGGGTCGATTTAAAATAGCATTCTGGAACGCCAACGGGGCCTCCTCGAAGATCAGCGAGATTATTGCCTTCATAGAACTCCATAACATCGACATCCTCATGTTGTCCGAGACGCACTTCGGTCCCGCTTTAGAATTCCCGGCTTAACCCTACACTCTGCCAACCACCCGGATGGTAGCCTGCACGGAGGAGCGGCAATTATCATAAGATCCACAATCTCCCATCAACCCTCCTTTACATTGTCGGAAGAACACCTACAAGCAGTCGGCATTAAACTGTCTGCAAGCAGGGGATCTTTCGATGTTGCATCGGTCTTATGCCCCCCTGCCTACACATTTCTCCCAACTCGGCAGAAAATACCTTGCTGCAGGGGACTGGAAAGCCAAACATGGGTGGTGGGGCAACCATAGAATGTGTGCCAGAGGCAGGGTTTTTCCTCTGCTCTAGCAGACGAGGGCATTGACATTGTTGCTACAGGCGAAGCTACCTGCTACCCCTACCGGGTGAGCGCCTCCCCCAACGCCATTGACTTTTAAAAGGCTTCAGACAGCAACAAATCCAGGTGAGAGCCCTCACTGAGCTTTCATCTGACCATCTCCCGCTTCTCTTTGAACTGGATGAGGACACCCAATACTTTCAGGGAACCCCTAGAACACTGCCCCCGCATGCGAACGTTGCTCAATTTAAAGCACACATCGAGGATAATGTCGTGCTCAATTCGCCTATCAACACTAGCGACGAGCTGGATGCTTATGTCGACCGCTTACTGCTACTGTCATTGAGGCAGGACGCCAGGCTACTCCTTCACCACGCCAAGTAAGCCCGAAAACTGTTAGTAGACCAATACTAAATCCGGAGGCAAGAGCTCTTCTGAACCTCAAAAGACACCTCAGGAGGCGTTTAATAGCAACAGGAGATCCTGCAACTAAGCAGTCCCTCTCAAGTGTCACAAACAGACTGCGTCGGATGCTTGCCAAAAACGCCAGGAAAACTTCAACAGCCTACTTCAGGGAGCCGGCCCTGACAATAGCAGCGACTTCTCAGTATGGAAGCTAACGAGAGGAATAAAGAGGCAGCCGCTCTGCCAATCGCCCGTTTTGGGACACAGTGGCCTGTGGCTGAAAACAAATTGTGACAAAGCGAACTCATTTGCAGAGCACTTGTTTTCCACTTTCACTCCCTTCTGTTTGACGGACGACTCCCACCAAGAAGAAGTCGCTAGCTTTTTGGATGTGCCTACTCAACCAACCCATCCCATAAAACATACCACGCCGCAAAAATTCAGTCTGCAGTAGAGGGCCTTCAACTGAAAAAGACACCTGGACCCGATGGTATTGACAACCGGGCAGCCAAATACCTTCCTCACAAAGGAGTTATGGCATTAGTAAAAATTTATAATGCTATGCTAAAATTAGGGCACTTCAATAAGCAGTGGAAGCGTGCGAGGATCGTTATGATACCCAAACCCGGCAAACCTCCAACGCAGATAGAATCCTACCGCCCAATAAGTATACTACTTAAGTATACCTTTTCAAAGGTCTTTGAACGCATTCTGATGAAACGATTGAGGTATCAGGATAGAAACCCCAACATAAATTTGGCTTCAGGAAGTCACACGGTTGCCCGGAACAAGCCCACCGTCTAGTCAATCGCGTAACGCACGCCCTTGAGTCCAAGCTCTACACGGTGGTAGTCTTCCTCGATGTCAAGCAAGCTTTTGATAAGGTGTGGCACGAGGGACTACAATACAAACTCAAGGCTCTCCTTCCAGGACCCCACTATAATATCCTGAGATCCTTCAACACCGATCGGACTTTCGAGGTGGCAGTGAGAGACTCTCGATCGAGAATGCTGCCCATGAACGAAGGAGTTCCTCAAGGAAGTGTACGCGGACCATTTTTGTACACCCTATACACAGGAGATATGCCAGTTCCGTCCCCCAGTGCTCCCAGTGCTGAGGTACTACTGGCTACATACGCCGATGACACAGCCATGCTTGTGTCTCATATGTCTCTGCAAACGGCCTCGAATGCAGTGCAAGAATGGCTGCACGACATTGACACCTGGGAAGCCAAGTGGAATACAGCCATCAATTGCGCTAAGTCCGCTTGTGTGACTTTCGCGCTCCGTCCCGGCACCTGCGCTGGCCTAACATTTAACGGTGGGTTGATAGGCAACGTCAATTCCCACTGTTACCTGGGAGTCCACCTGGATCGGAAACTCATCTGGCAGGCCCATATCACAGCGGTCAATGCCAAGTGCCTTTTAAAGATGAAAAAACTGGACTGGCTTCTACGGTCTAGCAAACTACAACTCTTAACTAAAGTTCTACTCATCAAGGTAGTACTAAACCCTACTTGGACCTATGCCATCCAAGTATAGCGTACGGCCTCCAAGCAAAACCTTGACAGTCTGAAAACTGTCCAGACACGTGCTGCTCGGCTTGCATCCGGGCTCCCTTGGTACATCTCCAACCACGCTATCCTAAGGGATCTCCGGACTACTCTGATTGGTGATCAGATCAACCTCCACAGCAGCCGATACGCGGAGAAATTGGAAACACACCCAAACTCTCTGGCAAGTGATCTCGCCAATGCTCTCAGCATCCGTCGTCTGAAGACGATCCACCCCTCTGATCTCCCTACCAGCATAATATCGTAAGATTCTAAATTCCACGCCAAACTCTTAAATGTAAGTTAGTTAGGTTTTAATGTAGCAAAATATAAGCCTCCATTTCCCTCGTCTGGTTACATTCAGAAGGCTCTGAACTGATTCCGACGCTAAATAAAAAAAAAAAAAAATAAAAAAAGCACTTAAGTACATAACGCCGGTACAAAAAGAGTTTTCAGTTAAGTCTCTTCATGGTTGCAACACGGTGAAATATAAATGCTTTGTTGAACTTTTCAACAAGACTATTCCCCTCTTCATTCTACCGGACCTCTCAAGCTTTGACGCTACGAGTATATTAGGATTTGACACACTAACGCAGATGAATGCAAAATTGGACTTGAAAAATCAAATATTACAAATCAACAACTCAGTCGAACCAATTAAATTTGTAAAATGCAATAGCATTAATTTCTCTGATATAAAGGACATCGTAGTACCAAACCAGATAACCGGAAAATTCCACACAATGTTAAAAGACCGATTGGGTGTCTTTGCAGTCCCAGAAGAGGCACTGCCATTTAACCGGTATAGTCAAGACTTTATCCATACCCCATGGGAGTAGCAGATTTTGTAAACGAAGAGGCAAAAGCGTAGTTAAAAGACGGAATTATTCGACCTTCGCGCTAGATATCAATCGTGTCCAGAGGGGGAAGCTGATGGAGTTTACCAAAATGTGGAGTTGTTTAAAAATGACGAATAAAAATGCGACTGAGCTCTTCTAAGTGTAAAACCAGAATGAATTTTATTGTGTCATGTTTAGTTGAGTTAGTATGTTTAGTATTGAGTTATGTTTATTGTGTTATTGAGAAGTCTCCTCTAGCTCTCGGTTACTCAAGTTTTCCTTATATATAAGTGGCTTCGTTTTAGGTGTTTAGGTGTAGGGTTCTTAATGTATACATAATCATAGATTTTTGTGCCTCCTCAGCATTCGGCTGGCCGGGTTACTTGTGGACAATGTTAGAGGCGTGGAGGTTTAGGGGGTGGGGTGGTAACTCCTCCCTCCCCAGTTCGAAGCGACGGCCATAGCGAAGGTATCGCTATGGCTAAGTAGTTTGGGGTAATTATAAAATAAGTGTTATTTATGGGTAATGGAACTAGTCTTGCGAGGGTATAACCAGGCTGTTTAAATATTGGTATTTTAATATTAAAAATTATTTTTTGTTCGTAGCTTAGCGTGTTAATTTGTAGGAAGTTGTATACATTTTCTTCGTAATATTGTGTTTTTCCAATATCTTTTTTATTTTATCTATTTCCTATTCATTTGAGATGAACTTGGGAATTATGTTTATAGTTATCTTCGGTTATCGGTCGTTAGTAGAGCTTTACCTAGTTCTAATCTGGATATTGGGGTGGAAACGGGTTTAGGTAACGGACAGAGATGGCTTTAATCGACCCAAAGGTGAATTTTTCAGGATTATCTTTCGAATCTTTGACTTGTGTAATTTTTGATTTCTAGAAGTAATTAAAGTGTGGCCTTTGTCGTGTTTAACTTTGTGGATGGAAAACCTAGGGGTAATTTTGTTCCGTCTGTTTTCCTTCCTAAGGATTAGAGTGTCGGGTTCAAGGGTTATAGGGTCTGTTCTAGTTTCATTTAATTTAAGGGTTCTCTTAGTTATTTCGTTTGAAAGTTTTTCTGTAACGATGGGGTACAATTTTTCTCTGAATTCATTTAATTTTGTCAAGTAGTCATGTTCATTATTGAACTTGATTGTTTGATCGAATATATGGGTGCGTCCATTAAATAGTTCGAAGGGAGTATGTTTAGTCGCGGAATGAATTGCGTTATTATAAGTAATTAGAACTTCGGACATTATCTCGTCATGTTCGCTATTGAGTTTCTGCTGTTTCCTAGCATCAAGTACTATTCTGTAGATTTCAGTTAATGTTGAGTGTAGCCGTTCAACTGGAGAGTTACTGGAAGATTGTTGAAAAGACGTAACATGTAGATCAATATTAAATTGAGTACAGAATTTGTTGAACATGTCGCTAGCGAATTCTGCTCCCTGGTCATGGACTATCTTTTTGGGAGATAAAATGTTTTAACGCTTTAACTACGTTAATACAGTTCCTATTAGCTATAGGATATGCAGTCGCAAATTTGGAGAATTTGTCAATAATGGTAAGGTTGTAGTTTTTGTTAATCGTGTAGATGTCTATATGTAAAATGTCCAACGGTTTTGAGGGTATTTCGGGTATTTGATACGAAGTCTTTTGAGGTTGTCTATCGTATTTTAATTTCAAACATGTTTCACATTCTCTGATCATCCTAGTAATTTTCTCCATCATATGGGGGAAAAATTGTTGGCGTTTTAAGTGGAAATATGTCTCATCTACACCACGATGATTACTGTTAAGATGATAGTCGGTTATAGATTTCTCGATTTCCGTATTATCAGTTATTTCGGGGAGGAAACTCAAACATCTAACAAGTTTGAATGCACTGTTGGCAGAGAAATAGGTCTGGTAGACTTTTTTCACTATTAGAAATACGTGATCGGGGGCAAATGCTGCGCATGTTTTGTTTGGTTTAAGTGACTGTCTAAGAATGGTAACCATGTCATCATATTGGAAGTCGGGTCTAGAGAATTCCCTCCTAAGTTTATGTTTAAACGGGGTCAGCGTGATATAGTTTATATTCGGGGCTATTTTAAAAAGGAGCTGGAAATTAAAATCATTAAGGGGTTTTTCCGAAATAGGGCAAACGGTTTGGGGAGTCGGTAATACTTCAGAATGGTTGATAGAGGTCTCTGGTCGGCTGAGGGCATCAGCAATTACATTTTGAGTCCCCTTTTTATAGACAACTTCAAAATCGTACTCTTGAAGCTGGAGTCTCCACCGAATTATCTTAGAATTGGGTTGTTTGAAGTTCATTAACCAAGTCAATGGTTTATGTTCGGTGACTATGGTAAATCTCTTGCCAAAGAGGTAGGGTCTGAAGTATTGCACCGCCCATATAATAGCCAGCATCTCCTTCTCAATTGTGGAATAGTTTGTTTCCGCAGTTGACAAGGTTCTGCTAGCAAAACATACGGGTTTATCATTGTTTACGGGACCCTGTGATAAGACAGCTCCTATTGCGAAATTGCTTGCGTCCGTGGTTAATGTAAAAGGTTTAGTAAAGTCTGGGTATTGGAGGATTGGGTCATTAGAGAGTAGGGTTTTACATGACTCGAAGGCTTTCCTAAAGTCGTCATCTATTATAATCGACTTATTGTTGCCTTTTAACTTCTTCGTCATGGGTTGGGTAAGTTTTGCAAAATCCCTAATGAATTTCCTATAATAGCCTAACAAGCCGAGAAAGGACTTAATTTTTTTTTTACTGTGAGGACATGGGAAGTTTTTAATGGCTTCGATCTTATTGGGGTTAGGTTTAACACCTTCTTATGAAACAATGTGGCCAAGGAATTCCGTCTCCTTCCTGAGGAAGTTGGACTTGGTTCGTTGTACTTTAAAGTTAGCAGACCTAAGTCTTTCGAAAATGGTTTTTAAGTGTGTAAGGTGCTCTTGTAGAGAAGTTGAGAAAATTATTATATCGTCCAGATAGACTAGGCAGATGGTTCCGATGAGGTCCCCAAAAACATTGTCCATCACCCTTTGGAAGGTGGCTGGAGCATTTTTGAGGCCAAACGGCATCCTGACGAACTCGTAATGACCTCCTTCTACTGTAAATGCAGTTTTGGGTATGTCATCAGGGTTCATTTCTATCTGGTGAAATCCACTTGCAAGATCGAGTGTAGAAAGTATCTGGCTTTGCCCAATCTGTCTAAGATGTCTGCAATGTTAGGTATGGGGTACCTATCAGATATAGTTTTTTCATTGAGTTTCCTATAGTCGATGACAAGACGCCATTTTTGTTCTCCCGTAGGAGTAATTTTTTTGGGAACGACCCAAACAGGGGCGCTCCACGGGGAATAGCTAGATTTGATGATATCTTGGTCTAGCATTGATTCTATTTGTTTTTTAACTTCCTCTTTATGGATGTAGGATGTTTATGTATAGGATTTTGTATGAAGGGGGGTATCGTCTATAGTTTTTATGGCGTGTGTAATCTTATTGGTGAAGGTAAGTGGGTTTCCTTCGTTGTAGAATATATCTAAATACTTCTTGCAAAGTGAAAGTAGCCCCTGCTTCTCTTCAGGGGATAGGTTCTCGGTATTAAGGGCTTGTAAGGATGTTGCGGTGTCTTGGGGTTGTGGGGAAACTGAGGTGATGTTGAAAAGTTCGACGCTATCGACTGTGGAGTATGGCATACCTTCTATCGGGCTTTCGAGATACAACAACTGATCTACATCGCTATAGTTTGTGATAACGAAATTGGCAGTGTTGTTTTGGGAGCTATAAATACCGTCTGATATTATTAAATCATCATTGATTGAAATTGGGTTAATGTAGAAATCGCCTTGTTTGGTTTTCACTGGTAGTGGCAAAACAGCTTTCTTGTGCCCAGAGATGTTAAATACGTTCGAAGTTAAGTTGCTATGGGTCCATAAGGGAACAGTGGTAGTTGAGGTTTTTAGTTTTAAGTTAGGCAAATCTATTTCTATTTTTAAGTAGGATAATAAGTCCATTCCTATCAGACCATCAAAGTAGGAGTGGAATTTGAAAGGAAGGAGGATCATTTCGCCCGTGATTTGAATTTCGAGTGGGAATGGTATAGATACATGTTGGTAGATTGTAAAATTATTTAGGGCTGTTTTGAGTGTTATAGGCGTTTGTAAGGTCACACAGTTTTGAGAATCAACGTATTTTGGATCGATAAAGGAGTGTGTGGAGCCTGTGTCGATCAGGAATTTCAGAGGGTTTGTATGGGGTAGTTTGATTTTAATGAAAGGTAGAAAAGAACTATGCGTGGCCGGACTTATGTACCCGGTTGACTTCCTGAGGCAGGTTACCGAAAATTCGGGTTGGGTTGAGGTTCCTCCTCTATATTGTTCAGACTATGTGGCGATGATCGGAAGGGGTGTGATGTACTGGCTTGGTTATTGTTATTACTGGATCGGGGCGTACGGTTGTACGAGTTAGATGATCTGTTCTGGTTGGAATTAGAGTACGGTCCTCTACGGTCGTTTCGGTCGTTTCGTCCGTTGCGGTTGTTATTGCCGTTATTATTTCGTTGATTTCTACCATCTGAGTAATTGGATCTCTGCTCTGGTCTATTGGACCGATGGTGTTGTGCCCTATATAAGGTCTGTTCTATTTGGCATTGCTCGTATGCCTGTTCGAGAGTAGAAGGGGACTTTAGCCTGACGAATGTCTTGAGGGGTTCTCTCAAGCCTGTGATAAAAGCGTTGAGACACACTTCGTTATAGACAACTTTCTTGGCGTCTATAACGGCGTTGTTGTGCTCACTGTTTTTAAGTATAGAGAAGAGTTGGCTTCTCACCTTTGATATACCAAAGAACAGTTGCCCTAAACTATGGTTGTCAGAAAATGTGTTAAGTTCGCTTAACAAGATGGCTTCGCTTTTTTTACTCGAATAGAGGCGGATGAGATTGTTCTTTATCTCGTCCCAAACCAGGAGAGTATTTGCGAGCTCTAAGGCTTCGTCGGCTCTATCAATAATTTTGTTCCTAATGGTCCTCAGGGTAAGTAAGCCGTATGGCGTTTGATCTGCTCCTTGGATGAGCATTAGAATTTCCTCCGCGCTGGTAATGAACCTATCTAATTGACGGGGAGTGCCGTCAAAAGTTGGCAAATGCTCAACGAAAGCCAAAATGTCTTTAGGCCTGAATGTCGTCGAGATTACCGAGCTAATTCCACCGACAGTGGGTGTTAAGGGAGTTGGGGTGGGACGGCCAGAATTATTGCTTGAGTCCATTGTAGGGTTTTGGCAAGGTGTTGCCATGGGTTCTTCTGAAATCGGAAGGAGAGGGTCAGATCGTCTAGTAGGGTGAGGAAGCCTATTAGTGGTTGATGAAGCCCCGACAACTGAACGTGTAGTCTTCCTAAGGTTGTAGACAAGTTTCTTTGACATTAGAGTTTAAATTACCCGAAATGTGATCAGAAAACAATGAACAAGTTTTTTTTTCTTCAAGAAAGTGTGTGGGTATGCCTAAAATGTGTCTCAAATGTAAATTATGTACTTATTTAAGTGTGTGTGTATGTAAATAGTGTGTCTTAAACGTAGGTGGTGTACTTATTTTAAGGTATTTTTAAATGTAACGGGTATATTTCTTCTTGGGTGTGCGTCCTTTTCCTATAATTTATCAGGTTCTGCAATGTTATTTGTATTAATACTTATCAAATTATGTGTTGTTCCACGGTATTAGCTTGTGGTTTTTCTTTTCTTAGTTTTGGTTAGTTGAAGTTAAGTCTGATCCGCTTGGCTCTGGTTCTCCTCTGCAAGTGCCACCCGGTTCCCGCGCCACGAGCGTCGAGCCCTCGGTCGGCCCGCATCAGTGCCGAACACGAGCAACGGGACTGCTGCTCTGAGTGCAATCCTGAGTGCAATCCCAGCAACTCTGCATAAAGGTAAGAAAGGCCCCGCTTGCAGACCGTTGACCAGCTCAGCCGTGGCACGTGTATGGTGCGAGGGGCCAGGGGAAGCGTTTAGCCGGTGCTAATTGGTGCCACGAGCGTCGAGCCCTCGGTCGGCCCGCATCAGTGCCGAACACGAGCAACGGGACTGCTGCTCTTGCGCTCGAGTGTTACAATGTTGAGTGCAATCTCAGCAACTCCGGGGGGCAGCTGGGGCGGTGAGGCAAGAAAGGCCCCGCGCGGCGAGGTAAGGAAGGCCCCGCGCGGTGAGGTAAGAAAGGCCCCGCGCGGCGAGGTAAGAAAGGCCCCGCGCGGCGAGCAAGGAAGGCCCCGCTTGCAGCTGGTGTTAACTTTTATGTACAGAATTACGTTACGAAAGGGAACAAAGCATAAATATATGTCGACTTCTCTAATGCATATTTTTTTTTTTTTTTTTTTTATTTATAATGTGCTTTCATGGGTGTAGCGAGACTTCGCGGGAAAGCGAAAGGCGAGACAGCTTGACGACACTCAAGCGTTCACTTCGACTCCCCCGACTTGGTTTTATATCATAGTGGCATGGCGATCAACGTTTGATTCCACACCACCGTGGCTTCCTTATAAGGCATTGTATATAAACGAATGCGAAAAACGCTCCATATGCATGTGTACGCGTTGTCCCTGTGATTATCAGCGTTTGATTTCACACCGACGCGGCTGTACCGTTTAGTGCTGTATGTAAGCGAATGTGGAAAAATATTTTGCATGCATGTGCACCCGTCGTCAGTGTGATGATCGGCGTTTGATTTCACCCCGACGCGGCGACAGAGTACATATGCACAACCACATGGGTATATATATATGTATATTTTTTTTTTTTGATGCCGTTACCAGGGTGTATGCGTACCCGTGACATGATTATCATCGTTTGATTCCATGTCACCATGGCAGCATTCACACTTTTCTTTTGGCTTTGGTCTTTCATTTGGCGTATCACAACTAACTTCAATTTATACGGATTTCTTTATAGTCACTAGTCACTGGTCGACATTTAAGTATGCATTGTTTTGTTTCTCACATTTTCCTACTTACAAGTAAGTGATTACGGTTAGGTAGTTTATCCTACCGGCTGCGCCAGATATCAATCGTGTCCAGAGGGGGAAGCTTATGGAGTTTACCAAAATGTGGAGTTGTTCAAAAATGACGAATAAAAATGCGACTGAGCTCTTCGAAGTGTAAAACCAGAATGAATTTTATTGTGTCATGTTTAGTTGAGTTAGTATGTTTAGTATTGAGTTATGTTTATTGTGTTATTGAGAAGTCTCCTCTAGCTTTCGGTTACTCAAGTTTTCCTTATATATAAGTGGCTTCGTTTTAGGTGTTTAGGTGTAGGGTTCTTAATGTATACATAATCGTAGATTTTGTGCCTCCTCAGCATTCGGCTGGCCGGGTTACTTGTGGACAATGTTAGAGGCGTGGAGGTTTAGGGGGTGGGGTGGTAACTCGCTCACCCTACAACAATCCGGTTTGGGTAGTCGACAAAAAGGGTACAGATGAAAAGGGAAATAAGAAAAAAAAGGATGGTTATAAACTTTCGGAAGCTAAACGCAAAGACAGTGGATGACAAACACCCGGTGCCAAATGTTGTATTCATCCTATCAAATTTGAGAAAAGCCAGATTTTTTACCACTCTAGATCTGAAGTCCGGATTTCATCAAATGCTACCTGCAGAAAATGACAGGGAGAAAGCCGCATTCTCGGTTGAACATGGAAAATACGAGTTTTGTAGACTTTCCTTCGGCCTTAAAAATGCGCGGTCGAGGACACTGTCTTTTTAAAGCAAAACAAACGACTCGGAAATAAACTTACCCCACGCTACAAAGAGGAAAAAATTGAAGCAGACATTGGGACAAGTGTCTTAATAAAGGGGAGGGTAGTACATAAAGATAATTTACGTTAGGATTATTATTTTCTTTGTTTAAGTCCGTGAATTATATTTCAGTAGTGTCAACTTGCCAAAAGTTTATTTACCTAATCATTTATTAAATTTAGACAACTACTCCAAACTTTCAGTACAATATAAAGAATCGTCAACTCCTTAGGTACAGCCTAAAAGTAAATCTTGAACGACCGTCTATAATGATTTCAAAAACTTTAAATTCGCGCAACAGGAACCTTTCGACCCAAGAATTAAGCAGCAAAAGAGCAATAGATTATAAAGCACTGCCTACAGAACAATAACTCAAAATAAAAAACAAAAACGTATTAGTGTTATTAATGGCCTTCCTCATCCTATTTTTATATCATAATAAAACAAGTAAGGTAGCAGCAGTCGAGTTTCCCGATTGCAAAATACCCTGTACCCTTAGACATGCTTACAATTTATTTATTTAGTATCAATAAATAAATGAAACAACATTCTATTAGAAAAGAGGACCATAACAATATAAATTTGGTATGATTTTGGTTATAAAAATAAGTTTCATGTGTCATAAAGCCATACACATTTCGCTGTCAACGTCGTAGTCGGCGTCGCGCAATGCGTGTTTTGCTGCGCTTCTGCTTCCCTTGCCATAGATTTTGCATGTGGCATAACTTCCGTGTTTCTTATCCGATTTGGTTCGCGCGGCGAGGTAAGAGAGGCCCCGCACGGCGAGGTAAGGAAGGCCCCGCGCGGTGAGGTAAGAAAGGCCCCGCGCGGTGAGGTAAGAAAGGCCCCGCGCGGCGAGGTAAGGAAGGCCCCGCGCGGTGAGGTAAGAAAGGCCCCGCGCGGCGAGGTAAGAAAGGCCCCGCGCGGCGAGCAAAGAAGGCCCCGCTTGCAGCTGGTGTTAACTTTTATGTACAGAATTACGTTACGAAAGGGAACAAAGCATAAATATATGTCGACTTCTCTAATGCATATTTTTTTTTTTTTTTTTTTATTTATAATGTGCTTTCATGGGTGTAGCGAGACTTCGCGGGAAAGCGAAAGGCGAGACAGCTTGACGACACTCAAGCGTTCACTTCGACTCCCCGACTTGGTTTTATATCATAGTGGCATGGCGATCAACGTTTGATTCCACACCACCGTGGCTTCCTTATAAGGCATTGTATATAAGCGAATGCGAAAAACGCTCCATATGCATGTGTACGCGTTGTCCGTGTGATTATCAGCGTTTGATTTCACACCGACGCGGCTGTACCGTTTAGTGCTGTATGTAAGCGAATGTGGAAAAATATTTTGCATGCATGTGCACCCGTCGTCAGTGTGATGATCGGCGTTTGATTTCACCCCGACGCGGCGACAGAGTACATATGCACAACCACATGGGTATATATATATGTATATTTTTTTTTTTGATGCCGTTACCAGGGTGTATGCGTACCCGTGACATGATTATCATCGTTTGATTCCATGTCACCATGGCAGCATTCACACTTTTCTTTTGGCTTTGGTCTTTCATTTGGCGTATCACAACTAACTTCAATTTATACGGATTTCTTTATAGTCACTAGTCACTGGTCGACATTTAAGTATGCATTGTTTTGTTTCTCACATTTTCCTACTTACAAGTAAGTGATTACGGTTAGGTAGTTTATCCTACCGGCTGCGCCAGATATCAATCGTGTCCAGAGGGGGAAGCTTATGGAGTTTACCAAAATGTGGAGTTGTTCAAAAATGACGAATAAAAATGCGACTGAGCTCTTCGAAGTGTAAAACCAGAATGAATTTTATTGTGTCATGTTTAGTTGAGTTAGTATGTTTAGTATTGAGTTATGTTTATTGTGTTATTGAGAAGTCTCCTCTAGCTTTCGGTTACTCAAGTTTTCCTTATATATAAGTGGCTTCGTTTTAGGTGTTTAGGTGTAGGGTTCTTAATGTATACATAATCGTAGATTTTTGTGCCTCCTCAGCATTCGGCTGGCCGGGTTACTTGTGGACAATGTTAGAGGCGTGGAGGTTTAGGGGGTGGGGTGGTAACTCGCTCACCCTACAACAATCCGGTTTGGGTAGTCGACAAAAAGGGTACAGATGAAAAGGGAAATAAGAAAAAAAAGGATGGTTATAAACTTTCGGAAGCTAAACGCAAAGACAGTGGATGACAAACACCCGGTGCCAAATGTTGTATTCATCCTATCAAATTTGAGAAAAGCCAGATTTTTTACCACTCTAGATCTGAAGTCCGGATTTCATCAAATGCTACCTGCAGAAAATGACAGGGAGAAAGCCGCATTCTCGGTTGAACATGGAAAATACGAGTTTTGTAGACTTTCCTTCGGCCTTAAAAATGCGCGGTCGAGGACACTGTCTTTTTAAAGCAAAACAAACGACTCGGAAATAAACTTACCCCACGCTACAAAGAGGAAAAAATTGAAGCAGACATTGGGACAAGTGTCTTAATAAAGGGGAGGGTAGTACATAAAGATAATTTACGTTAGGATTATTATTTTCTTTGTTTAAGTCCGTGAATTATATTTCAGTAGTGTCAACTTGCCAAAAGTTTATTTACCTAATCATTTATTAAATTTAGACAACTACTCCAAACTTTCAGTACAATATAAAGAATCGTCAACTCCTTAGGTACAGCCTAAAAGTAAATCTTGAACGACCGTCTATAATGATTTCAAAAACTTTAAATTCGCGCAACAGGAACCTTTCGACCCAAGAATTAAGCAGCAAAAGAGCAATAGATTATAAAGCACTGCCTACAGAACAATAACTCAAAATAAAAAACAAAAACGTATTAGTGTTATTAATGGCCTTCCTCATCCTATTTTTATATCATAATAAAACAAGTAAGGTAGCAGCAGTCGAGTTTCCCGATTGCAAAATACCCTGTACCCTTAGACATGCTTACAATTTATTTATTTAGTATCAATAAATAAATGAAACAACATTCTATTAGAAAAGAGGACCATAACAATATAAATTTGGTATGATTTTGGTTATAAAAATAAGTTTCATGTGTCATAAAGCCATACACATTTCGCTGTCAACGTCGTAGTCGGCGTCGCGCAATGCGTGTTTTGCTGCGCTTCTGCTTCCCTTGCCATAGATTTTGCATGTGGCATAACTTCCGTGTTTCTTATCCGATTTGGTTCAAATTTAAAACTTAGATAGCTTTTATAAGCACCAACGCATATGCCGAATTGCATAGTATTAGGTTAATAATTGTGGGCGTGACAGTTTTTTGCGGTTTGCGGGGAGCGTGGTCGTGGCAGTTTTTTGCTGTTTGCGGGGGAACGGGGGGTGATATCAAAATAAAAAAACAAACTTGTACTGCGTATGGTTATCTATCCAACGATATATGGCACATGTCTGTAGCTCTTGTAGTTTCTGAGATCTAGGCGTTGATACGGACAGACGGACGGACGGACGGACGGACATGGCTATATCGACTCGGCTGTTGATGCTGATCAAGAATATATATACGTTATGGGGTCGGAGATGCTTCCTTCTGCCTGTTACATACATTTGCACCATATTATGATACTCTTTTCACCCATTTTTAATGGGTACAGGGTATAAAAACAAATTTAATCAACGAGCGTTGTACTTTATTATATATTATCAGTATTATTAACAACCAATGTACTTGCAGATTATGTTTTTTGTATTCTATAATAATTTAAGCAAAGCGTTAAAGAAAGCTCTTAAATCTTACTGGCGGAAACGACATATCCGATTGCGGCAACCGGAGAGAACAAATCAACAATTCAATCACAAAAATACAATGAGCTCTCCGCCACCAACTACTCTATCCAACGTGCCAATTGTGACGACACTACAAGACCACCAAGGCCACCGTCAACGAGGCACGGATCACCAGGATTCCCATTCATCATCAACAGTAAATTTGACAAGACTGAGGACAGCCTTCATCTTAGTAAGGGAGGAGTTAACTGGAGTAACTTACTTATTGCTTATGCCTGCTTAAATGTAAGAGTATCGGAGCTTTCGAGAGAAGAGCTAAGTTTTGCTGAAGAACGTAGGATAATCTTAAGAGATCTAATTTGTAATTGGTAGTCGATATTTGTAGATAAGAAGCGTCGATCATCGCCACGCACAAACATACAAATTCGCCCCATTAAGTGCAGACCGCATTTATTATATTATTTATACTTGCACAAATAAATATTGTCAAAAACGATTAATTAAAATTTGTATATACCTAAACCTAATTAGGGAGTCTAGAGGCATGAATTCATTTAATCAATTAAGTTATATATCTGCTTGGCGGATCTGTAGGGTGAATGCGCTGGAGCCTCCTTCTCGCCCTCAGTCCCATTACACATCTACTCGTCAAGAGTTTTCGAACCAACTGGTTCGGGTGGTTTCCCAATTTATTTACGTACGCGGTTGCTTGTTTTTTTATGACATCGCCAATCCTTAGTACCTTCAGCTATTGTTCAATGTCTTTGTTGCGGATGTACCAAGCCGCTCCAGATAGTTTAAGCAAGATTTGCGACTGAGCCACACGAATTTTGTTGAGGTGCGACTTTGCGGCGATGCCATACACTTGGATGCCATATTTCCAAATAGGAGCCAAGACAACCTTATAAATTTTGGCCTTGTTGGAAACTGAAAGTTTGTTTCCAGGCCTAAGGAGCCAAGCCATGCTGTTCGCCTTTGTTTTGAGCCGCCGAGTTACATCCGTTACATGGCGTTGAAATGTAAGTCGCTTATCCAGAGTTTTTTTTTTTTACTTATTAAATCCTCTTGAATAAGAACTAACAATAAGTTTAAAAATCTTAACTATTACAATTTTTTTCTAAATATTTGTTTTATTTTTCCAACTGTTCTGAGATTAAATGTCCGTAAAAATTCCTTCGTTGGGTTGGTAGGTCCTTTCGTCGGAGACGGGAACGACTGCTCAGCTGGCTTAGATTTCTCG
Organism: Drosophila ercepeae; assembly: GCA_018150545.1. NCBI lineage: Eukaryota > Metazoa > Arthropoda > Insecta > Diptera > Drosophilidae > Drosophila > Drosophila ercepeae. Next base: position 274,698 of record JAECWL010000017.1, read on the forward strand.
CTAGATGGTTGGGGTGCGAGGAAAGCTTGCTATGATATTTTTCCATAAGTTCTGTGATTGCATTGATGACTGGTGGAATATTTAAGTCTCTTTGGATGTTTTCGTTCCAAACGTACCACGGTGCCTCAGTGATGATTCTCAGAATCTTTGATTGTGCTCGCTGTATGATGTCAATATTGCTGTTGCTGGCGTTGCCCCATAGCTTTGCGCCATTGGTCCAGATGGGTTTCAATACAGCATTATAGAGTAAGACCTTGTGGTCCAGGCTGAGCGGAGAGCCAGCGTTGATGAGCCAGTGTAAGTTGTTGGCTTTGAGCTTAAGATGGATTTTTTTCGCTTCAATGTGCCTGCGCCATGTGAGTCTTCTGTCAAGGTGTACTCCTAGGTACGTTACCTCATCAGCTTTCGGGAGTGGTATGTTGTTCAACAAAAGTGGTGGGAAGTCTGTCTGTTCAGCGTAAATGTCACGTGCTTTCAGTTTTCCTCGTTTACTTTTATTCGCCAGTCAGAGAGCCACTTCTCAGTGTCTATGAGGTGCAATGCCAGCTGTGCTGTAGCTTGGATTGGGGACCTTGAACGGCTAAGGATAGCTGTATCGTCGGCAAACGTGCACACTGTTAGGCGACTATTTGTAGGAATGTCAGCAGTATAGATGAGGTATAAAGTTGGCCCAAGAACACTGCCTTGGGGGACTCCAGCCTTAATTTCGTGGTCAGTGGAAGTAGCAGTGTTGCACCGCACTGCAAACTTTCTGTCATATAGGTATGACTTTAGAAGTTTGTGTGTGCTTTCGTGTAGAGCTGTTTAAACTTTGAACATTAGGCCGTCTAGCCAGACTCTGTCGAATGCTTGGGATACGTCTAGAAATACGGCTGTACAGTATTCTCGATTTTTAAATGCAGTTCTTATCTCCGCTGTTATTCGATTCACCTGTTCAATGATTCCGTGGAGTTCGCGAAAACCAAATTGATGGGCTGGGATTATATTGTGGGCTCTCAGGTGTGGATTCAGTCGGATTAGCAGGCATTTTTCGAATAGTTTCGATATACATGAGAGTAGACTTATTGGTCTTTAGGATGATAATCGATCTCTTCAATCGTTGTCGAAAGTAGCCAAGTTTTGTGATGGCATTAAAGAGCTGCGTTAGGTAGCGAACTGCAGAATGTGGCAGCTCGGTGATCATTTCCGGGGTAATAAGGTCATAGCCGGGGGATTTTTTCGGGCTGAGATTTTCTTTAATTATGTTAGATATTTCTTTTGGACGAAACACAATTGGGGTGTGTTGCTGGTAGCAGTTTGCGGTTGAAAACGGTAGCGCAAATGTGCTAGTAGCCTCGTTTGGCGTAAATACATTTTGAAGGTGAGCGGCAAATGTGGTGGCTCTGTCTGCATCACTACGTGCTCAGCCGCCTAAGGAATTCCTTATGGGCAAAACGGTTTCAGTCGGTGGGCGAAGAGTTGGGTGGGATCTCCACAGTGACCTATGTTTAATACCTGTTGGTGAAAGTTGCTCTATATATCGGCTCTGAGCGTATTCTTTCTCTTGTTTCAGAGCGTTGGTCAGCTCCCGTGTGGCTATTTTTAGCTTTTGTTTTGCAGAACTTGATCTGGAAGATTGCCATTCATTACGTAAGCGTCGTTTTGCGTGGACGAGTTGCTCGATTTGTGCGTTAGTCTTATTCGGATTATTTGTAACGTTTGTGGTTTTAGGTGTTGCATTTCGAGCTGCTTCCGTAAGAATGGATTCCAGTGTTCCTGTGCAGCTCTCTATATCATGTTCAGTATTGAGTTTTGGGCTTAGCTCAATGTGTGAACTTATATATTTTTTATACCTTAGCCAGTTCGTTTTGTGCGAAGTCAGTCTGTAAGGTGGTTTTACATTTTCTGTGTACCGGGGCATTATACGGCCGCTAGTGTGAGGTGAGTGTTGTCCTCCAGCTGTATATTGATAGATGTGGCCTGTAGATGAATTTCAGCAAACTCTTTGTAAAAGTGGTGCTTCATACGGTTCCTAATTAGAATGCCGGTCCCACCGTGTGCTCTACCATCGGGGTGATTTGTACCATAGAAGTGGTAATCTCTTATTCGAAAATTGTGTTTGCTTGTAAGATAAGTTTCCGAAAGAAGCATTACGTCGATATGCTTCTCATGTAGGAATTGAGCTAGCTCAAGTTTGCGCTGTAAAACGCCATTGGCGTTCCACGTAGCTATGCGTAAAATAGCCATTATTTATTTTGATTGTTGGGAGACAAGCATTTGTATCAATAGGTTTTGATTACGCATCATGTCTTGAATGGTGGTTTGCATAAATGCCATGAATTCCATCATGCATCAAGCCGAGGCTTGCATCAAAGCTTAGTTTTCGTTTCTTGCTGCTCAGATGGCCTATAGTTTTGTTGTGTGTCCAATTTTGTGTGTTCTTCATGTGAGGTTTGGGAGTTTTGGGGTGGAGGCCTCATCCATGATTTTAAAACGTTTGCAAAACTTATCTTGTTACCGCTTGGTATAGTCCAGGGAGCAATACTTGTTGGTTTCGAAAAAGTACTTCTGGATTTGTTTCCGATGATGTCAGCGTTGCTGTTCCTTGGTGTACCCGTGCCGTGATCATTCTTTTGTGGAGATGGGTTTTTAGCTCTTTGTAGATTGGACAGCCTCTGTAGTTTGCTGTGTGATTACCCCCACAGTTACCCCACTTTTTCGCGCTTGCATTTTCTTTATTAGCTTGGCAGTGTGTGGAGACGTGGAGATCTCCACAGACTACACACACTGGGCGAAGTGTGCAATACGATCTCGTATGGCCGTATTCTTGGCAGTTCATACATTGTAAAGGAGCGTTACGTTTATGCGACTCTTCTACTGTAATCCTATGGTGCAGAAGGAGCTGGAGTTTATAAATTTAATGAACCTGGTTTTTTTAGATGCTTGTTTTCTGGTTCAAGCTCAATCTTAAAGAGTGGTTGCGGCTGCCTGTTTCTTTTTTTGATATTATGTACGCTTTTGACGCAAAATCCCTTTTCCTTTAGCGCCTCAGCTATCTCTTCGGGCTTTACATCAGGCTCAATGCCCTTCAGTACTACTTGTAGACCCTTGCTACTTTTAAGCTGGTAGGTGTAAAAGCATGTTTTGTTTGCAGTAAGATGGTTTGTGACTTTTCTGTAGTTTTCCTCCGTTTTCGTTTCAAGTTTGATTTCATTAATAGTACCTGTTATGAGGGGTATTATATAAAAGCTATCTTTTCCAATAAGGCCAATCAAAGAATTTACCAAACCGTTTGTGCTCTTCTCGCGGATGTAAATTGGGGGAGGCTTTATTTTCTTTGGTTCGTTATCGATGGATTTCAGTGCCACGTCCTCGTTGGTATCTGCCAGCAAAGCGAATCTGTTGTTATTTGCGGGCGCTTCATTGTTGATCGAGGTAGTATTGTCGCGTATATTTTTCATCTTGTTTTCTGTTTTGAAATTTTTAGGGCTAAGCTTCCGCTTTATTGTAATGTAGGGGTCCAGTCCAGTCTGTGAGGCCGACCCAACTTTTTTGTTTGAGTTTTGTTTTGCTAGTTGTGCAGCAGTGCCGTTTGGCTCTCGCGCTTTTGTTTTTGTTTTCGCTGACTCAGTAAGAGCGTAAGCGGGTGTAGCCAATGGCGAAGTAGAGCAGGCTGTCGGTATTGCTCCAGTTGTTGTTGCAGATAGCGGGGCTTGTGTCGGAGCTAGAAGTGCGGGAGAGCAAGAGCGCGTTCTTTCTTGATTTGTTGGTACAAGAAGGTTCCTTGGGTTATGGGTTATTGGCCGCTCGTTGTCTTCGTTTGCAGGTGTCGAGGAGACATAAGAAAAGTAAGCGTTGTTATGAGAGCCGGCGATCGTCTTGCTTTCGTTGTCGCTGAGCGCGAGTGTCGTTCTGGCTCATGGTGCTTTTTTTTTTTTTAATCAACTTGTTTGAAACTATAACATAACAATATAAACCATAACAATATAAATTTGGTATGATTTTGGTTATGAAAATAAGTTTCGTGTGTCATAAAGCCATACACATTTCGCTGTCGACGTTGCAGTCGGCGTCGCGCAATGCGTGTTTTGCTGCGCTTCTGCTTCCCTTGCCATAGATTTTGCATGTGGCATAACTTCCGTGTTTCTTATCCGATTTGGTTCAAATTTATAAGCACCAACGCGTATGCCGAATTGCATAGTATTAGATTAATAATTGTGGGCGTGGCAGTTTTTTGCTGTTTGCGGGGGAACAAGGGGTGATATCAAAATAAAAAAACAAACTTGTACTGCGTATGGTAATTACCTATCCAACGATATATGGCACATGTCTGTAGCTCTTGTAGTTTCTGAGATCTAGGCGTTGATACGGACAGACGGACGGACTGACGGACGGACGGACGGACGGACGGACGGACGGACAGACGGACATGGCTATATCGACTCGGCTATTGATGCTGATCAAGAATATATATACTTTATGGGGTAGGAGATACTTCCTTCTGCCTGTTACATACATTTGCACCATATTATGATACCCTTTTCACCCATTTTTAATGGGTACAGGGTATAAAAAGAGCTGAGGATTTAGTAGGCTTTTAAGCTTGTGCCGAAGTCCTTCATGCTACACTCTGTCGAAAGCCTGCTGGATGTCCAGAAAAGCTCCAACGACGTACTCCTTTACATGGAAACCTTCCAGTATAAAGTTCTCTGCGCGGTGTAACTGTTCAGGTGTGCCATGCCCGAGTCTAAAAACAAACTGAAACTTTGTAATAGTTTTTTGGATCTTTCGGGACTCGAGCAATCTTCTCAGGATGCACCTCTCAAGTAATTTTCCAAATGCTGGAAGCAGGCTTATTGGGCGATAGGAGTCTAATTCCTCTGCTGGCTTCCCAATTTTATGGAGCATAATGATATGCGCCTTCTTCCAGGCGCTTGGGAAGTGTCCCAGTCGAAGAGCAGAGTTGAAAATCAGTACAAGGAATAACAAAGCTCTGTGGGGCATCAGCTTAATGGAGCGGTTGTCGATGTGATCCGCACCAGGAGCCTTGTTATTGCGAAGGGATTTGATATCATCTTCCAATTTCGTGAGCTTAATAGGCTTTACAGGAAGAGCCATCTGCAATGGGGCTTCTAGGGATTCAGCAACCAGTTTTACTCGTCTTGGCGATGCTGTCTCGAACGGCTGGAATCTTTCCTCCAGGTTTCTGGCAAACGCTTCAGCTCTGTCCTGAGGTGATTTTGCCCAAGTGCCATCTGGGTTACGAACTGGAAACTTTGGAGCAACTTGTCTCTTGAATCTCTTCGGGGCTTCCAGAGCGCGAATTTTGAGTTTTCATCAGCAGTGGCTTTCCCGAGGAACGCGTCAGTTGCTTCTCTTTTCAGGATGGCCAGTACTTTTCTCACCCGATTTGATATCCATCGGTACAGTCTGTCAATTATTGGGTCATTGGACCTGATGAACTCACGCCGGAGAAGTTTCTTGAGAGTTAAGAGTCCTACTGCTTTCGGAGAGAGAGCAATGCTGCTACGCACGTTGCGTAGGTGAACTGCGCCGCCAGGAGCTGCAATTTGGGCTGTAAATTTAATCTTCTTCATAAGAGTTTCAACCGCTTTCTCGATATCGTCTCTGTATTGAGGTTAAAGGCATTGTTAAGCTCGTACTGGAACAGCCTTATATTCGCACCAGGTGGAACGAGCATCCTAATAGGGGCGGTACTTTGAGGTGACTTTGTTAGTGAAGCGATTAGCGGCAAGTGATCGGAAGATAATTCATACTCTTCGCGTACTGATAGTGGACTGCTAGCTATACTATTGTACAAGAAGTCGATACATGAAGTTACATTCCTCGTGTTATACGGGTAGTAAGTAAGCCATTTGCGCTGCGTCAACGACTTAGAACCTCTGACTTCTTTGATCTCCTAAAGTAGCTCAGAGATGGTTTTTCTGTAGACCAGCAATTGTCTGCTGCATTGAGATGATGATTTGAGCGAGGGAGCCATCAATTACCGTTTGGTTAGGATGTTGAGGTTCGCTTGCGTTTATTACAGGAGCAAACGCAGCATCCGGAAAAGTCTGGTAACTTGTATTTAAGATAGAATTTCGCTGTTGGGAGTATTTTCCGTCAGGTCGTGTGCTCTGTTGTCCAGGTCTAGACGCATCTGCATACGATAGGCCCTGCCGCACGATTGAGGTTGGAATAGTTTGTTGCTTGTTGTTGCGCATGGGCTGTGAGTGTTCTACGCGGGTCATGGGGGTAATGTTGATTCCAGTTTTGTTGCTTTTGAGCCTCTGGACGTATATTCTGCAGCCCTTGTGAGTTGCCTCATGTTTTCCATGGCAATTAAGGTATTCCAAGTCGTCATAGGTCTTTGCCTGATATTGACTGGAACCAGTCCAATGAGGCAAACTGCATCTACCACATCTGGGCTCTTTGGTGCACTAGTTTTTGGTATGATCAAAGCCAAAACATCGGTAACATTGACGCATATCAACATTTTTCCTCGGCAGTTCCACTCTGACTCTTTGACGGCCACATTTATTTATTTTTAGAGCTTCTCGGTTATTAATAGCCTTTTACATGTCTATAAACCAAACGTTATGGCCAGAAGCCTTGCTGGATCCGGTTCAGAGGAGTTAACATTCTGTGATTTCACCTATGGATTATAAGTATTAACCACAGTGACCTTGGGAGGTGAACGCATTTAAAATTTGCTCGACTGGGGTAGGAGCAGCCAAGTTGCACACCACAACCCTGTAGGCTCTGTCTTCCGGGAGGCAGAAGTGAGTGTATTGGAGATTTACTTCTGATAGTTTTTATACCCTGTACCCATTAAAAATGGGTGAAAAGGGTATCATAATATGGTGCAAATGTATGTAACAGGCAGAAGGAAGCATCTCCGACCCCATAAAGTATATATATTCTTGATCAGCATCAACAGCCGAGTCGATATAGCCATGTCCGTCTGTCCGTCCGTCCGTCCGTCCGTCCGTCCGTCTGTCCGCCTAGATCTCAGAAACTACAAGAGCTACAGACATGTGCCATATATCGTTAGATAGGTAATTACCATACGCAGTACAAGTTTGTTTTTTTATTTTGATATCACCCCCCGTTCCCCCGCAAACAGCAAAAAACTGCCACGACCACGCTCCCCGCAAACCGCAAAAAACTGCCACGCCCACAATTATTAACCTAATACTATGCAATTCGGCATATGCGTTGGTGCTTTCAAAAGCTATCTAAGTTTTATATTTGAACCAAATCGGATAAGAAACACGGAAGTTATGCCACATGCAAAATCTATGGCAAGGAAAGCAGAAGCGCAGCAAAACACGCATTGCGCTTCGCCGACTGCGACGTTGACAGCGAAATGTGTATGGCTTTATGACACACGAAACTTATTTTCATAACCAAAATCATACCAAATTTATATTGTTATGGTCCTCTTTTCTAATAGAATATTGTTTCATTTATTTATTGATACTAAATAAATAAATTGTAAGCATGTCTAAGGGTACAGGGTATTTTGCAATCGGGAAACTCGACTGCTGCTACCTTACTTGTTTAGTGATAGCTCTGTGGGCATCAGAGTCACGGGGGTATATGCGCAAGTTGCCATTACGCACGATCTTGAGTTCATATGAGTCAGGCGATACCGCCGAGTCGAGAAGCCTTTCTAAGGCAGGTACGTCGCTGACAGCAAGTACTGTTATTTTACTAGGCTTTGGTGACTTCTTTGTCACTGGAATTTCAGCTTGTCGAGATTCTTCTTCTGCATCGGTTTCGACCTGGAGAATGTCGATGCTATTTTCGCCTTGTTGACAGTCTTCTTGATTTGGAAGAGCAGCAAATTGATTTGAAGCGAGATGGTTTCTATCTTCGTCTACATGCGCTCTTTTTTTGAACTTTTTGGTGAGGTTAGTAGGCTTCTCTTTTTGGATGGAACATTTTGCCAAGAGACTGAAGTCCGCTGGAATGTGAGCGTAATACTATTTTTATACTCTGTACCCATTAAAAATGGGTGAAAAGGGTATCATACTATGGTGCAAATGTATGTAACAGGCTGAAAGAAGCATCTCCGACCCCATGAAGTATACATATTCTTGATCAGCATCAACAGCCGAGTCGATATAGCCATGTCCGTCTGTCCGTCCGTCCGTCCGTCTGTCCGTCTGTCTGTCCGTATCAACGCCTAGATCTCAGAAACTACAAGAGCTACAGATATGTGCCATATATCGTTGGATAGGTAATTACCATACGCAGTACAAGTTTGTTGTTTTATTTTAATATCACCTCCCCCTCCCCCGCAAACCGCAAAAAACTGCCACGACCACGCTCCCCCGAAAACGCAAAAAACTGCCACGCCCACAATTATTAACCTAATGCTATGTAATTCGGCATATGCGTTGGTGCTTATAAAAGATTTGAACCAAATCGGGTAAGAAATACGGAAGTTATGCCACATGCAAAATTTATGGCAAGGGAAGCAGAAGCGCAGCAAAACACGCATTGCGCTTCGCCGACTGCGACGTTGACAGCGAAATGTGTATGGCTTTATGACACACGAAACTTATTTTCATAACCAAAATCATACCAAATTTATATTGTTATGGTCCTCTTTTCTAATAGAATATTGTTTCATTTATTTATTGATACTAAATAAATAAATTGTAAGCATGTCTAAGGGTACAGGGTATTTTGCAATCGGGAAACTCGACTGCTGCTACCTTACTTGTTTAGTGATAGCTCTGTGGGCATCAGAGTCACGGGGGTATATGCGCAAGTTGCCATTACGCACGATCTTGAGTTCATATGAGTCAGGCGATACCGCCGAGTCGAGAAGCCTTTCTAAGGCAGGTACGTCGCTGACAGCAAGTACTGTTATTTTACTAGGCTTTGGTGACTTCTTTGTCACTGGAATTTCAGCTTGTCGAGATTCTTCTTCTGCATCGGTTTCGACCTGGAGAATGTCGATGCTATTTTCGCCTTCTTGACAGTCTTCTTGATTTGGAAGAGCAGCAAATTGATTTGAAGCGAGATGGTTTCTATCTTCGTCTACATGCGCTCTTTTTTTTGAACTTTTTGGTGAGGTTAGTAGGCTTCTCTTTTTGGATGGAACATTTTGCCAAGAGACTGAAGTCCGCTGGAATGTGAGCGTAATACTATTTTTATACTCTGTACCCATTAAAAATGGGTGAAAAGGGTATCATACTATGGTGCAAATGTATGTAACAGGCTGAAAGAAGCATCTCCGACCCCATGAAGTATACATATTCTTGATCAGCATCAACAGCCGAGTCGATATAGCCATGTCCGTCTGTCCGTCCGTCCGTCCGTCTGTCCGTCTGTCTGTCCGTATCAACGCCTAGATCTCAGAAACTACAAGAGCTACAGATATGTGCCATATATCGTTGGATAGGTAATTACCATACGCAGTACAAGTTTGTTGTTTTATTTTAATATCACCTCCCCCTCCCCCGCAAACCGCAAAAAACTGCCACGACCACGCTCCCCCGAAAACGCAAAAAACTGCCACGCCCACAATTATTAACCTAATGCTATGTAATTCGGCATATGCGTTGGTGCTTATAAAAGATTTGAACCAAATCGGGTAAGAAATACGGAAGTTATGCCACATGCAAAATTTATGGCAAGGGAAGCAGAAGCGCAGCAAAAGACGCATTGCGCGACGCCGACTACGACGTTGGCAGCGAAATGTGTATGGCTTTATGACACACGAAACTTATTTTCATAACCAAAATCATACCAAATTTAAATTGTTATGGTACTATTTTCTAATAGAATATTGTTTCATTTATTTATTGATATTAAATAAATAAATTGTAAGCATGTCTAAGGGTACAGGGTATTTTTCAATCGGGAAACTCGACTGCTGCTACCTTACTTGTTTCAATTTGCGGTAATAGGCGACAATTTCCAGATTTTTTCTGGTTAGGCTTGTTAAAATAACTTGAGGTGCTAACCATAAGAGGCTCCCTGCCAGTTGTGAAAGTACCTCCAGATGACCAGGTAGTTGAACAGCTGCGGTCGAGGCTACTGAAAAAGAAGCTGGGGTAGGCACAATGGTGACTCCGTTGACGTATTTTGAGGCATCTTGCGAAGTGCCTTGTGAGGCAAGATGTTCCCTTTACTTTACACGCAGCTGAGTTGGAGTAAGACCTGAGATTTACTTCAATTTATGATAATTTGATAGCCAAGGTCTGGACTTGTTAAGCTTATCAATGAGCTCAATGTCAGACATACTATTATTGTCTATTGCCAATTGTTAATATTTAATCAGTTAAATATTAAAATTGGATGATTATTATTTCAGTTTTTTTACGTGTTTTGATTTTGGTTACGCTCACAAACCAAACAAATGCAGAAGAGGTTTGCTGATAAGTTTTATTGCCCCTTTTGTGCGGCCGCGGGCTGGTTGAGGGGAAATAAAGTGCCCAATTGGGCAGTGCACGCTGAACTTGTGTAGTGGTTTTTTATCTTATTGGCGAACTTTTGCCGGCACCGTTATATTCGGTGCCCACTGGTTAAAGAGGGCTATTAATAGCACAGAGCAGAGGTAAGTCGAGATTTGATTAGCTGAAACTTTATGCAAGCGCGACACGACTGGTTTTAGTGAATGCAGATTTGCGAATAATAGAAAAGCAGAACAGCTTTGCAAATTTCGCGCTACGACAAAGTTGTACCAAGTGATGGATTTCGAATTACCAGTGATCGCTTTATTGAAGCACGCAGTCACCAAGAAAACAAAAAGGGGGCATGTAACTATATCAAATCACCAACAAGGCGATAGAAATAAACTCACAATCAAAAAAAAAGGAGGAAGTGTATGATAAGCTTTTAAATACAGTCACACAGACCCCTGAAAACACATACACAAGCATAAAACGAAGACTTATTGCTGAAAAGAATAGACGCAATGCAGCTAAAGCCGCCTGTGCAGAAAAGTGTACGTAAAAAGTTAGTCTTATTGGCAAAAAAAGGTATTTTTTTCTTCGCAGCTCTTCCTGTTTTTTTTTCAAAATTTCTCTGATACCGACGCAAGCGTGGAATAGACGTCACTCCAGCTGATCGCAGATTTAGTGTGGTGCAACTTCAAAAAATTCACCTTTGTAAGCGAAATATGACCACTAAGCAGCAAAACTCAAGAAATCGTCTTGGCTTGACGTGTGAAGCGACGACAAAGAGATAGATCCAACCTCGACTTCAGCCGGTCGCTCTAACCTCGCTCCAAGTAGGGGCGCCTCTTGAAATTGTATCCAGGACCCAGAAAAGAATCTCTTTAGAATATGGGAAAAGGCAACTATGCGGGAGCACATTAAAGCTTTAGGAAAGGACACTGGAACCAAAAAATTAGAACCATCGAATTCTGAGCTGATAGATAGCCGTATTCTGGCAGCCTTATTACGCAGTGAACTCCTACTGAAATGGATGCATGGCTTATTCTCCCTTCACCTAAAGTCTGGCAAGCCTCCACAAAATGTTTCTTAGGCATCGTCACTAAGCTGGATCTGCAGGCTCAGACGTATCAACCAAAGCCAACCTAGTTCCAACCAACCGGCTCTGAACTGTACAACTCATAAGGATAAAAGTCAACCTTGGATTCGCTACTGGCACGCAGAAAAAAGGGGCGTGGCGGCGCGCTCTCTTTTTAAGTTCACAAATTCGCGTGAAGTAACTTCATACATCTGGGTAAATTCTGAATCGATTGGTGAACAAATGAAGATGCGTTTCCTATCCAACATAATTGAGATTAAGTGCAAGGTCCTGGACGAAATCACTGGTTGTACTTTTGCATATCTCTTACTCCTGCACTATAATGTGATGTGCGCACATATTGAGTATCTACTGTATACAAATACAGCTTAATATTTTAACAAAAACATAAATACTAACACATTGTACAACTATTATACAATGTTCAAGTTAACGGTTCAGCCCAAGTCCCAGTGTAAGAAGATCACTCACTTGAGCGGCCCGTTAATACAAAAGTGGTCAATCAGCGTTCCCACGCTAGCCATAAATGGGCCATAACAACATGCGCGTATATAACACTCTCCCTTCCCTTCAGCGCTGAGTAGCAGCGATATATATACAAGCTAAAATAATAAATATATAAAAAAGCCGCTTCGTTGCTGGCGTCACCAGCAGCGCAGCTCCGCTGTTTTGTCTAAGCAAACTTTTATATGAATATATTAAAAACACTCCAGAATTAGACTTCGATGGGAGAGAAACCTTCCCTGCTCCCATCTAATTATTTGGATATGTATTATTTGGATATTTTGGAATTGGGTTATTTGGAAATATACTTGGGACTACCCATACTACAATAAGTAACTCTGTTTTGGTAAAGTATTGTAGTTAAAGGTAGTGATACTTTTGGATAAATAAGGTCGTGATACTATTCTTTTCAGTGCTATAAAATTGTGCGACAAGCGGATTCCCGCTTCCCAGTCGGGCATTCATTGTTGACTATATAAACATGTTGTACATTTTAAATGTGTCAGTTTTAATGCCTTTGCCTCAAATGCTATTTCCCGCTCCCCTCCATTATATACGCACTCGTGTTGGCAACTACCAATTCCATGCACTTATTGCCAATTCAGTAGCCTCCAAATGCGTTACAAATGAGTTACCCATGTTTAAGCGAACCGCTGTAGCGATGTTGTCTTGCCAAAATCGCTCGTTAGCCTGATTAGCCAACAAACATGCAGTCACACATATCTCTTTTTCTATTCAAAGACCGGACGAGTTTATTTTCTGTGCTCTGAAAATATAGAAAATACTGCAAGTGAAAAGTTAATATTTACCAACAATTTACCACAAAAATTTAACGAAAAGGCGCTTAATCCAATGCATAATCGCTTGTTAAAATAGCTGTTGAAACTCCTTTTATTTGTACAGTTATATAATATGTTTCAAAAAAAATTAACAAAAAAAAAACCAAGCCACGAACTCTCACAATGAGTCAAAACGACATTCGCACTCAACCTCAACAAGAGCAAGACACGACACTTGTGTATTACTAGTGTCTATTTTTTGCATAGAAACAGACGGACATGGCTATATCGACTCGGCTATTGATGCTGATCAAGAATATATATACTTTGTGGGGTCGGAGATGCTTCCTTTAATGCGTTACACATTTTTGGACAAAATTATAATACCCTCTGCAAGGGTATAAAAAACGAAGCCACGAACTCTCACAATGAGTCAAAACGACATTTCCACTCAACTTCAACAAGAGCAATACAAGTGTCGTCTTTTATCTATCCGAAGCAACGCGTATTTCTCATTTATGTCTTCGTAACCCGCGGAAGTCCACGAAATAAAGGCAAACGTCGATCGGCCACTGTAACTCACCCCCAAACCGATACATGAACTTATGCCAACAACGAACGAGAGAGCGCGTTCTGGCTTACCGGCAATACCAACGATGAGCCAAAGAAAACTGACCTCTCCAACTGCAACGGTATCGACCGTACGCACGGTGGCGACTGAAACTCTTGTTTCTGCTGAATCAGCAGTAAAGCCCAAAACACTGCAATCTGGGTTAGATTGTCACATCAAAATAAAACGAAAATTGAGCTCACAAAATTCACGGCGGGAAACATAACAAAGATCAATCGACACATTCTAAGTCAGCGTACTGAGACCCAAGCGTCCAAAAGATTTGCAATATTGGCAGATATCGATAAGGATCTACCCCCCAGCACTGACGAAGGGGACAAAAAGAAACCAAATCCTCCACCTATATACATCCGAGAGAAAAGCTCGAATACTCTTGAACTTGTTGGAAAAAACAACTTCCACATAATACCCCAAAAAAAGGGCAGCATTCACGAAACCAAGGTCTAAGTAAAAACCGGAAATAAGTCAATTCCTTCATGACAATCATATTGATGTCCTTCTACTGTCAGAAATGAATCTCACTGTATTTAACACTGTAATTTCACTGTAATAACGCTTTCAAATAAGTAGCTTTTTGTTCAACGGAACAAATCATCTAGATGGAAAATCACATGGCGGAATCGGTACCCTGATTAGAAATCGTATCAAACACCACTACCATAGCGATTTCGCAAAAAACTACTTGCAGGCCGCATCTATAAATGTAGAACTACGCAGCAGCGTTCGTTTTAATGTTTCCAAAAAAAAATTTCTGAACTTCTTCAACACCCTAGGGGACCACTTCATTGCTGCAGCTGACTACAACGCCAAACACACCCACTGGGAATCATGCCTTATCACCCCTAAAAGAAAACAGTTGTATAACGCCATTATGAAGGCAAACAGAAAGCTTGACTACGTCTCTTCAGGCAGAACATCATACTGGCCTACGGATCCGAACAAAATTCCTGACGTGATCGACTTCGCAATAACCAAAACTATACCTCGAAACCTCATCAGTTCCAAATCTTTACCGGAACTGTCATCTGACCACTCACCAGTTCTTTTAAATCTGAACCTTCTCCAACGCCCTGAGACTACAATGCATGCTAGAAGATTAACAACAAAAGAAAATATATCAGTTCACACATTGAGCTGAACCAAGGCTAAACTTTGATGCCGATATAGAATCAGCAGCAAATACCATGGAGAGCGTCTTAGTTACAGCCGCCAGAATCTCAACACCTCAAATAGAGAGCGCACCTAGCAGAACCAGGATGATAAACGCAGACATCGCGCGGCTCGTTCTTGAAAAACGACGTATGCAACGGGAGTGGCAAATCGAAATCTCTCCAATGCGCTGAAGGAAGAAGTTAAAAACGCCCAACTTCGCTATATAGAGCAACTTTCAATTTCAGGCAGCAAAAATTCCCTAAGGAAAGCCCATTCCAGTTTAACCATACCGGCAGAATCGATATCACCATTAAGGAATATCACTGCTGGTTGGGCCCGCAGCGATAAAGATAGAGCTACCACATTTGCAACGCATATTCAACGTGTGTTCCACCCGAACCCTGCTACAAGGTCGTTTGTATTACCCACGGTAACAGGCGACGACCGAGCACCACATGAGCCAATCGAATTTCAAGCGAATGAAATATCTAAAATCATCAAGGATAAACTAAATCCAAAAAAGTCCCCAGGATGTGATCTAATAACTCCAAAGATGATTGTCGAGCTTCCATACTGTGCTGTAAGCACTATTTTTTGCTTTTTAACGCTATCATAAAACTCGGGTACTATCCAGAGAGATGGAAAAAATCGGTCATAGTATTGACCCCTCTGCCTACCAAAGGCAAGCAAGGACCACTCAGTTACCTCATCGTACAGGCATATAAGCCTATTGTCTTGTCTTTTAAAACTATTTAAAAAATGTCTGATGACTTGAATAATACCCTTTCTGAGGACACGCAATGTTATTCCAGCGCATCAGTTTGGCTTTTGAAAGAAACATGGAACCATTGAACAAGTCAATCGAATAACAACATAAATAGAATCTGCTTTCGAAAAGCGGGAATATAAAACTGAAATATTTCTGGATGTCTTTTAGGCCTTTGACAAGGTCTGGCTAGATGGATTAATGTTCAAGATCAAAATAATGCTTCCCCAAAACACCCACAAACTCCTAAAGTCGCATCTCTACAACAGAACCTTTGCTGTAAGATGAAACTCTGACATGCCCGATTGACCATGCTATAAACGCGCGAGTTCGTCAAGGTAACGTACTTGGACCAACGCTGAACGTCCTTTATACAGCAGACGTAGCCACAAGCAGACTAACAACTTCTACGTTTGCCGATGACACAGCGATTTTAAGCCGACCCAATGCCCGGTACAAGCCACAAATTAACTCTCTTCTCACTTAGTGGCCGTGGAGAAGTGGCTATCTGACTGGCGAATCTATCCTTCAATCACTTTAAGCAACACCATAATACCGAAAGCAAATAAAGTGACGTATCTCGGAGTGCACCTCGACCGACGTCTCACCTAGCGCAGGAACATCGAAGCCAAAAGAAAACACCTTAAGCTGAAGGGTAGTAGTTTCCACTGGCTTATCAACTCTCGGTCACCCGTCTGTTTGGGCTACAGGGTCCTACTCTATAACTTCGTACTAAAACCAATTTGGACGTACGGCTCCCGACTATGGGGAAGTGCCAGCAGTAGTAAGATTGATATTATGCAAAGGACTCAACCTGGTATATCCGGAACGAAAATATACAAAGAGACCTTAACATCACATCCGTCAAAGAAGTAATAACCCAAAAAAACGAAAGTAAATGAGCAAATTAATCTCACACCGATCCCGACTCCTCCGCAACGACCTACCCAACACTGATCCTTTCTCGCATAATACAGCTAAAAAGACTGTTAAATATTGTTTATAGTTAAGATTTGAAAACTTATTTTTAGTCTCATTATACCTAGGAAGATCCAATAAATACAGCAAAGTTATATAAAAACAAGAAAAGTTATCTTTGGCTTGCCGAAGATGGTATACCCTTGCAGATCTTTACAAAATTGCAATAAGTACTTATGTAAAAATCAGAAGTCTTTTCAAAATTATTGGTATGGCTATGTCAAATGAATTAATGTTGAATTCGGTTGCAAAACAAAAAACTTTTCCATACAAAGACTTGTTTGTGATATAGTGGTCCGCTCCAGACCAAACTTTAAAAAATCATGTATGGCTATGTCAAATGAATAAATGTTTAATTCGGTTGCAATAGCTTGGAGAACAAAAAAGTTTTCCATACAAAGACTTGAAATCTGATTGATCGTTTGTATGGCAGCTATATGATATAGTGGTCCGATCCAACCGATTTTTAAACTTGATCTGCGTGCAACAAAAATAATGATCTGGTAAAAATATCAAAACGCTAGCTTTAAAACTACTGTCTATTTTTTGCATAGAAACAGACGGACATGCCTATATCGACTCGGCTGTTGATGCTGATCAAGAATATATATACTTTGTGGGGTCGGAGATGCTTTCTTTAAAACGTTACACATTTCTGGACAAAATTATAATACCCTCTGCAAGGGTATAAAAAACCGTTAATAGCTCTGCCAAACTTCACCGTATATGGTATAACGGTGAATGTTATACGAGTTATATTCTTTACTATCGGATTCAATTTATACAGGACCCTATTAAGCTATAGAGTTTTGAGTTTCTTGTTAGATAAGTGACTTCGGATCTGCATGATCAATGATCGTAGGATTTAGTATGTTGCTTTAAGCTAAGGTAATGGAAAGCATTTAATTTGAATCCCGGTGGTCCAAATTCCATTTTTAGCAAGTAGTCAAACATATATCTGTGGGGTGGCAACAACATGGTGTCAGTTAGCTTTTTTATTTGCTTTTTGTTTCTGAATTTATTGGTATTGGCCATTGTGATTTTCAACCTAGCTGCCACTACCTTTAAAACTGTCCATTAAAAGTCTAAGAAGGTTTATTTTTATTATGTCGTATTCTCCTGTCCAACTTTAGGCGTCTGACAATTTCTGCAATGCTATGGAACCATTCCCCTTGGCTTATTAATAATTTAATTGAATTAATGGCTCATTGTTGCAATAAACAGTTCTAATATTGGTGAACAACGGCTTATTAAAAGGGAAGTAAAATTTGTAGTTCGTTCATTAGAAATGTAAAATGCAAAAAAAGATTTATATTGAAGATAAAGCAGTTCTTTATTACACATCCTGGTACTCAATCGGGACCTTACCAATAGACCGGGTTTGCCTTCAGATGATCCGATAACAAGCTGCTTTCGGAGAAAAATGTTCTGGAAATAAGATTGTCTGCTTGAATATTAAATGTTTAAGGCTCATACATAATTGTACAAGGTGACTACGTAGTTTGAAAGAATGTTGCGAATAAATGGACAATAGAATGATCAGAAATTGCATATAAATTTTCAAATTAAATCAAGGGATGAGAAGATAGATGATTACGCTTATTGTTTATAAAATTATCAAACTGCTTCGTGTTCCGTGTCAATTGAGTCCTCAAGCGCTAAGTTAAATTTTATAACATTCAAAATTTTACGTACGGAAATGTCAAACATACCCGCAGTGAAATCATGGTGTCTTGATAGGGGTAACGATGATGAATTTTTAATATTTGACCAAGTGATTTATGGTAGATTGAAGTCACGCAGAGTCCCTTGTTCCTATCGAACATAAATTTAAAAGGTAGTGTATAACAACACATAATAAGCAGTGATTGAGCAGATAAAGTGATTTGTTCACGCTAAATTCAAAAATACCAGAATTTGGTAACTTAACCTCTTCAGAAACAAAATCGGAATCCACAGAGATTCGGACTTCTCCATCTCTTCGCATAAGTCAGTCTTATCTAATAAAGCTGTACCCACCTGGTAAAACTTCAGAGCTAAATATCTACGGCCAGGTTTAGCCAGGTTTCTGCAAAGACAATAATAGGTGATTCAAATGAAGAATCTTACGAATAAAGTTTAGTGAGCTTACCATGTATCCCCCTTGTATTCTGATTGGTAAAAATAATATATGTTTGTTTTTTGGTAAGGGGGCAGGCTAGTCAGGTTTGGTAATTATTTTTTTTTTTGTAAGTGGATTCGGGTCCAAGGATTCACTTAAAATTATCATGGAGAATAAATCGGACTTTTTTTAGGTGCCAAATTTATATTTATAACTCATGCTCTTGGGGTAGAAAAGAGATATGATCGAATAAAGCCTATGGTTGTTTGCTGATCAGGCTGAAAAGCGATCTCCCTTATGCGGACTTGAGATGCTTGGGAGACTCATTGAGTTACTAAATTGGGAATCAAGCGCAAAGACTTGATCATTGATCTTACGGAGAAACCACCACATGAAAATTTGCATCTTTTTTTAAACAGCAGGACAAAAGTAGAAACTAGCACAACGGCAATCTAAACTTTCTACTAGAATTCGTATTTGTCTTCATTTATCACAAACGAATTCTTCTCCCGGTCATTTCCGCAAGGTAAGTCTGGTGATACTCTGACTTAAGGGTAAGGGTGATGAAAAATTTCGCCGTCCGAAGGTTCGCTAGAACCATGAGATGATTCGCTTATTCAGTGTTCTGAAATCTATGAACAACCTCTTGGTTGGGCTACCTTAACGCCTACGGTACCAAGTGCATTTTTTGTCCACAACCCAGGTTAGGCTATTGTATGGTGACCTCGACCTCTTTCTGCATTTGTTTGAGGATTAGTTCATCTCTGAAGTACACCGGTTCGATGTCTAATGTACGAATCAGTAACAGCGGTGACAGCGACTTCAAGAGTTTGTGGGTGTTTTCGGGAAGCATTGTTTTAATTTTGAACAATAATCCATCTAGCCAGACCTTGTCAAAAGCCTGAGAGACATCTACAAATATTCCAGCGCAATACCCCAGTTTTTCAAAAGCAAATCGAATTTCTGATGTTATTCGATTGACTTGCTCAATGGTTCCATGTTTCTCTCGAAATAGGCATATACGCCTATACGATGAGGAAACTGAATGGGTCTTTCCTGCCTTTGGTATCAATATTATGATCGATTGTTTCCATCTTACTGGATAGTACCCGAGTTTTGTGATAGTAAGATAGCCACTTCTCCACGGCCATTAAGTGAAAAGAGAGTTGAGTTGTTGCTTGTACAGGGCATTTGGATCAACTAAAAATCATTGTGTTGTCCGCTTGTCCGTGGGTATTTCTGCTGTATAAAGGCCGTACAGGGTCAGTAGACATTTTTCAAATAGTTTCTAGGCAGGAAATTAAATGGCTCTTGCAGCCTTTGGTATCATTACCATGCTCGATTTTTTTCATCTCTGTGGATAGTACCCGAGTTTTGTGATAGCGTTAAAAAGCAAAAAATAGTGCATACAGCACAGTATGGAAGCTCGACAATCATCTTTGGAGTTATTAGATCACATCATGGGGACTTTTTCGGATTTAGTTGATCCTTTATGATTTAAGCTATTTCATTTGCTTGAAATTCGATTGGCTCGTGTGGTGCTCGGTCGTCGTTTGTTACCGACGGTAGTACAAATGAACTTGTAGCAGGGTTTGACTGGTAGACACGTTGAAGATGCGTTGCTCTATGCAGTGATATTTCTTAATCGTGATATAGTTTCTGCCGGTGAGGTGTAACTGGGATAAGCTTTCCATAGTGAGTTTTAACTGCCTGAAATTTAAAGTTTGTCTATATAGCGACGTTGGGCGTTTTTATCTTTTTGTTTTAGCGCATTGGAGAGTTTTCTCGATTTTAGGACGTTTGCAAAGGTCACATTTTGAAAGATGGTCCCAGGACCAAATGAGGACCTCTTTGCCGTTGCAAAAAGACTTCTTGGGTTGTTTTTGATGGTAAAGATGTATTCTGTGCGGTAGGAGGCATGAAGGAGTTACTCGGTGATGAATCCGGCTTTTGAGGTCTTTGTATATTAGACAGCCTCTATAATTTGCTGTGTGGTTACAACCACAATTTCCGCACTTCTTAGCCCTGGGATCGCTTTTGTTTGTAATAAGCAGAGTCATGAAGCTCTCCACAGATGACACAAGCTGAACGCAATGTGCAGTATGCTCTTGTATGCCCGTATTCATGGCAATTAGTGTATTGGACGGGCCTTTACGCTCGTTTGGTTCTTTTGCGGTAATTTTACTATGCAGAGGAAACTGTAGCTTGTAAAATCGATGCACCTAATTTTTCCTGATAGCTTTAGTGTCAGCTTCCAGCTCGACTTTAAAAAATGGATGTGGTTTTCTGTATTTGTTAGGGTGTTAAATACAGTTTTTGCCCTATAACCCATATTATTTAATGCCTGCGTGATCTCTGAAGGTGTTACTTCATGCTATTTACCCTTGAGAACGAGCTTAATTTTCGTTTTATTTTGATGTAGCAATCTAATCCAGTTTGCAGTGTTTTGGGCTTTACTGCTGATTCAGCAGAAACAAGCGTTTCAGTCGCCACCGTGCGTACGGTCGATACCGTTGCAGTATTTTTTATTGTTACGAGTGCAGTAGTTTAATTTTGTCCAAAAATTTTAGTAATTTTGTCCAAAAATGTGTAACGCATTAAAGGAAGCATCTCCGACCCCACAAAGTATATATATTCTTGATCAGCATCAACAGCCGAGTCGATATAGCCATGTCCGTCTATTTCCATGCAAAAAATAGACAGTAGTTTAAAAGCTAGTGTTTTGATATTTTTACCATATCATTATTTTTGTTGCACGCAGATCAAGTTTAAAAATCGGTCGGATCGGACCACTATATCATATAGCTGCCATACAAACGATCAATCAGATTTCAAGTCTTTGTATGGAAAACTTTTTTTTTCTCCAAGATATTGCAACCGAATACAACATTTATTTATTCGACATAGCCATAAGGGATTTGTAAAAGTTTGGTCCAGATCGGACCACTATATCATATAGCTGCAATACAAACGACCGATATGAAAACATGTCTTTGTATGGAAAACTTTTTTGTTTTTCCAAGCTATTGCAACCGAATTAAACATTTATTCATTTGGCATAGCCATACCAATAATTTTGAAAAGGTTCTGATTTTTACATAAGTACTTATTGCAATTTTGTAAAGATCTGCAAGGGTATACCATCTTCGGCAAGCCGAAGATAACTTTTCTCACTTGTTTTTGTTTATTTTCTTTGCAATATAATAGTATTACAAAAAAAGACAGTTTGCACAACTATTTCAATAACGATTATACGAACATATAGCATTAATCGTATTTTCGGTAAATTTTTGTGGTAAATTTTTGATAAAAATTTTCCACTTATCGCTTGGAATTTTGTATATTTCGTATATATTTTCGGAGCACAGAAAATAAACATGTCCACATTGTTAAAGTATCGAAGGCATTATAGAAACATCAGGACTGACAGAAACTTTTTCATACGTGGTGTTAAGAGGAGCCCCAAATTATACGTCTAGCTCCAATGAGTTCGGTTTAAAAACTGTTTTATTTATATGCTTTAACATCCGAAGAAACACAAAATACTTACTATTACGTTCTCATGTACTAACAATAATTGTTATCTACTATATTTATATATATATATGCCCACAACGACCTCCATGTGTCGGTATGTGCGCTGGTGGCCTAAGTATTTTATGACTTTTACCGTAGCAGCGTGGTGTTATCTTACGCATGCGACACATACGAGGGCGGATCAATAAGTCCGTGACTATTTGAATGAAACACAGGTTTTTAGATAAAAAGTTATTTTATTTTTCAACGTAGTCTCCTTTGAGCTCTATACACTTAGCCCAACGTTTCTCCAATTTTTGTATCCCTTCCAAAAAATATGATTTGTCGTGGTCTTCAAAATAGGCATTTGTTTGTGAGATGACTTCGTCATTGGAGGCAAATCTCTTTCCGCCGAGCCATTTCTTCAAGTTTGGGAACAAGAAATAGTCACACGGGGCTAAATCGGGTGAATAGGCCGGATGAGGGAGCAATTCGTAGCCCATTTCATGGAATTTTGCCATGGAAACTGCACATGTGTGCACCCGTGCATTGTCCTGGTGGAAAAGAACTTTTTCTTGGCCAAGTGCGGTCGCTTTTTTTCAATGCCTCATCGAATCGACCCAATAAGTTGCTGTAATATTCACCATTGATTGTTTTTCCTTTTTGAAGGTAGTCAATGTGGATAATACCGCTTGCATCCCAAAAAACAGTCGCCATGACTTTATTGGCTGACAAACCCACCTTTGCCTTCTTTGGCGCCGATTCACCCCGAGAAACCCACTGTTTTGACTGCTGTTTGGTCTCCGGTGTGTTGTGGTGGATCCACGTTTCGTCCACCGTATTGCGATTGAACAACGCTAAACATTCCTGCGAAATTGTCACACGGTTGCATTTGTGGTCGATTGTGAGCAAACGCGGCACCCATCTTGCGGAAAGCTTTCTCATACCCAAATGATCATTCAAAATTGAAACCACTGAGCCATGTGAAATGCCTACGGCTTCCACAATCTCTCTCACTTTTAATCGCCGATCGGATAAAACCATATCATTGTTTTTTCTCAATTGTTTCGGATGTGGAAACCTCAACTGGGCGTCCAGAACGTTCGGCATCTTCCGTGCTTGTACGGCCACATCGGAATTCAGTAAACCACTTTTTTACCATGGAAATGGATGGTGCAGAGTCTCCATAGTATTTATCAAGCTTGGCCTTGGTTTGCGTAATGGATTTTTTCCTCAAAAAATAATGCTTAATGAGCACACGAAATTCACTTTTTTCCATTTTCTTTTCAGTCAACTCGGTAGTCTGATATTAACGGCTGTCAAAAACCAACTAAATGTCGCAGCTTGTTCAATTTTTGACAAGAGTCAACTGACAGATGACTGTTGACGGGAGCACTGTTACCATTTCAATTAAGAGGCGGGAAATTCAAAAAGTCACGGACTTATTGACCCGCCCTCGTATGTTCCTATAATGGATCAGTCATAACAAGTAAGGTAGCAGCAGTCGAGTTTCTCGATTGCAAAATACCCTGTACCCTTAGACATGCTTACAATTTATTTATTTAGTATCAATAAATAAATGAAACAATATTCTATTAGAAAAGAGGACCATAACAATATAAATTTGGTATGATTTTGGTTATGAAAATAAGTTTCGTGTGTCATAAAGCCATACACATTTCGCGGTCAACGGCGCAGTCGGCGTTGCGCAATGCGTGTTTTGCTGCGCTTCTGCTTCCCTTGCCATAGATTTTGCATGTGGCATAACTTCCGTGTTTCTTATCCGATTTGGTTCAATTTAAAAGTTAGATAGCCTTTATAAGCACCAACGCATATGCCTAATGGCATAGCATTAGGTTAATAATTGTGGTCGTGGCAGTTTTTTGCGGTTTGCGGGGGAACGGGGGGTGATATCAAAATAAAAAAACAAACTTGTACTGCGTATGGTAATTACCTCTCCAACGATATATGGCACATGTCTGTAGCTCTTGTAGTTTCTGAGATCTAGGCGTTGATACGGACAGACGGACGGACGGACGGACGGACGGACGGACGGACGGACGGACGGACGGACGGACAGACGGACATGGCTATATCGACTCGGCTGTTGATGCTGATCAAGAATATATATACTTTATGGGGTCGGAAATGCTTCCTTCTGCCTGTTACATACATTTGCACCATATTATGATACCCTTTTCACCCATTTTTAATGGGTACAGGGTATAAAAATGCATTATTTATTATCTTGTTGTGACCCTATCCACTATATTTTTTCTTGAAGGGATCGATCTTAATATGCATTGTTTATTATTGGTCGTTGTTCCGATGACTTTTTAATTTTTTTGAACATTTTTATGTATGCAAAATATGTAATCCCTTCCCGCATCGATGTAGGAGGCGTGGCAGGTTGAAGTGTAGTCCAGCGACGTTAGCTGCTATCCTGGAATTCTGCAGTGGTACTGCAGTTGTGGGGGCCAGTCTTCTCATGAAGATTAGGTTGGAGAGTTTAAATCCTCTCTAATCACCGGCCTTGTAGCTCGGCAATTATGTCAATAATAAGACAAGGTTTTACGGCAATGCCGGAGCTATTTTTATTGTTGAAGCATAAGCTTTCGTATCTTAGACAGAACTGAAGTACAAAATATATTGAAACATAAGTCTACCCTAGCTCCAATGCATCACGCCATAAAATCGTGGTCGGCACGCCGACTCAGCATTTCATGTATTGCAATTCGGCATTTCAGATATCGCGGGGTGCTGAACTCATCTTGGGTGCGTCAGCATTGTTTGTGTCAATCTACTAAGTTGCTAGGGTATTATTCATGTAAAACTACTTAGTTGCCGAATATATCGAGTGTTCTTGTCAGTTGCTAACTACCCCCCTCCTCAGATTTAAGACCGTCCTCGGTTATATTAAGCTTATCAATCGCTCGCTTCTAGTGTATCTTGATAGAGGCTCGTTTTCTCCTTAACGCCAAAAAAAAGGATGAATGAACCAATCAGACCGATGTTCAGGATCACTCCGGCCACGAACCAAAGTTTGGGGGAGCCCGCGGCAACCTCGTCCTTGAAACCTTGGATGAAGCGTAGATTGTTGTTGCTCATGCGGTGTAGCAAGGGTATGCTCAGCACTGGGTCATGGCCGACAATGTTTAGTAGTGGTGATCGTACTATGCCAGGCTGCTTGTCCAATGTTTTTCGCAGATTCACGAACTCCGTTCCATTGATGGTGGCTGAACGTTCAAAGGTTACCAGGTGCGTTCCTTTGACGAGCACCTCTGGGCCGCCGTCGTTGCTGATGCGGGCTGTCGCCTCGTTGATGATAACGACGCCGTCATCTACGAGCGTTATTGCCCTCAGGTGGCTGGGTTGAGTAAAACATTGCGCCGTGTTTCCCGCATGGAGCGAACGAGCACAGGTTTTGCGCCGAGACCGCTCGCAGAAGATGTCGTGCGTAGTTTCCGTGCACTTGGTCACCGCAAAGGTGTCTTTTTCACATTCTGCCAATGTGTCCTCATCAATCTACGGACATTATTGCCCTCAGGTGGCTGGGTTGAGTAAAACTTTGCGCCGTGTTTCCCGCATGGAGCGAACGAGCACAGGTTTTGCGACGAGACCGCTCGCAGAAGATGTCGTGCGTAGTTTCCGTGCACTTGGTGACCGTAAAGGTATCTTCTTCACATTCTGCCAACGTGTCCTCATCAAGCCATAGGATTATTTGATAGTATGATACCGGGTAGACGGAGACCTTCTTACACCTGACTTTGACTCTAGGATAAGCTATTAGTATATGGATTATGTCATCGGATTGGAGGACCATAATTCTAGCGGCTTCTAATAAACTAACTATTGGAATACCTTGTTCCATGAGTGACTTCAGATCGGCATGATCAAGGATTGTTGGATTTACTATGTTAGCTTTCGCCAATGTTACAGTGAGAATTAAATTTTGTATTTCTGTTCTCAGCATTCTATTTCTCGCTAGAAGTACCTCGTACAAATGTGGGGTGTCAACAAAGTCGTTCTTTCGGGCTTTATTAATTCTATTAATGGTGTCGGTTAATTTGTTTATCTGTTTTTGGGTTTCTGAATTTATGGTAATCTGCCTGGAATTTGAGTCCACTAGCTAAGCTTCTGCCATCCTGATTTTCAAAAAATCCGAGGCGTCAGGGGTTCCCGCAACCACTTTAAGGGCTGTCCCCAAGAAATCTAAGCTTCTTGCAATTCTATGGTATATTTTAAGGACGGACAACAAAGTTCTCAAATGATCTGTATCGACATCTAGTAACTTGCGCATATGCGACTGCGGAATGGACTCGGACAATTTTGATGTCTCATCTACCATACTAGTGAATTCGGAAAGGTTGCTCCCGTGCCTCAAGTAGTCACGTTGTTCAAACACAAGTACATCTCCGTCTATGACTGTGATGTATTTGGCGTAAGAAAAGTCAGTGATTCGTGCATTTGCCACTGCTAGGGTGATGAGCGTGTGAGGTCGAACTTGCAAACGTAGAGTGAAACCACAATGTTTTAACTTAAATCTGGCTTACTATTTAAAATATGGCTTACTTGCAAATTTTAAGTGAGGGGGCCTACTTGAGGTTGTCCTTATGGACCACCCTCCCCTTAATGAGAACAGACGTTCCCAGGTCAGCCTGCACTTTTTGTTCCGTGCATAAATGGAGCTTGTTCCCTAACCTTTTGTTGTTTTTTACAAATACCTCTTCTCCTACCTCAAAGACACGGTTTCTCCTAGCTGGGTTGCATCTTTCAATGTTGTTCTGCTGGGCTTTTATCAACCTGTCTTTAATGTCTAGGCAGCGATCATCGGATCCCGTGTGGAGAATCTCGACCGGTTTCTCATGAGTGACCGAGTGTAGGGTCCTGCTATATTCTAAAGTTGCCCTCAAGATTAGTTCTACAGTATCGCTGATTTTTTTGTCTAGCTTAAGACACCTTGCGATTTCCGTCAAGGTGCTGTGGAACCGTTCCACCTGACCGTTTGACGAGCTATGTAGAGGGGCTGCGTTTACAATGTCGATGTGGTAGCTGTTTTTCAGTAAGGAGGTGATGGTTTCAGAATTGAAAGCGGCCTCATTATCGCAATATATTGTCTTGACTTTAGGGAATAAATTCACGAGTTGAAGCAAGGGCCCTGTGATGTCCACTATTGTTCTGGACTGCACTGGTTGTATCACCGCAAACTTCGAGAACTTATCAACGCATGTTAGGAATTGCTTCCTATCTGTTGAGGAGATGTTAATGTGCAACATTTCGCCGGTGTAACTTGGTATGGGTGTTTCCCCGAGCTCTTGCTTTTATGGGTGCCTGTCATATTTGGCTTTGGTGCATACTCTGCAATTTGCAACCACTTCTTTTGCTAGGCTGCTCATTTTGGGGAAATAGTAATCGTGGAGGGCTTGCTTGGTATTTTCCTGAGCCGCTCTGTGTGCACGATTGTTTTCTGCCGTGATAATTTCTAACTGTTTGTTTCTATTAGTAACGTCCATTACAACCTTCTTGCAATAGCGAAACTGTGTAGCCGGGAAATGAGCAAATAAGTCATGCTGGAAGCTCGCCAGAGTGGGTAGGTCGCAGTGTATCGCATTTACGACGTCAGCGTTCACGACTTCTTTGAGCATTTTTAAAATGCTGCTTTTGTCGGCGAAACTGATTAAGTGGCGAGTTTTGATACGAAACAACACTAAGCTTCGTTTTAGCTGGAAACATGCTTCTTCTATAATGATTTGATTTCTAAAGCAGTTTAGTGGTTGATCTGTCGTTTCGACCGTGTAGGTCGGTGAAAGTTCGCTGTGAATAGTCGCAGCGTCTGACTGACGCTCATTCTGTAAGGCGTTAATATTCTGCCTGGAGAGAGCATCGGCCACATGATTGTCTTTACCCGGCTTGTAATGGATTTTCGCGTTATGGCCATCTTGTACGCTTTCCATCTTTTTTTCTTCGGATGTCAAAGGCTGGTGGTCTGTATAAATGTTGATATCGCGAGTGCCATACAAATAGTGCTGTAACTTGCCTAGAGCCCACACTATGGCCAACAACTCTCTTTCATTCGTGACATAGTGTGACTCGCTTTCTTTGAGGGTCCTAGAGATCATTGTATTAGGTATTTTTTCCTGTGATAGAACGGCGCCGATACCGTTCGCGGAAGCATCCGTTATCAGATCGAATGGCTTCCTGAAATCAGGGTATCTGAGAATTACATCTTCGGAGGCCAAGACATTTATTAGCCTCTTGAATGCATCTCTCTGCAAGTCACCGAAGTCAATAGGAGTTTTCTTAGACATGTATTTGCTGACGGAGCCATTTTCTCCTTTCAGCAAGCTTGTCAAAGGCCTCGCGATTTCCACAAAATCTTGAACGAAACATCGATAATAACCGGCCAAGCCCAAAAATGACCTAAGCTCAGACAGATTTGTGGGTTCTGGATACTCTTTTATGGCTTTTACTTTTTCTGGGTCGGTTTTTGCACCGCCATTGGTTAAAATAAATCCCAGATACTCAACACTTTGTTTGAAAAAGTGTGTTTTTTCGTTGGACACCTTCATTTTGGCATCACATAGGCTTTTTAAAACCCAATCTATGTACCGAACATGGTCTTCCTCATTTTCGGAAAAAAATAATGACGTCATCTACGTAAACGTAGCATGATTTGCAAATTTGTTCTCGTAGCACGTCGTCGATCGCTCTTTGGAAGATGCCGAATGGTAACCGAATGGTAATCGACAAAATTCATATGGTACTTCCCGCCATTTATTGAGAAGGAGGTCTTCTCGCAGTCATGCTCGGCCAAGTAAATCTGGGATGCGGGTATAGTTTGGAATATACCGGCTTATCATCGCTAGTTCGAATTGTGGCAACGACAGAAGTGTTAAATGGCAGTGCCTCGTTAGAGGCCGAAAATACCTTAGATCTGTTTATGATCATGTTTTGAAATTCAATTTTTACAGTTTCTGGTACGGCGATGTCATTTACGTTAGTAAAATTTACATTGTCGCAATTATGATGCTTCAGCTTTTCGGAAACAGAAGCATTATTTATTGTACCTTTCTCTGCGCCTAGTTTTGCCCCTACGTGAGCTAGAAGGTCAAATCCTATAATTCTATCGAAAGGTGTCAGCGCGTCTAAGAGAAAGCACGCAGGTGTTGTCCCAAAAATGTTCATTAAACATTTCTTTCGAACCCTGTTAGAACCATGAAAGGAACTAACGGTGAAAGGGGAATCGACCGGCTTCACATTTTTTAGCTTCTTTTTGTAGCTTAAAGTCGTTTTTCGCCGCCCCTGTGTCTATTAAAATTTTCAGTTGTCTACCCTGTAACTGGCGTTCAATGAAGGGCAGCCGGGAGCGCTCCCTAAAAAATGTATCTGATCGTCAAACTACTCATCTATTTCGGTAACGGCCGCTGCGGCCGCGCTTTCATATTCGCTGTCATCTGTCATTGACGCCTTTGACCTGTCATACGTGTGGAACCTGGCCTTTTATGGCCTCGGAAACTCTCGCTTCTGATATTTGCGGGTTGACCGCTTCCGAAGGCGGTCGGCTGTCTAATCTGTTTCATAGTGGAGCCTAATTCCATAGGCTCAGGTGACTGATTATGGTATTTGCTTGTGCCTTGGGGCGAATCATCCTGTTGGGGCCTATGTTGTTTTTTATAAAAGTAAGGGTTTTTCCTCTGGCCATATTCGGCCATGCTATTTTTTCCCTGTGGCTCTCGTGAGCGGCTTTGATTTTTTCGCTGCTCATAGGTGAGTGCCTTATCTTCCAAAGCCCTTGCATACGTGGCAGCAAAGGTAGTGCGTTCTATGGTTGCTTCGGATTCGCTAGCTAAGGCTAAAGCTGAGGGCAAATCCTTGGGTTAAGCCGGTAGGACTATGGCTCTCAAGGGTTTCCTGAGAACTGCAATGAACGCATGGAGGGCATCTTCTCTAACCTCAGTTTTAAATAAAATAGCACTGTCCGGTTCGTGTGTCATAACGATCTTATTTGTTATCAATGTCAACCGTTTCTCTACGTCGTCGTAATACTGCATCAGGTTAACTTCCCCTTGCCTGACCGTCTCAAGTCCCTGCCGAAGAACACGCAGTGACGTTTTGTCCGCGTAGGAGCAGTCCAATCGAGAAATAATGGCATCGAAATTTAAGACTGTGTTATAGGCAACTAGTAGCCCTCTTGCCGATCCTCTGATTTTATTTCTGATGATAGAGACGGCTTGGTAATGCGCCTCGCTGCCATGATATGGTTTGAAGATTTAATATGCGGCTACGGCTGACTGTCGCCACGATACATAATCATCCTGGTCTCCCATAAAATCTGGCATGGTTTTAACGATGTCAAGCTTGACTTCACATCGAATGTTTGGGTCCATAGTTATTTTTTTGTAGGCCTCCACTTGCGGTGCTTCCACACGCAAGCTTTGCATCTGTTGTTTAACCTCTTCTAATTGTGTTTGAAACACCTGAGTCAGCCTAGCCTCTTGTTGGGCTAGGGCCTGGCTAACGGCTCCAGATATTATTGCCTGTATCTGGGCAGCGTCCATGTCTGTAATGTTATTTGTCGTAAGGCGAAACCCTTGTGTTTCTGAATCCCACCCGTCGTCACTATCGTATTCGACTTTAATATCTCTATATTCACCTGCCCAACTCATTGACTAATGGTTGGCACTACACAAATATATTCTTGCCGAGCACATATGATCGGCTTCTGTGAAAGAACAAAAGTACGTTGCGCGAGAAAATAGAATGGAGGTACACAACTTTTATCTTTAAAAAGGTTTTCACAAAAATATAATTCCCGCTGCTTTTTTTCTCTTTTTTTTTAATTTTATGCCGCCAGAAACATGCAATTTAATTTTAATTAATTAAAAATTTGTTCTCTTTTTTTTATTAAATTTTTAATAACTTATTTTTTTGTTACTTTGTATTGTATTGTTATTTTAATTTTTTTTTTTTTTAATTTACGCAACAGAAAAACAAAAGATATGCAATATATTTCGAACTATAAACTCTCGAGGTGTCGCTGAGTTCACTCATCAAACTTACATGTTTTCCTTACTTAACTATTCTGTTAGGTTCTCCTGGTAATCCTGTCCCGCGTCGATGTAGGAGGCGTGGCAGGTTGAAGTGTAGTCCAGCGGCGTCAACTGCTATCCTGGAATTCTGCAGTGGTAGTGCAGTTGTGGGGGCCAGTCTTCTCATACAGATTAGGTTGGAGAGTTTAAATCCTCTCTAATCACCGGCCTTGTGGCGCGGCAATTATGTCAATAATAAGACAAGGTTTTCGGCAATGCCGAAGCTATTTTTATTGATGAAGCGTAAGCTTTCGTATCTTAGACAGAACTGAAGTACAAAATATATTGAAACAAGTCTACCCCAGCTCCAATGCATCACGCCATAAAATCGTGGTCGGCATGCCGACTCAGCATTTCATGTATTTCAATTCGGCACTCCGGATATCGCGGGGTGCTGAACTCATCTTGGGTGCGTCAGCATTGTTTGTGTCAATCTACTGAGTTGCTAGGGTATTATTTATGTAAAACTACTTAGTTGCCGAATCAGATATATCGAGTGTTCTTTTCAGTTGTTAACTTGCACATGTTTAATGCTTGAACACGTGGTGATTTGAAGTACTTCCACTTGAAACATATGCCCTTGAGCAGCTAGGGAGTCCAATTAGTTTTGAAACTCCGATTGTTGTTGCGCCAATACCTCTATGACGGAATTTCAATGCAAGCTTACTTATCATCTACTACGTGGCTAACTTGTCCCTTCTCGCAGCTATCCTCACTTTCGTATTTAACTTTTATGTACCTTTAGGCACCTATCCAACTCTATGGTGGTTGGTTGACACTACACAAATACACCTTCGCCAAACACATTTCATTGGCTGATTATCTGTAGCAAGGAAAAATATTGCACCTTGGATGAATTTAACTGAAAATGTTATATAGAATTTTGCTACGAATAAGCAAAAGAAAATGAACTTTGTTTTAATTTCACAAAGCACAACCTTTAAGTGGCAAGATAAAACATATAAGCGGCACAAGCACTTACACCATGGCAACTGCTACAACAAGCAAACTTTGCTCTGGCTTGAACCTGAAAAAATACGATCAATCGTCGCTTCAGTGCGTTTTTGCTCTGCTCTGCGTTCTGCGTGCCATTACTGACTTAGTTACAGTGATCAGTGGGGCCGCACCAAAAATTTTGCAGGCCCAAGTGCAAAAAAGCATGAAAAGAAAAAACCAAAGCCTTCTTCCAAAGCGGAGATCTGCTCTGCTCGTGGTGCGCAACGTTTCGTTGCGCAGCTTGATATAAGTTTACTATATGTTGGGAGAACCTTCTCCGTTATTGACTGTCCTTAAGGCTAGCCAACCAATATTAAAAATGCAGCTTTCGCTGGAGTAGAATTCTTGAGCGAGTGCTCTTTATTATAATTGAAATCAAACTGAACTTATTCTATTTTACAAAAGCCGATCGCGGCCGGCAAGCCGACCGCTCGTCCAGCAAAGTGCTGACACTAGCAGAAACAGCATATTTCCCTACACTGGGAAGACCAATGGGAACCAGACACGCCCCTACGGACGTTCATGCTGAATCTGCATATAAAATGTTAGGGTAACAGCCCCGGACTTATATCGACTTAAGTTTACCCATTAGCAGTGTTAACTACTCCCCCCTTAGGAATATGACCGTCCTCGGTCATCTGGAACTTGTCGACGACCTGTTGTATTTTCCTCGCATCTCGTCTCCTCCTCAGTACCAAGATGAACAGGATAGAGCAGCTAATGAGGACGCTGATTCCCACGCCGACCGCAAACCAAATGTCAGTAGTTCCGGCCGATTTCACTTCCTCCTTAAGGCCTTGGATAACCTCCAAGTTTTCGTTGTTAATCCTTTGGAGAAGTGGTATGCTCAGCTTGGGATCGTGGCCGATGATGTTAAGCAACGGGGATGCAGCCATACCCGGTGTTTTCTTTATGGCTTCACGTTGGTTGACGTATTTGGTGCCGTTGATGAAAGCCACTCGCTCGAACGTAATTAGATGTGAACCGTTGGTTTCTAATTCGGGGCCATCGTCAGTGCTGACCTTAGCTTGGCACTCGTTGATTATTATTACGCCGTCGTCTACCAGTGTGATGGGGCTTAAATGGCTGGGCTGCGTTTTGCATAGTGCAGTGCTCCCCGCATGCAGGCCTCGAGCGCAGGTATCGTGGGTAGCCAGCTTACAGTACGATGCGTAAGTTGTTGGTACGCAATCGGTAACTGCCAGGACGACGTTGTTGCACTCCGCTACTATGTTGTCCATTAGTTGCAGAATGATGTGTTGGTGAGATACAGGGAAAATGGTGACCTTTTTACAAGTGGTTTTAATGTTAGGGTATGAAATTATCACATGGATGATACTATCGGACTGAAGGACTTTAATGTTAGATGCCTCTATTAGGCTTATTACGGGGACATCTGTGGGGTGGTCAATTAATACAGACTTCAAATCATTATGGTTAAGAATGGCCGGGTTTATAATATTGGCTTTAGCCAGTGTGACAGTAAGCATTAGATTTTGGATTTCGGTAATTAATATTCTGTTCCTTGCCAAGAGTACCTCGTACAAGTGAGGAGTGTTAACCATATTATCTTGATTCGCTAAAACGATTTTATTGACTGCTTCTGTTAATTCGTTAATTTTTTGCTGGGTCTGTGTATTTATGACCACCTGTCTATTATTTGACTCTATTAGTCTAGATTCGGACATTTTTAACATTTCAAAATCGCCGGCATCTGGGGTGGCCGCTATTACTTTCAGTGCTGTGCCTAGGAAGTTTAGACTTCTGGCAATCCTATGATGCACTTTCAATAGGGACAATAAACTTCTAAGATGTTCGGTATCGACGTCTAACAATTTTCGCATATGCGACTCTGGGAAAAGCTCGGACAACCTACTAGTCTCTTCTATGATAGTTTTGAACTCGGACAAGTTACTAGAGTGCCTAAGCCAGTTTCTCTGCTCCCACACCAGTGCAACACCATCTGTTATGGGGATATAGTTAGCCTGAGAGTAATTCGTAACTCTAGCGTTGACTATAGCTAACGTAATTAATATAATTCCGGCAATCCTGTAAGAAAACGGAAGATTAAATCAAATGTGCATCTTATAAGGATATGCTAAAAATACAAAGTGCATGAATAAAGGTATAAAAATTGTGGGAGATGTAGATTTGAGAGGGATTTTTATCTAAGGTTGTCCTTATGGACCACCCTCCCTCTAATAAGGACAGATGTTCCCATGTCTGCTTCTACACGTTCTTCTGTGTTGAGTGCGGTTAGCTTATTCCCTAACCTTTTGTTGTTTTTGAGGTAGACCTTTTCACCTACCTCAAAAATTCGGTTTTGCCTAGTAGGGTTACACCTATCTAGGTTAGCCTGCTGCGCTTTTGTGATACTGGTATTTATTGCCAGTCTCTGAGCGTCGTTGGCAGAATGTAACGCATATTTGGGTTGTAAGTTTGTGACTGAGTGTTGGAACGCTCGTAGCATTATCCCAAATGCTAATGAGCTTAAGGTGTTTCTCAGCAAGCACGAAATTGATGTTATGCTTATTTCAGAGACACTCCTACACGTCGGATCCTACCTCAATATGATAGGTTACAGCTGCTATCGAGCAGATCACCCAGGAGGTCGCCCCAGAGGAGGAGCTTGTATCCTAATCCGGCAGGGATTAGTGCACTATCACCTGCATTCGATCACAACAAATCACCTACAAATGGCGACGGTAAAAATTTCCACTAATTTGGGCGAAATTACGGTGTCAGCTGTGTACCTTCCTCCAGGCCTGCCTTGGAATTCCTCTGAGTTTGATAATCTCCTTGGTCAACATGGTCAAAAGTTTATCATTGGAGGTGATTTTAACGCTAAACATCGCCTCTGGGGTAGTATAAGAGCGAATGCTCGAGGCTCAACACTTCACGATGTTATTTCCGGCAGCTCAACTCAAGTTCTGGCTACAGGCAGACCCACTCACTACCCGTATAACACGAGGAATGTACCTTCATGTATCGACTTCTTCTTGTACAAAGGTATAGCTAACAGTCTACTATCAGTACGCGAAGAGTATGACCTATCTTCTGATCACTTGCCGCTGATCGCTTCACTAACAACGTCACCTCATAGTACAGCCCCTATTAGGATGCTCGTTCCACCTGGTGCGAATATAAGGCTGTTTCAGTACGAACTTAACAATGCCTTTAACCTCAATACAGAGATAAATACAGCAGACGATATCGAGAAAGCGGTTGAAACTTTTATGAAGAAGATTAAAGATGCAGCTCAAATTGCAGCTCCTGGCGGCGCAGTTCACCTACGCAACGTGCGTAGCACCATCGCTCTCTCTCCGGAAGCAGTAGGACTTTTAACTCTCAAGAAACGTCTCCGGCGTGAGTTCATCAGGACCAATGATCCTATAATTGACAGACTGTACCGAAGGATATCAAATCGGGTGAGAAAAGTACTAGCCATACTGAAAAGAGAAGCAACTGACGCGTTCCTGGGGAAAGTTACTGCCGATGAAAATTCAAAATTCGCGCTCTGGAAGCTCACGAAGAGATTCAAGAGACAAGTTGCTCCAAAGTTTCCAGTTCGTAACCCAGATGGCACTTGGGCAAAATCACCTCTGGACAGAGCTGAAGCGTTTGCCAGAAACCTGGAGGAAAGATTCCAACCGTTCGAGACAGCATCGCCAAGACGAGTACAACTGGTTGCTGAATCCCTAGAAGCCCCATTGCAGATGGCTCTTCCTGTAAAGCCTATTAAGCTCACGGAATTGGAAGATGATATAAAATCCCTTCGCAATAACAAGGCTCCTGGTGCGGATGACATCGACAACCGCTCCATTAAGCTGATGCCCCACAGAGCTTTGTTATTCCTTGTACTAATTTTCAACTCTGCTCTTCGACTGGGACACTTCCCAAGCGCCTGGAAGAAGGCGAATATCATTATGCTCCATAAAAGTGGGAAGCCAGCAGAGGAAGTAGACTCCTATCGCCCAATAAGCCTGCTTCCAGCATTTGGCAAATTACTTGAGAGGTGCATCCTGAGAAGATTGCTCGAGTCCCGAAAGGTCCAGAAAGCTATTCCGAAGTTTCAGTTTGGTTTTAGACTCAGGCATGGCACACCTGAACAGCTACACCGCGTAGTAAACTTTATACTGGAAGGTTTCCATGGAAAGGAGTACGTCGTTGGAGATTTTCTGGACATCCAGCAGGCTTTCGACAGAGTGTGGCATGAAGGACTTCTGCACAAGCTTAAAAGGCTACTAAATCCTCAGCTCTTTTTGATAATAAAAAGCTTCCTCCACGAGCGATCCTTTAAAGTAGTACAGGACGGACTGTCCTCCCAAACAAAAAGAGTCAGAGCAGGTGTACCCCAGGGAAGTGTGTTAGGTCCAACACTATATAGCCTGTATACGCACGACATGCCCTCAGCTGACAACATGTCGCTTACAGATCCCAATGACCTGCTAGTTGCCACTTTTGCTGATGACACTGCAGTCCTGGCCAGAGATACTTGCGTCTATACAGCCACTGATACGCTTCAGCTTTATCTAAAAAAATTTGAGAACTGGGCCCTACGCTGGAACATTGCAGTCAAACCGGAAAAGTGTGTTTCCGTGACGTACACCCTGAGAAAAGACACATCACCTGGTGTGTTTCTGCATGGAGAGCTCCTCACACAATCGAACGCCCACAAATATCTCGGTGTCACTCTGGATAAGCGACTTACATTTCAACGCCATGTAACGGATGTAACTCGGCGACTCAAAACAAAGGCGAACAGCATGGCTTGGCTCCTTAGGCCTGGAAACAAACTTTCAGTTTCCAACAAGGCCAAAATTTATAAGGTTGTCTTGGCTCCCATTTGGAAATATGGCATCCAAGTCTATGGCATCGCCGCAAGGTCGCACCTCAACAAAATTCGTGTGGCTCAGTCGCAAATCTTGCGTAAACTATCTGGAGCGGCTTGGTACATCCGCAACAAAGACATTGAAAAAGAACTGAAGGTACCAAGGATTGGCGATGTCATAAATAAACATGCAACAGCGTACGTTAATAAATTGGGAATCCACCCAAACCAGTTGGCTCGAAAACTCTTGATGAGGAGACGTGTATTCGGACTGAGGGCGAGAAGGAGACTCCTGCGCA
Source organism: Drosophila ercepeae (assembly GCA_018150545.1). Lineage (NCBI taxonomy): Eukaryota > Metazoa > Arthropoda > Insecta > Diptera > Drosophilidae > Drosophila > Drosophila ercepeae. The sequence goes on from JAECWL010000017.1 coordinate 311,833, forward strand.
TTCACCCAACAGATCTACCGAGAAGATACATAAGTTAATTGATAAAATAAAATGCCTCTAGACTCCCTAATTAGGTTGAAGTATGTAAATATGTAAATACTCTATTGAAATTATGATACTCTGCAGTATAAGTTACTACAAACAGTAACAGTAAACTGCTATGTAAATAAATACAATTTTTATTATAAAAAAAAAAAAAAAAAAAAAAAAAAAAAGTGACTGAGTGTAACGTTTTGTTATACTCTACCGTGGCTCTCATGATGAGTTCGACGGTGTCGTTAACTTTTTGTCAATTTTAATGCACCTAGCTATCTCCGTAAGTGTGCTGTGGCATCGTTCCACTTGCCCATTGGAGCTGCTGTGTAAAGGGGGTGCGTTAACGATGTCAATGTCATAAAGGTTTTTCAATAACGAAATTATGGTCTCCGAATTAAAGGATGCCTCGTTATCGCAGTATATTGATTTGGTGTTTGGAAAAAAATTTACCAATTGTAGTATGGGGCTGCGTATATCAATAATGGCCCTAGAGGTTAATGGCTGTACTATGGCGAGCTTTGAGAACTTATCCACACAGGTTAAGAATAACTTTTTATCCGTGGAGTAGATGTCCATATGCAGCATTTCGCCCGCATATGAGGGAATTGGGGTGACACCCAGTTCTTGCTTCTTGGGGTGCCTGTTGTATTTAGCCTTGGTGCATGTCTTGCAATTTATAACCACCTCGCTGGCGAGTTTTGCCATGTTTGGAAAATAGTAGTCCTGAAGGATTTGCTTAACATTTTCCTGGGCTGCCCTATGGGCGCGGTTGTGCTCGCATGTGATAATTTCCCTCTGTTCATTAGCATCAGTGATATAATTTACGAAGTTTTTGCAATGCCAAAACTTGGTTGCTGGGAATTCCGTAACCAAGGCATGCTGGATGTATGCTAGAGTGGGGAGGTTGCAGTAAATAGCATTGACAACATTTACGTTTACAACGTCTTTAATCAATCCTAGCAGCGAGTCTGTATTATCAAAGTTGATAATGTGTCGGTTTTTGTTTCCAAAAACAATAAGATGTCGCCGTGGGGGCTGGCCTGCCCCCTCCAGGATTATTTGATTCCTGTAGCAATTTAAAGGTTTATCGGTGGTTTCGACCGTGTAGGTCAGCGACAGTTCACTGTGCACAGTGGCTGCGTCGGAATGTTCATTTTCCAAGGCATTAATTTTTTGACGGGACAAGGCGTCGGCCACAAAATTTTCCTTTCCAGGTTTATAGAACACTTTGGCGTTGTCTTCTTTGATGAACGCTTTCCATCGTTTTATTTTGGCGTTTGTATTCCGCTCAGACACGGCGAAGGTGAGCGGCTGGTGGTCCGTAAAAATCCGGATTTCTCTGGTGCCATATAGGTAATTTTGCAATTTCCCAATAGCCCATACAATTGCCAGTAACTCCCTTTCGTTTGTTGCGTAATTTACCTCGCAGTCTTTTAATGTGCGAGATGTCATTGTGATTGGTCTGCCCTTTTGGGATAGTACCGCACCAATACCGCTTGCTGAGGCATCGGTAGTTAAATCAAAAGGAAGTTTAAAGTCTGGGTAAGTCAGTATTACATCTTCAGATGACAGAATATCTCGCAGGTGCTCAAACGCTCTGCGTTGGGTATCGTCAAATTCAATAGCGACCTTTTTGACATGTGTTTACTAACAGTGCCATTCTCTCCCTTAAGTATGGAAGTAAGTGGTCTAGCTATAGAAGCGAAGTCTTTGACAAAACTTCTGTAGTAACTAGCCAATCCAAGAAGAGACCTGAGGCTGAACAAAGTTTTTGGTTCAGTGTACTCTGTATGGTTTTTACCTTTTCCGGATCTGTTTTGGCTCCGTTTGACGTAATACATACATAGACGTAACAAATTTTCCCGATTTGTTCGCGAAGCGCGTCGTCAATTGCCCTTTGGAAGATGCTTCCGGCATTCTTTAGTCCGAAGGGTAGACGGCAAAATTCGTACTTTCCTCCGTTTATGGAGAAAGCTGTTTTTTCTCGGTCTTTCTCAGCCAGATAGATCTGGTGGTATCCCGATTTTAAGTCTAGGGTAGTAAAAAACTTTGCCTTTCCTAAGTTCGCTAGAATCATAGGAATACTCGGCATAGGGTACCGATCGGCAATGGTTCGTTCATTCAGTTTCCTGAAATCGATCACCAGCCGACGGCATCGGTCCCTTTTTTGTCAACAACCCATGTGGGGCTGTTCAATGGTGACCTAGAAGGCCGAATAATGGCATCCTTTAACAGCTGTTTGATTTCTGTGTTAACAAAATCCGCTGCTCCCATAGGATAAGGATATAGCTTCGAGTATACGGGTTCGTTAGTCTCCGTACGAGTTGTGGCAATGATCGAGGTGTTAAATGGAAGCGCCTTGTTAGAGTGCGAAAACACTTGTTTCCTCTTAAGGATCATTTTTTTAAACTCAGCTTTTACTGAACTTGGGACTTCCACGTCATCGATATTTGTGAAGTTCACAGTATCGCATTCGTGGTATTTTAAATTTCCAGATACATTTCCATACCTGATTGCGCTGTTGGGTAGATCTAATGCCGCTCCGGCCTGCGTTAGAAAGTCGAAACCTATTATGGCATCAAATGTACTAATAGTGTCAAGTAAAAAGAATGGGGCCGTTAGGCCAAATATGTGCATTAAGCATTTTTTGTTTACTTTACTGGAGCCATGAATGGAACTCACAGTGAATGGAGAGTCGACAAGAGTTATGTTTTTCAGCTCCTTTAGGGGTTTTATATAATTTTTGCCGCTCCGGTATCTATGAGAATTTTTAAAACTCTCCCCGCCAGCCTTCGTTCAATGAAGGGCAATGAAGGGGACCTTCCTCTAAAAAATTAATAATGTCATTGGACTCCGAGTAGTCACTGTCGTCGTCAATAGCATTAAGAGCGGCTGCAGCCGCGTTTTCATAATCATCCTCTTCCTGCGCTTTGGCGGCTTTTTGGCCAGAATTTCTCTCAGAAGAGTTTGATCTTTTAGGGGCATGTTTATTACTTCCCTGCCTAAAGTTCGTGGGATGTCGAAATTTCGAGGATGATGGATCTATGTCCATAGGTTCTGGGGATTGATCTTGTTTGTGTAGATCAGGGACCCAGTCATTATGTTTGCGCCATGAACCGGTATTTTGATTCTTGTTTGGCTTTTTGAAATAATGGGGGTTTTTTTCTGGGCCGCGGTCGGCACAAACATTTTTGCATTGTTTTTCAGGCGCATGGTGTTGGCTCTTGTGGAAATCAGTATTCTGATTTCATTGCTCCACCGCCTAGGCGTATGTAGCCGCGAACATACTTCGTTTGATACTGGCCTCTGCCTCTCTGTGCTGGAAACACAACAGCCCTTAAGGATTTTTTTAGACCTGAAATAAATACATGTAGGGCATCAGCCCTAACCTCTGTGTTAAGCAATGTGGCTCTTTCGTCGTCATATGTCATGACGATTTTGTTGGTAACGAGGGTCAATTTTCGTTCGACCTCGTCGTAGTACTGCATTAGGGTTAGCTCGCCCTGACGGACAGACTCAAGACCCTGTCGTAATAGGCGCAAGGATGTTTTGTCTGCATAGGAGCAGTCTAGTCTAGCCAAAATGGCGTGAAAATTAAGCTCTGTGTTATGTGAAACTAGCAGCGCGCGCGCTGGGCCTTTAATTTTGTTTCTAATAATGGTAACGGCTTGATAATGTCCGCTACTGTCTGGATAATCTTTGAATAATTCAAAAGCATCGGTGGCCGATTGCCTCCATGACACGTATTCATCCTGTATACCAGTAAATTCTGGAATTGACTTCACAATGTGTAAAGGTGTATCACACGGTGTTGCTCTCGGTTTTACAGCTACCCTCTGGTAGGTTTCTACCTCTGGCGCTTCTACACGCAAATATTTAATTTGTTGATTAACTGCATTGATTTTCCCCGCAAACTCGGCTTTAAGCCTTTGTTCTTGATTAGAAAAAGCCGCCTGAATTAACGTTTCAATTTGTGCCTCGTTCATGGTGTATGTGTTATTTTCTGTCAGTGCTACTGGATTTCTGAGGGTCTCTCCGATGAACTCCTCTTCACTATCACTTTCCAATTCGCGTTTAGTTTCCCTATATGGGCCTGGGAGACTCATAAGGCCATTAATTGGTTAACACTAAACACAAGTATAGAGTGGCCGAATATTTTAATTCGACAGAAATTAATTTGACTGTGGTATATTTATATTAATAACCGAGTGCTTGGCGTCTGAAATATTTATTTAGCGACGGCTGATATTAATTCGCCTTTATTTGCGAGTCACATTTACAATCACACTTTATTTGAATTTAATTTAATTAATTTAATTTAATTAATTTAATTTAATTAATTTTAATTTAATTAATTTAATTGAAGCTGTATTAATTTTGATCAGTCCACTTACATTCTCTTCTTATTCAGTTGGGTGCCAGTTATGTTTTAGGTGTATTTCCTGGGTTGTCCCACGCCGCAGTCCAACGGGAAGGGGTGATGACGTCGGTCCGACTTGGCCGGCCTCTCGATCAGGGGGGGAGCGGAGATTTCCTCTGCTCGTGGTGCGCAACGTTTCGTTGCACAGCTTGATATAAGTTTAGTATATGTTGGGAGAACCTTCTCCGTTATTGACTGCCCTTAAGACTAGCCAACCAATATTAAAAATGCAGTTTTCGCTGGAGTATAAATCTTAAGCGAGTGCTCTTTATTATAATTGAAATCAAACTGAACTTATTCTATTTTACAAAAGCCGATCGCGGCCGGCATGCCGACCGCTCGTCCAGCAAAGTGCTGACACTAGCAGAAACAGCATATTTCCCTACACTGGGAAGACCAATGGGAACCAGACACGCCCCTACGGACGTTCATGCTGAATCTGCATATAAAATGTTAGGGTAATAACCCCGGACTTATATCGACTTAAGTTTACCCATTAGCAGTGTTAACTTATACGCCCCCTTGGCGCAACACCTACCTGCTTCCATTGCTCAGGAGCTCATAAAGCTACCTACAAAGGCTGCAAGTCGTACCAGGAGTATCTTCGTCGGTCATCGGAGTCTCCAAAAAATCGGCAACCGAAACTAGATCACTTAATGGCAATGTGGCCAATCAATATTCTGCTACTAGAATAGCTAATATAAGTGTCTGAGATGGCCAGCACCATGAAGCAATAGGCTGGAAATAATTCTCAGATCAACGCTACAGCCTCGCCATGAACTCACTTAAAGTTCTCATCTGTCATTGGCATTTCAGGAAAAGTCGGAGAAGTCGAACTTTTTGCACACAACAACGACATTGATATCCTTCTCTTGACTGAAACCAGACGAAACCGCGGTGAAACTGTTCGAGTCTTTGGATACACATTCTATCCTGCCTACAAGCCATCTTCCAACAGGCACAGTGGAGGTGGAGTGGCGGTGCTAGTCAGGACTACTCTCCGACATTTTCCCCAAAGGGTAATAGAGAGGCGCAGCATACAAATGTCATCGGTGAAAGTTGCTACGGGTCTGATCGAACTGATCGAACTGACCTAACTCTATTTCACCGGAATCTGGAGAGCTCCATCCATCTTGAAACGGAGCTGAATTCTGGGGAGGATATAGAAATAGCAGTGGAAATCTTCACTAATAATATCCACAGGGCTGCTGCTGCATCCACTCCACCTGCGAGCCCACTAAAGCCGACAAAATATGGCGTCACACTCACCAGGGAGGCAAAAGAGTTACTGGCTGCAAAAAGGCGCCTACGAAGAAAAGCAATTCGAACCCAAGAAACTTGGGACTTGGGCCGTTAGGAATCATGGTGGCGACCTTGCACAAAATAAAGAGGAAAAGCCAAACATATTTGCTCAACACCTGGAGGCCAGATTCACCCCACACAACTTTGCTACGCTGGCTGATATCGAAGAGACCCAGGAGACCCACGTCACACTGAAGGCCCTGCCAAATCGTGCGATCCTTTACATGGCACTTATTTTTAATGCTATGCTAAGGATTCAGTTCTTTCCCTCCCAATGGAAAATAGCGGCAATCCACATCTATAAGCCAGGCAAGCCGGAAGACGACCCGGAATACTATCAGCCAATAAGTCTTCTCCCCTCTATATCAAAGGTATGGGAAAGACTCATTGCTAATCGACTTACTGGGATTATAACTCAGTGCGGAATTGTGCCGGACCATCAATTTGGATTTCGTGAGGGACACGGCACTGTCGAGCAGGTTCACAGGGTTACGCAGCACATTCTACAGGCATTTGATGATCTTGAATACTGCAACTCAGTTTTTATTACTCGCTCCTAAAGTCCTACCTGGAAGGGCGGGTATTTAAAGTCAAGATCCGGGACACTTACTCTGCGCCTGGAGTCCCGCAAGGCAGTGTTCTTGGCCCGCTCCTGTACTCATTTTATACTGCAGACTTGCCCGTACCCGACGATGACTACATGGAAGACCCCTCGAAGGCTCTAATTGCCACATATGCAGACGACATTGCCGTTCTGTATAGCTCCAAATGTCGCTTTGAGGCAGCAGACGATCTGCAGGGATACGTTGCAGCCCTATCAGCGTGGTGCAAGAAGTGGAACCTAAAGATAAACCCTCGAAAAATGTCCAACCCTGCCTTCACACTTAGGTCGAGAACAATCCCACCAATCCACATGGAAGCACAGATGCTGAAGCAACCAGCAACGGTGAAGTATCTTGGCATCTGGACAAGCGACTCACCTTCTTGCCGCATCTTAAAGCCACTCGCAAGGGGTGTGTCCTAAGACTTCAGCAATTACGTTGGCTGCTGAGCAGAAAGATCAGTATGTCACTTAGGGTGAAAAGAAAAGACTACGCTCAGTGTGTCGCCCCAATCTGGCTGTACGGGCTGCAAATTTGGTGGATTGCAGCAAAATCTAACTGCAATCGCATCCAGGTACTGCAGAATCGTACCCTAAGGCAGATAACCAACCGTCCTTGGTATGTACGGAATTCAACTCTACACCGAGACCTTAATCTGCATACTGTGGAGGAGCAGATCAATAGACACACCAGCAGGTACAGAGACAGACTCACCACCCATCGGAGCGAACTAGCCAGGAATTTACTTCCCGCCAGGCCGCTTAGAAGGCTAAAAAGACAAGGCTTCGTGAAGACGCTTCCCCCTCCACTAACATAAATCTCCGTTTCCCCCTCCATTAACATAAATCCCCGTTCTAAGCGCTCGGCGATGGACTTATAAAGACTATTTTTTGCTTGTGTTGTTAAGGTGCAAAATTGTAGCACGGTTTCAATACTTAAATAATAATAAATAAATAAAAATTATAAAATAAAATAAATAAAATTATTAAAAAACAAGTGAGAAAAGTTATCTTCGGCTTGCCGAAGATGGTATACCCTTGACAACAAAAAAGTTTTCCATACAAAGCCTTGTTTTCATATCGGTCGTTTCTATGGCAGCTATATGATATAGTGGTTCGATCCGGACCAAACTTTCACAAATCGTGTATGGCTATATCAAATGAATAAATGTTGAATTAGGTTGCAATAGGTTGGAAAACAAAAAAATTTTCCATACAAAGACTTGTTTTCATATCGGTCGTTTGTATGGCAGCTATATGATATAGTAATCTGATCCGGATCAAACTTTCAATAATTATGTATGGCTATGTCAAATGAATAAATGTTGAATTTGGTTGCAATAGCTTGGAAAACAAAAAAGTTTTCCATACAAAGACTTGTTTTCATATCGGTCGTTTGTATGGCAGCTATATGATATAGTGGTCCGATCCGGACCAAACTTTTACAAATCATGTATGGCTATGTCAAATAAATAAATGTTGAATTCAATTGCAATAGCTTGGAAAACAAAAAAGTTTCCCATACAAAGACTTGTTTTCATATCGGTCGTTTGTATGGCAGCTATACGATATAGTGGTCCGATCCAGACAAAACTTTTACAAATCGTGTATGGCTATGGCAAATGAATAAGTGTTGAATTCAGTTGCAATAGCTCGGAAAACAAAAAAGTTTCCCATACAAAGACTTGTTTTCATATCGGTCGTTTGTATGGCAGCTATATGATATAGTGGTCCGATCCGACCGATTCTTAAACTTGATCTGCGTGCAACAAAAATAATGATCTGATAAAAATTTCAAAACGCTAGCTTTAAAACTACTGTCTATTTTTTGCATAGAAAAAGACGGACAGACGGACAGACGGACAGACGGACATGGCTATATCGACTCGGCTGTTGATGCTGATCAAGAATATATATACTTTGTGGGGTCGGAGATGCTTCCTTTAATGCGTTACACATTTCTGGACAAAATTATAATACCCTTTTTCAAGGGTATAATAATATATATATATATATATATATTTATGCACTGGATACTGTTGAGGGTGTGTCGTCGAATTAACTTGTCGAACTTTCATTTTTTGTAACTTAGCCTCCTTTTTATAATTAAGCTGTTTAGATCTAAATTAAGTTAAGAGTCAATTTATTATTCCCCGGCCCAACGATGATCCCGCGACCGTTGGTTCTCCGGTGATTCTCCTCTAGGGTTGGATTTAGTACTCCTCAATCCAAGACGACCATGGTGTAGGTTTGCCTTCGCCCACTGTATTAATCATCCTATGGCTCTGCGATACGACTTTTTTTCGCGCGGCTCCCGCTGCATAATGTACCGTCCACCTCCCTCCCAAGCGACCAAAGGGCGCTCCCGTTGATCGTACGACGCCTAAGAGCGAACATCAAAAAGATATTTTGTACGGATGATGAACGGTCTTAATGAACCTAATACTGAGGGATCCAGATTCATAAGCCGTACTCCAGTATTGGACGGACTAAATATATATATAAGCTTTTAGTTATATAAGGGTAATTGAATACCCTAGGCCATCTTTTAATGAAGCCAAGCTCGAGCGATAAAAAGACATAAGACATTTAAGACATTTAAGCCCATTAAGTTTTAATAGTTAATTATAATTTAAAAATAATTTTAATATTATTATAGTTAATTTTAACACCATTTTTGAAAAGGGTCCGAATCAGACTAAAGTTTACATTGGGCAGAAGAGGATTTATATTGAAGAAAAAGCTTAGCGTTGTCTGCATTCATAGGAACCAAGCAGTCAGTTAGAGCAAGGGGTAAGTCATTAAAATTAATAGTATAAAATAACGACCCAAGATGGTTTACTTTGGGCACTCCCGAAATATCAAGGCTGACAAGGCGAGAGTCTACATCTTTAAAAAGGACACAGGTAAGAAGATGGAAATCCACATGAGAAGGTCTGAGGGAAATCCCAAGAAATTTATAAAAACGTAAAAAAAGTATTTAACAGTGGGCTTCCAGAATTATACGGTTTACTTGCCAACGCTTATGTAAAAACTCACACGACAACAAGATCAAAGCATAAGTCTACCCTAAGCGTCAATCCATCGCGTAGACAACTTTAGGGTCGGCAAGCCGACTCGGTATTTCACACCACGATGCGCGTCATCATTGTTAATGCAAAGATTAGTTGCTAGGGCAATACAATACTTATGATCTTACTGAGTTTACTTACATTATTTATAACGTTTTAAGCACTATCAAAAACCGTTGAATTTGTTGTACGAGTATATATAAGGTTACATTTTTTTAGGAGTTTGTAAGTGAGTTTTATTGTGAGTTTTATTTTTAATTTGAAATTAGTATTTTTTTTTCCAATGACCAACTGAAAATTTAACACACAAAAAACCGTTCTGCTATTCTGGAAGTATGAAAGTAAAGTCGTGGGCTTTTTTGCGTTCTTCCTCTGTGTGTGTTCACAGCCCTAGAAGATTAGAATATTACTGGAAGCTGAACACTTCACCAACTGATAGTTTACCACGACAAAACGCAAAAGTAAAATAGAAACCAGTGCACACCTGATAAGAATATTTAATGCTTAGTTTTCAAAAGGAAAGGTCTTATCATAAACATCTTAAATAACATGATATCATAAAACGATCATTATATACGAAACTGTAAATATTCAAATAATAATCGATTATATATTCACAATAAACATACTATATAAGGTCTACAAACCTGTGACAACCTATTCTAATGCGGCTGTTTTTCACTAAAAAAATAAATACAGTTTGTCAAGAAACTGTTTAGACACCGAAAATAAATGGTATTTTCTGACATTGAATGCAAAACTAAAGGCTTTTATCAAAATTCAGGTTTTTTTTTATTTATATCTATTTATTAATATATTTTTTATCAATATGTAAAAAAATAATATCAAAACTTTTTACAGTTAACGAGAAAAACAACAAAATCCAAGCTTACACACTTTTGACACTGTCAAGAAATTTTTTACAATAATGACTAGCTCTATTACAGTTAAATTTTAAAGAAAAGATAATAAAAAAACTAATAATTTTAATACATTGTATACTCTCCATTAGCATTAGGAACATATTGGAGGCGATTTTTCATCGATCCAATCAGTTTTGGTAGGTCATATTCCTTGGAATCTCTTGCCACTCTTCTAGTTAGTGCTGCTCAGTTTTTGGTGCCCTTTTTCCCACTTCTTTCTTATGTATTTTTCTATGGGGTTCAGATCTGGGCTTTGGGGTGGTGTGTCGATGACTTGCCGTAGTTCTAAAGGACCCAGTTCCACACAGTAAACGCATAATACACACGGAACAGTGCGCCAAGCCATCCTCCGGCATAAGTACAAGTCAAGAATAGCACGTAAGAAACCGATGCTGTTGCCAATCAACATTGAAAAGCGGCTTATTTTCGCTACCAGGATGCAAAATCGGCCGGAAGATTACTGGGTTTTCGCAGATGAAATCTAGATGATGTTGTATTACAATGATGGACGCAACAGAGTGTGGCGCAAAGCGCTAAATGGTCTAACTGCGCTGGAGAACCGCAACATGTTGGTCATGATGTGGGGGTGCATATCCAGCCGAGGTGTTGGAGATTCGGCATTTATTGAGAACGCAACGAATGCAGCTCAATTTCTAGAAATTTTAAAATCCAATTAGACATCCAGCGCCCAAAAATTCGAGTGTATACCAATAATAAGCTTAATTTCGAATTTTATCAAGACAGTGTCCCTAAGTATTATGCGCTTACTGTGTGGAACTGGGTCCTTTAGAACTGCGGCAAGTCATCGACACACCACCCCAAAGCCCAGATCTGAACCCTATAGAAAAATTTGGGTCCACCTTAAGAAATAAGTGGGGAAAAAAGGGCACCAAAAACTGAGCAGCACTAACTAGAAGAGTGGCTAGAGATTCCAAGGAATATGACCTACCAAAACTGATTGGATCGATGAAAAATCGCCTCCAATATATTCTAAATGCTAATGGAGAGTATACAATGTATTAAAATTATTAGTTTTTTATTATCTTTTCTTTAGAATTGAACTGTAATAGAGCTAGTCATTTTTGTAAACAATTTCTTGACAGTGTCAAAAGTGTGTAAACTTGGATTTTGTTGTTTTTCTCGGTAACTGTAAAAAGTTTTGATATTATTTTTTTACATATTGATGAAAAAATAAATTAATAAATAGATATAAATAAAAAATAAATCCTAAATTTTGATAAAAGCCTTTAATTTTGCATTCAAAGTCAGAAAATACCATTTATTTTCGGTGTCTAAACAGTTTCTTGACAAACTGTATTTATAATATTTTTGTACATTTCAGCAATTCGGAATGTCGCTAATGACGATATTGTTATTAATAAAATATTATATATTATATAGAAAAAAAATGTTGACTGGCGGTCAAATTTATTGCCGCTCGTCTTTGGTAACAAAATCTCGCCCATGCGTTTTACTTCAATACCTGAAATGAAAAATTTTCACACATTTTTTTTTAACATTTAACAAAATCTGACTTTTTATATAAAACAAAAAGCAGTCACACCTAATTATTTGTAGAGATGTAGAGTAGGGAGTCTGACATGCGACTGCGCAGCTTAACACTCGTAGCTAACTATTCGTACGCCCAAATCCAACACATATATGTGAATGCATCAGATCCTTAATTTTAACGGAGAAAAGCATGTGAAAGAAAACATATACGGAGTTTCAAAATAGATTTTAAACCGCTTCAAAATATGAACCGATAATTAAAAAAAAAACAATCTATAACTGTAACAATATTAATATTTTTAAAAGTTATATATATATATATATATATATACTAAAAAAACGATTATAATAAATCTGAATTATAAATGCAACTTATCTGCGACATCTATTAATGTCAAAAACAAAAAAGGCGATAAAACTGCTTTCCGTATAAAACAAAATAAACTATAATATATTTACTACTAAAATAAATAATAAAACGAAAAAATTTTTTTAAAATGTTTTATCAAACGACGGCATTGACTCTAAAGAAACGAAATACAGATGTGCGTACATATTTTTTTAGATATTTTTTGCTGTGCAAAAATTAATATGAGTGCGCCTTAAAGTTAATGGCTGCAAAATATTCTTTTAAGCGAAGCTGAAATAACGGTATCCTTTGGTTATGACGGCTTCAAGTGGAATAAACGAATAAAATACGTACATAATTTGCTTTAGAAATTTTTTTGCTGTGCTAATATGAGTGTGACCAAAAGTTAATAAACCAAAATATATTCTTTACCGTTCGGTAAGCTATACGTAATACATATACATATACATATACATATACATATACATATACATATACATATACATATACATATACATATACATATACATATACATATACATATACATATACATATACATATACATATACATATACATATACATATACATATACATATACATATACATATACATATACATATACATATACATATACATATACATATACATATACATATACATATACATATACATATACATATACATATACATATACATATACATATACATATACATATACATATACATATACATATACATATACATATACATATACATATACATATACATATACATATACATATACATATACATATACATATACATATACATATACATATACATATACATATACATATACATATACATATACATATACATATACATATACATATACATATACATATACATATATACATATACATATACATATACATATACATATACATATACATATACATATACATATACATATACATATACATATACATATACATATACATATACATATACATATACATATACATATACATATACATATACATATACATATACATATACATATACATATACATATACATATACATATACATATACATATACATATACATATACATATACATATACATATACATATACATATACATATACATATACATATACATATACATATACATATACATATACATATACATATACATATACATATACATATACATATACATATACATATACATATACATATACATATACATATACATATACATATACATATACATATACATATACATATACATATACATATACATATACATATACATATACATATACATATACATATACATATACATATACATATACATATACATATACATATACATATACATATACATATACATATACATATACATATACATATACATATACATATACATATACATATACATATACATATACATATACATATACATATACATATACATATACATATACATATACATATACATATACATATACATATACATATACATATACATATACATATACATATACATATACATATACATATACATATACATATACATATACATATACATATACATATACATATACATATACATATACATATACATATACATATACATATACATATACATATACATATACATATACATATACATATACATATACATATACATATACATATACATATACATATACATATACATATACATATACATATACATATACATATACATATACATATACATATACATATACATATACATATACATATACATATACATATACATATACATATACATATACATATACATATACATATACATATACATATACATATACATATACATATACATATACATATACATATACATATACATATACATATACATATACATATACATATACATATACATATACATATACATATACATATACATATACATATACATATACATATACATATACATATACATATACATATATACATATACATATACATATACATATACATATACATATACATATACATATATATACATATACATATACATATACATATACATATACATATACATATACATATACATATACATATACATATACATATACATATACATATACATATACATATACATATACATATACATATACATATACATATACATATACATATACATATACATATACATATACATATACATATACATATACATATACATATACATATACATATACATATACATATACATATACATATACATATACATATACATATACATATACATATACATATACATATACATATACATATACATATACATATACATATACATATACATATACATATACATATACATATACATATACATATACATATACATATACATATACATATACATATACATATACATATACATATACATATACATATACATATACATATACATATACATATACATATACATATACATATACATATACATATACATATACATATACATATACATATACATATACATATACACGTGGAAAGGTGCGGCCGGCTGCGCATGACAGGGATGATGACATCCCACTAACAACATATTTTATACACAATACGCGTACTTACTATATGTTATTGTATCTACGTTTACTTGAGAGTATTCATTCGTACTTATTCTAAATGAATTCCTGGAAATAGACATATTTTCCGAAAAAATAAGAAAACTTCATAGGGTAGTGGTGTGGAATTCTATGTCGATATATAAAGTTAAGGAATTGGAGATGTACCATATACATTTTATACATTGTTCCCAGATGAAAACTAAAACAAGTGAGAAAAGTTATCTTCGGCTTGTCGAAGATGGTATACCCTTGAAAACAAAAAAGTTTTCCATACAAAGACTTGTTTTCATATCGGTCGTTTGTATGGTCCGATCCGACCGATTTTTAAACTTGATCTGCGTGCAACAAAAATTATGATCTGGTAAAAATTTCAAAACGCTAGCTTTAAAACTACTGTCTATTTTTTGCATAGAAACAGACGGACAGACGGACATGGCTATATCGACTTGGCTGTTGATGCCGATCAAGAATATATATACTTTGTGGTGTCGGAGATCCTTCCTTCCTTTCATGCGTAACACATTTCTGGACAAAATTATAATACCCTTTTTCAAGGGTATAAAAATAACAATTTGTCTATTCTTGCGACACATTATTCAAAAAACAGTTTCCTTTTTATAGAACTTAATGTCTTAAAACTTAACCAAAAATAGAGGTTCACACAAAATAAAATGCTTATAATAAAACCGCTTTATCTATTAGATTCTACAATACTCAACAATGTAAACAAATTCTTGATAATTTTATAATATTGTGGGTTCTTGCCCAGAATGCAAGTGTAACGGTTTCAACCCATTTTTTCCAAGAAGACAATTTGCTGAAATTTTTACCATTTTAATAATTTTTTTAAATAATTACGGATTTTAAAGTAATTACGGACATTTTTTATATGTTGCGTAACTTTCGCCTTCCACTTTCATCCCAAATTAGCCTTAACTTAAAGACTTTGAAAAGATGCTGCGAAGATCGTGGATTTTGAGTGCCCACGAAGAAGCAATTTATGAAAGTGTGCTTGTGCTAGAGTGCTAAACAGTATCCGCATTGAAGAATATTCTTCGTCATAAAATGTACAATCTATCAAAACATTCGTTAAAAGGAAAAATTTATTGTTTGCTTTACTGAATGAAAATTTACTTCAGCATTTTAAAAGAAAATATCTTGATATAAGTTTTTCGGAGTACATGCTTCATGAAAAGCGACGCACGAAGGCTTGCTACTAAATGGCGATTGCGACTGAGAAAATTTTATTTTTACGAGTAGCACTTCTGAAATATTTTGTGAAACTTTCTGTCCTGTAAGGGCGAAATGATAATTAAGAATATGTCACATGGGGGTTGTAAACGATTCTTTCTGCTAATTACATACATTCGCACAAATATAGGATTCTCTTTTATTTTAAAAGTATATAAGAACAAGTAAGAAAAGTTATCTTCGGCTTGCCGAAGATGGTATACCCTTGAAAACAAAAAAGTTTTCCATACAAAGACTTGTTTTCATATCGGTCGTTTGTATGGCAGCTATATGATATAGTTTTCCGATCCGGACCAAACTTTCACAAATCGTGTATGGCTATGTCAAATGAATAAATGTTTAATTCGGTCGCGATAGCCTGGAAAACAAAAAAGTTTTCCATATAAAGACTTGAAATCTGATTGATCGTTTGTATGGCAGCTATATGATATAGTGGTCCGATCCGTTTATATGCAAAAAATAGACAGTAGTTTTAAAGCTAGCGTTTTTAAATTTTTACCAGATCACTATTTTTGTTGCACGCAGATCAAGTTTAAAAATCGGTCGGATCGGACCACTATATCATATAGCTGCCATACAATCTGCCAACGATCAATCAGATTTCAAGTCTTTCTATGGAAAACTTTTTTGTGCTCCAAGCTATCGCAACCGAATTGAACATTTATTCATTTGACATAGCCATACATGATTTGTGAAAGTTTGGTCCGGATCGGACCACTGTATCACATAGCTGCCATACAAAGGACCGATATGGAAACAAATCGTTGTATGGAAAACTTTTTTGTTTTCCAAGCTATTGCAACCGAATACAACATTTATTCATTTGACATACATTATTCATTCATAGCCATACCAATAATTTTAAAAAGACTTCTGATTTTTACATAAGTACTTATTGCAATTTTGTAAAGATCTGCAAGGGTATACCATATTCGGCAAGCCGAAGATAACTTTTCTCACTTGTTTTTTGTTAAGTTAGTAGCGCTTTCATTAATTACGACGCCTAAAATGAGCGCGATTTGCCATCCAGTTTGTTTGCAGCAGCTATTGAAATCAGTCGACCTCAGTAGTGTTCTGCAATTTTTGTTTATCGGCCTCTATCGAGTGGGAACGAGTCCCACTAAGTGGTAATTTGAGTTTTGGAAACAAAAACTACATGGGGCCACGGTGAATACGGTGGACGGTGGTTGATCGATGGTATTGAACGAGTTTTTTGTCTTTAAATCGTTCACAAGTACAGCTCGGAGGGATGGCGCGTCAGATCTTTTGGAACAAGCCGAACCTTGATGCGTCTCATGGCCAAATTATGCGTCAAAATCAAACGAGCTGTTTCACGGCTGATGTTTAGCTTATGTGCTATCTCTCTAACAATCGTATGACAATTTTCGAGAACGATTTCCTTAATTATACCCTTGAAAAAGGGTATTATAATTTTGTCCAGAAATGTGTAACGCATTAAAGGAAGCATCTCCGACCCCACAAAGTATATATATTCTTGATCAGCATCAACAGCCGAGTCGATATAGCCATGTCCGACGGTCCGTCTGTCCGTCCGTTTCTATGCAAAAATTAGACAGTAGTTTTAAAGCTAGCGTTTTGAAATTTTTATCAGATCATTATTTTTGTTGCACGCAGATCAAGTTTAATCAAGTCGCATCGGACCACTATATCATATAGCTGCCATACAAACGATCAATCAGATTTTAAGTCTTTGTATGTAAAACTTTTTTGTTCTCCAAGCTATCGCAACCGAATTAAACATTTATTCATTTGACATAGCCTTACATGATTTTTTTAAGTTTGGTACAGATCGGACCACTATATCACATAGCTGCAAAAAAGCAAACGACCGATATGAAAATAAGTCTTTGTATGGAAAAGTTTTTTGTTTTCCAAGCTATTGCAACCGAATACAAAATTTTTTCATTTAACATAGCCATACACGATTTGTGAAAGTTTGGTCCGGATCGGATCCACTATATTAATAGCTGCCATTGTAAAGATCTGCAAGGGTATACCATCTTCGACAAGCCGAAATTAACTTTTGTCACTTGTTTTTTTATAAGGCAGATTTTGCAGGCTCATGTAAAGAGTTCCCATCAGTGGCTGCTCATGTGTGGCAATCGAACCAGGATCAGCGAGATGTAGTAAAGTGTGGTGCCTCCGCAGCAAACATAAAAATTGCACGAATGGCAGACTCGCGATAAGGCACTTGCGGCACAAACCCTATCATATTACTTTTACTAGGCGGTTGTGATAGACATGCTGACATGCATAGGCACGAATGCATAAGATAATATAATATATACTTCCATTTAGAAAAGCAGACGACTACCTAGAAATGAAAAGAGCTCATTAAAGTATGACGTCTCTGCGCCGAAAAACGGAATATTGATTTCGAAGCCTGGATTCAGTCCAACTTTTGCGACCCGCCTGCATCTTCTTCCAGTTTGTGTAAGTGGAAGTCTCCAAATTCAACAGGTATTTCTGTGCCTGAAAAATAAGTAGACGGGTAAGAAGCCTCTTGTTTAGCAGATCCAAGACGACATCGTAGTTATGATATGACAACTCCAAAAAACGCATGGTCTCCAAAACGAAGTCCTTTAAACAGGACCGCTGGTGCTATAGCCTCTCTAGCTGACTGATGAAAACTTTTAATACCACCGTGTTGAAGAATTGATCGAATTCAATCCATTTGGCTTAGCAAGACACTTTTTTCAAGTGACGAATCAAAACTGCGGCCCGATGAGCCGCTCTCTGAAGTTGATTGGGTGGGCAAAAGCTTGAGGTGTCGGATCATCCAATGAAAAAACTGAAAGCGTTGACAAGACAGCCAAGCTCTGTGAGTCCTGAAATAGTAATTTATACGTTTATGTAGTCATTTATATTCAAACCAAAGCGAATATTTGTGTACGTCTTTATAGTTTTTGCCTAATTGTATTTTTGCGCAGCGGCGGTCGAAGGTGCTTGTTCTTTGCGTTATGGGGCTTAAAGAGTCTCCCGGTTCTTGCAGACTAATGCACTGTCAAAGTTTAGAAGGCTGTTAGTTAACCATGGGCGAAAGGAGGAAGTTGAGCCGGGCGTACATACGTGAAGCTTAGAGAGGTGGAAAATGCATACCAAACACACAGAGCAGAAAAGACTGCAGAGAGATAAAAGAGACCCACAGCCGATATTGGGAAATATTTTCACAAACAAGATAAGTGAATTAGTATTTACAAAGAATATAAAAGATTATATGAAGATATGAAATATCTGAAATATCTGAAATCTGCTGCAATTTTTCTGCAAAATTTTCGGAAATGAGGCAATTAAATTATTTTTAATCATTCATAATTAATCATTCATATATATATTTTTAGGAATTCTGAACGTAATTTTTCTTTTTCATGTAAATAAAATCTTTCGGAAATTACAAGAATTTAGAAAGAACCCCTGACACTAGTCCTGCGTTGGGACGACGAATGACTGCGCTTATTCTGATGAGCCAAGGTTGTTAAAGCTTTTAAGTTAAGAAATCAGCATTCCTCTACTGCATTTTCGCCGCTCGGGCACAATTGTGGAATATAGACATACGTCACGTAGACGTGAAAAGTCTTGATTCGAATTCCTCTCAATATCGTGAGAAAACTGCATCAATTGTTGTTCCGTGTAATGTGTTCGTGTCGAATTTTTTCATTTTAGATCGAATGTTTCTTCTAAACATTGAATCAACGGCACTGCATCGTCTGAACCAAAATATTATTATTATATTATTGAAATCGCCCCCGAGAATAATAGAAAGTGATTCGAGTTGTTCCATATATATATCTACGAGGGTAAAAAGTAACTTTCCCAATTATTTTTCGAGGGTACAACACTGTAGAAAAGAGTTTTGAAACTATTAGCCCCTGCTTTCCAATGACCACCCATATGTGGATGCGCCAGGTGTTCTTATGGTGGTTATAATTGGTGACCACAGTGGAACTGGTCGCTTCCAAGAAGTCTTGGGTCAGGACATTGGAGGCCCCCTAGAACGTTTTCCCATAGTCGGAGAAATTAGAGCGCGGTAGTCGCGTCTCGACACAAGACGAGCAAAAGCTGAAAGGAATTTCTCGGTGGTTAAATCGGAGGTAGCTTCTCAATGGATGGCTCTAGTGCTGAAACACGCTTTGCCGGTGTAATTTTTAATCTCGAACGGTCCGGTAAAGTCGACACCTGTATTCGTAAAGGGCCGAGAGAACGTGGATCGTTCGGAAGGGAGGGCGCCCATGAGCTGAGATTGGAGCTTTTTTTTATAGATAGCGCAGTCGCGACATAAGTTTGTGACGGCTTTTAGCTAGTTTTTTAACTTCGGCACCCAGTATTTGGATCAGATTAGCAGCAACATAAGTTGATTCCATGAGTGAAGAGAGCAAGGAAACGTGTGAAGTTGGCACCGTATGGAAGAGTAATCGGATGCCGTTTGTCGTGACTCAAGGACTTCGATGACTTCACACGTCCACATGCTCTGAGCATTCCTTTTGAGTCAATGGATGGAGTCAGAGTAGCAAAACTAGAATTTTAAATCGGTCTCTTGACAAGCAAACAATTATATTCAGCCGAAGAATCTAAGCGTTGCGATTAAAAGAGCGGTATATGACTGCTGTTACTCGGACGGCTCTGTGAAAGCTTGAAAAGCCAGCGAGGAAGTCTGCTGTAGTGGACACAGCCAGAAGACATTGCATGGCTGGCCGCTTCTCCAAATCAGTATCGACCGTGTCAGATGAGTTGTGTGGCCAGAGTTCTCCTACCGCTCTCTTCGATTCAGCGCCTTGCCACCATAGCTTACTATCCCGCAGGTCGTGTGCTGACACTCCACGGCTAAGGTCGGCAGGATTAAACTCGGAAGTGATATGCTGCCAAATCCCTTCAACTGGGCTTTAGGAGATCTTGGCAACTCATGGAGCGCATGAAGGTTTTTTGAGATAATATAATATATACTTCCATTTAGAAAAGCAGACGACTACCTAGAAATGAAAAGAGCTCATTAAAGTATGACGTCTTTGCGCCGAAAAACGGAATATTGATTTCGAAGCCTGGATTCAGTCCAACTTTTGCGACCCGCCTGCATCTTCTTCCAGTTTGTGTAAGTGGAAGTCTCCAAATTCAACAGGTATTTCTGTGCCTGAAAAATAAGTAGACGGGTAAGAAGCCTCTTGTTTAGCAGATCCAAGACGACATCGTAGTTATGATATGACAACTCCAAAAAACGCATGGTCTCCAAAACGAAGTCCTTTAAACAGGACCGCTGGTGCTATAGCCTCTCTAGCTGACTGATGAAAACTTTTAATACCACCGTGTTGAAGAATTGATCGGAATTCAATCCATTTGGCTTAGCAAGACACTTTTTTCAAGTGACGAATCAAAACTGCGGCCCGATGAGCCGCTCTCTGAAGTTGATTGGGTGGGCAAAAGCTTGAGGTGTCGGATCATCCAATGAAAAAACTGAAAGCGTTGACAAGACAGCCAAGCTCTGTGAGTCCTGAAATAGTAATTTATACGTTTATGTAGTCATTTATATTCAAACCAAAGCGAATATTTGTGTACGTCTTTATAGTTTTTGCCTAATTGTATTTTGCGCAGCGGCGGTCGAAGGTGCTTGTTCTTTGCGTTATGGGGCTTAAAGAGTCTCCCGGTTCTTGCAGACTAATGCACTGTCAAAGTTTAGAAGGCTGTTAGTTAACCATGGGCGAAAGGAGGAAGTTGAGCCGGGCGTACATACGTGAAGCTTAGAGAGGTGGAAAATGCATACCAAACACACAGAGCAGAAAAGACTGCAGAGAGATAAAAGAGACCCACAGCCGATATTGGGAAATATTTTCACAAACAAGATAAGTGAATTAGTATTTACAAAGAATATAAAAAGATTATATGAAGATATGAAATATCTGAAATATCTGAAATCTGCTGCAATTTTTCTGCAAAATTTTCGGAAATGAGGCAATTAAATTATTTTTAATCATTCATAATTAATCATTCATATACATATTTTTAGGAATTCTGAACGTAATTTTTCTTTTTTCATGTAAATAAAATCTTTCGGAAATTACAAGAATTTAGAAAGAACCCCTGACACTAGTCCTGCGTTGGGACGACGAATGACTGCGCTTATTCTGATGAGCCAAGGTTGTTAAAGCTTTTAAGTTAAGAAATCAGCATTCCTCTACTGCATTTTCGCCGCTCGGGCACAATTGTGGAATATAGACATACGTCACGTAGACGTGAAAAGTCTTGATTCGAATTCCTCTCAATATCGTGAGAAAACTGCATCAATTGTTGTTCCGTGTAATGTGTTCGTGTCGAATTTTTTTCATTTTAGATCGAATGTTTCTTCTAAACATTGAATCAACGGCACTGCATCGTCTGAACCAAAATATTATTATTATATTATT
The DNA here is from genome assembly GCA_018150545.1 of Drosophila ercepeae. Lineage (NCBI taxonomy): Eukaryota > Metazoa > Arthropoda > Insecta > Diptera > Drosophilidae > Drosophila > Drosophila ercepeae. The sequence continues at coordinate 334,320 of JAECWL010000017.1, forward strand.
GAAATCGCCCCCGAGAATAATAGAAAGTGATTCGAGTTGTTCCATATATATATCTACGAGGGTAAAAAGTAACTTTCCCAATTATTTTTCGAGGGTACAACACTGTAGAAAAGAGTTTTGAAACTATTAGCCCCTGCTTTCCAATGACCACCCATATGTGGATGCGCCAGGTGTTCTTATGGTGGTTATAATTGGTGACCACAGTGGAACTGGTCGCTTCCAAGAAGTCTTGGGTCAGGACATTGGAGGCCCCCTAGAACGTTTTCCCATAGTCGGAGAAATTAGAGCGCGGTAGTCGCGTCTCGACACAAGACGAGCAAAAGCTGAAAGGAATTTCTCGGTGGTTAAATCGGAGGTAGCTTCTCAATGGATGGCTCTAGTGCTGAAACACGCTTTGCCGGTGTAATTTTTAATCTCGAACGGTCCGGTTTTTTAACTTCGGCACCCAGTATTTGGATCAGATTAGCAGCAACATAAGTTGATTCCATGAGTGAAGAGAGCAAGGAAACGTGTGAAGTTGGCACCGTATGGAAGAGTAATCGGATGCCGTTTGTCGTGACTCAAGGACTTCGATGACTTCACACGTCCACATGCTCTGAGCATTCCTTTTGAGTCAATGGATGGAGTCAGAGTAGCAAAACTAGAATTTTAAATCGGTCTCTTGACAAGCAAACAATTATATTCAGCCGAAAAATCTAAGCGTTGCGATTAAAAGAGCGGTATATGACTGCTGTTACTCGGACGGCTCTGTGAAAGCTTGAAAAGCCAGCGAGGAAGTCTGCTGTAGTGGACACAGCCAGAAGACATTGCATGGCTGGCCGCTTCTCCAAATCAGTATCGACCGTGTCAGATGAGTTGTGTGGCCAGAGTTCTCCTACCGCTCTCTTCGATTCAGCGCCTTGCCACCATAGCTTACTATCCCGCAGGTCGTGTGCTGACACTCCACGGCTAAGGTCGGCAGGATTAAACTCGGAAGTGATATGCTGCCAAATCCCTTCAACTGGGCTTTAGGAGATCTTGGCAACTCATGGAGCGCATGAAGGTTTTTTGAGACACTGTTTTGATAGGTTCCACTGATCTTCTCTGCAAGGATATTAGTATGTATGTATATTAATGTATACTGCTGCATCGTATGCGCTTTGGCATGTGTCGCAGAACCCATGGTACTGGATGGATGCCTTTGCACAGAATTGTACCCACCTCGGAATACGAAGGTCGCCTAGAAGTCCACGGTCCTTTTAGAAATTTCACCATTTGTTCTCGAGAAAACTTGGCAAGGGTTTATCCCAGCTGAACTCTTGCAGCCAGATTTCTTGCATGAAAATCTTGGCGCGGACAACATATGGAGCGAGCCATTCTGTTGGACCGAAAAGTTTCACGATTTTCGATAGTACCTCGCACTTGGAGGTGGAAGGTTTTAAGTCTACTTCCTACGGTATGAGTAAAAACTCATCTGTATCTGTATCTGTATCTGCTTGCCACCGGACACCCAGTGTTTAAGCGGCGCTAGTTTCCTTTAGGTCCAGGATATCGACATGAAGTTTGTGCCTCTTTGAAAGGTCAGCTAAAACCTCTATGTGGTTCGACGTCCACTTTTGTAACTTAGAAACCGCAGTCTCTAAACCCTGGCACAACTAGCTGATTGCAAGACTGGCCTTTCGCACAGTATGCGCACCAGCCAGAACGCCATCAACGTACATGTGGTCCTGCAGGATTCGACTAGCTAATAGGTATTGCTGAAGTTGGTCGTCTGAAAGGAATAAGAGGACTCATTCCCGAGAAATTGAGAGAGTTCTATGGATCTGGAATGACTCCGGTTCACCCCTTCAGGATTTTTAAGAAGGAATGTAACAACGTATCCTCCGTCTTTATCCCTGAAGGCAGTGCGTACAAAATTGGATTCAAAATCCGCATCTGGTCGGTCTATCGCTTTGGTTGGTAGATCCTCCATCTCAAAAACGTTGTGGGTCTTTTGTTGTGATCTTGGCTGATCGCAATGCGAGTGGTGAAAGCGGATAATGATCTTGTGTTTACTGGGCTTCTCAGTGGACCCGAAGTATCCAACCGAAAATGGTCCCTTGACCCAGAAGTGATCAACGAATATTAGGAAGGGAGCCGCATAGGATAATGGAAGAAAGGATATCTGCACCTGTCAGCACATTAATCTGTAAACCTTCATAAAAGAGTGTAACAGCTAGAAGTAGATATGGAAGGCTGAAAATTGGGAGAAATCGGATAGTATGGACAAAGTACGTACACTTTTATTCATGTATTCATTAACTTTTAAATTTAATGAATACAATTGTGTTGCAGTCCCGTTTGGCTGGGCCTGACACACGTCTACTCTTTTATCGATGCTTCTCTTCGTTGTTGCCGCATTTGAAGCATTTGGCATCTAAGCAACTATGGCATCTAATCGGTGTTTGCATCTTTTGTCTATTCTCTACGGAGGGTATACTCGAACTGCCATTGCGCCACGCTCAGCAGGGATTTCGCTCTTCTTCCTCACCGCGCTTTCATTCAGAAGCTGTCTCTCATGGAAAAGCACTCTTTCATTCCCTTTGGTCTTCCTTTATTCTCATGTTCGATTACACTGAGAAACTTACAATTAATAACTTTTTAATTGGTTTACATACTCGTTCAATTAATCCTTAAAGGAACAACATTAAATCCTTAGATAAACATTTTGGTGATCCAAATATAATCCTGGCAGTTCTAGATCACCCATAAAAAATTTTACGAAGCAATAATAAATGTTGGTCATAACTGTTTGTCAAAAAAGCAACCAACAAAAAAAATCAAAACAGTACACAGGATCTTCTTATCACACAGTGCATCTGTTCGTTATCGGCTTCCATCAGCAAATGCTATCAACAAGATGAAAGAAACCCCAAAAAGCACTTACGACGAAAGTAAAAGACATATTACGTATTTCAAAACGAAATGCAAAAATTCAAGCGAGGGGCCAGAACAAAAAGTTATATAAAGTATACGGAGGAGTTTTGCATGAATTCCATAAAGTACTGCGAAATCTTCAAAAACAGAAGCTGACTATTACACGGAACGAGTCAAATGGAAGAAGCTCAAGAAGTAGCAGGAAAGGGAGTTTAAGAGGAAACTCGCAAGATGGGGCCAAGCCCTTATCGACCCACTAGACACATTACGTATCCAAGTCGAAAATTTCCACCTAGGTATTTTAAAAATCCGATATACTGTGGTTACTACAAAGCAGTATATTTGAAGCTATAGGAAAAAGAGCAGACCAGCTAAGTTGAGCACAACTCCTTTACTTTCGAACTGATGTGGAAATTCATTAAATAAACATTCCAAAATTCAAAGGGAATGTAATTAAATGGAAATAATTCCATGACCAATTTTCCTGTATGGTCCTTGAAACTAACATGCCACCAGTTAATAATATTTAGTACCTTAAATATGCGCTCACAGGAAACGCAGAGAGATTAGTACGCCACATTGAGGACAACTATTTCCATGCAAGGCACGTACTAGTTGGATCATACAGTCATCCGTCGGATACTTCATCAGAGGTCTGTCTGTACTCCAGTATCCTTCAAAGAAAAAAGAAGAAGAAGAAGAAAAAGCATTTGCTGGCCATCGACACAGTGCATTCTCACCTTTCGACAGATGCACTGGCGAAAAGCGTGCTGCCACTATAAGGTTCGTAGACAGCCCAAGTGCTCCTGGCCCGCCAATACAGCCCGTCGCACCAGAATAGATTTCGCAGGAGATCGCTTCCCTAAAAAATGGCACCAGGTCCTGACCGAATCGATGCAATAGCACTGAAAAAAGGGTGGCTAACATCTTCTACAGCTGCCTCCCTCTAGGTTACTACCCAAAAAAGTGGAAGCGCGCTGAAAAAGCCTGAGCAATGCCACCGGATTGTTGAGAGCATATTTGAGGCCTTCGAGAAGAAGAAGTACTGCTGCACCGTTGTGCTGGATGTCAAACAGGCGTTTGACAGAGTCTGGCACCCTGGACCCCTTTTCAAAATTAAATCCCACTTCCAAAGTTCCCATTTCGCCTTCCTCAAGTCGTACACAGAGGAAGAGAATTCCATGTGAGATGCGGATCATCAATCAGCACGCCTAGGCCTATAAGAGCAGGAATATCTCAAGGCAGTGTTCTTGGACCCATCTTGTACACACTCTGCAAAGCAGACCTTCCCATCACCCTCTCCCGGAACCTCACATTAGCCACATATGCCGATAACACTGCCATCCTAGCCTCCGCCACAGATCCATAGAAAGCATCAGTCATCATCCAGAGACAACTGGATGCTTTCCATCGTGGTCAACATCAAGAAGTCCTCCCACACAACCTTCATACAACGAAGAGGAGAATGAGAATCAAACTCAACGGGGAAACCATTCCACTGAAAAATACTCCCAAGTATCTGGGGCTGACCCTGGACCGCAGGCTCACATGGCGTTCACACCTGATCACCAAGCGCAACCAGGCCAACCTACGACTTAAGCAACTGCACTGGCTCCTAGGGAGAAGGTCCAACCTCAGAGAAAAACTCAAACTGCTCATATACAAAGTAGTCCTGAAGCCAATCTGGACCTATGGGATACAGATGTGGGGCACGACAAGCTGTTCAAGCCGCACCAGAATCCAACGGTTTCAAAACAAATGTCTGAAAACAGTTTCCAACACCCATCCTTACCACGAAAACTCAATCATTCATAAAGAACTTGGAATTCCATGGGTAGCAGAGGAGATCACCCGTCTCACACAAAAAGGACTGGACAACTACCCCAACCACCTGGCGATCAACCTCCTAGACAATAGCCAATCCCAAAGACGACTGAAGAGGCAACATCCGCTTTACCTCCCCCATCACTAGACACCTAAGCTAACTTCCTTAAAAATAGATTCCATGTACCTCCTTATATCAAAGTCACCGCCAAACCATTTAATAATTGTCCACTCGGACAAATTTTAAATTAAAAATAAGGAAGTTTCAACAAAAAAAAAAAAAGTGTACTTCATACATATATCGGGTGCAAGCTGTACAAATACAATCTTTAAATGAAACACCATATCTAAGAGGTCAGTACTTCTAAGTACCAAAGTAATATGACCTACCTGCAAATGTTTTTCGCTGCGAAATACTTTTACACCATTTAAGCTGTTTTTTTTATTATGTTTACGGCAGTAAAATAAAATCTTCTAAAGATACCTGTTAACATTGTCTTTGTTATATTTATACTCAAGGAATGGTAGTCGTAGTTTGTAGGGATTTCCACTGTTCCTGTCTGGAATATAAGGTATACATTTTTCGCACTGAGTGGGTTTACTTCGATATTACTGCATTGGACCATGTTGATAAGGGATAAGGATCATACAAATTATTATTATGTTGTATTATGCATTATTATAATGTTGTATCCTTTAATCCTCCTCGACTGGTCTGGGAGTATCGTATTTGCTTTTATTAATCTTCTTTTGCTTTTTAAATTTAGATTTATAGTGTACGATTTTCCTGCCTCGATTTGTCTCTTCAAAGTGTTTATTATCCACTTGTTCAACCCTTCCTGTTTTCTTAAATGGATTGGTAATTTTGCTTTTTACAAGTGGGGCATTTTACGTCAACCTCAAAATCACGTCTCTTTTTATTGAGCTGCTTAATTTTGTCGATTTCGTTTTGTTGAACATTA
>JAECWL010000017.1:345000-470807 GCA_018150545.1 Drosophila ercepeae
CGACATTCTGGAGCTCCTCCTGAATGGGTCATCGTCGGTGGGGGCGAGGCCCCCCGCTGCTCTGTCCATTTAGTTCCCGATCTCCAGGTCTGGCAGCACTCTTGGTCTGCGATGAGTTGTCAGCTCCACCGGCTGATTTAACAGCTGGGCCTCCCACCGCAAATAGTGCAATCGAGAAAGATCAAAATGGGAAACGATATTTTGGACGTTATTTACACACTTGCTTTGGATTGGTTCACTCAGCCGAACAATTACACGTTCCCACGATGTGGCTCTGTGCGGTATAAACTTGTTCTAGCTGGGCTGTCTCTGTCTTTATGAGATTTTGCGCAGCGTATGTGGAAACACGTCCATATCGGTCAAAATCCAAGATCCTGCACTGTGTCCTGCGTTGCATTTGCGCTATCGGCAACCTCACCTAGCATGGCTTCTTCGATTTTCGTGCGGGAAAGAGCATCCGCTACATAATTTTCTCTGCCAGGAAGATATTTAATCTTGTAATCGAATTCATTCAACTTTTTTTTCACCTTTGCAACTTCATGTTTGGCTTCTTGATATTATTAAGCCATACCAAAGGTTTGTAATCACTTCATATTTCAAATGGCCTTCCGAATAGGTATGACCTGAAATATTTAGTCGCCCAAACTATAGCTAATAATTCTTTTTCAATAGTAGTATAGTAAATTTCATGTTCGTTCAGCGTTCTGCTGGCATAACAAACGGCCTTATGGTTTTGTGATAGCACTGCACCAATGGCTACGTTACTCGCATCAGTTGTTAGGGAAAAGAATTTTGAAAAATCAGGATAGATTAAAATCGGATCTGATGTTATCAAAACCTTTAGTCTTTCAAATGACTCGATGTAATCTTTGCATTTGGTATCGATTACCGCACCTCTCTTCATCTTAAGGGTCATGGGTTTAACTATTTTCGCGAAATTGGGGATAAATTTGCGATAGAACCCACATAAACCCAAAAATGATTTAATTGGTTTAGGTGTTTTAGGTAATGGAAAATTCGTGATTGCATTCGTTTTATTTGGATTAAGTCTGATGCCATTAGTAGTTACAACATGTCCCAAGAATTCGGTTTCTTTTTTCATGAACTAACAATTGTCTAACTGCAATTTTAAATTGGCATCCCTGAGGTTTCCAAAGACTTTACTTAGAGACAAGATGTGTTCTTCCAATGAAGTGGAGTATATTATAATGTCATCTAAGTATACTAAGAAATCTTGATAGATTAAATCCTCTAAAAGATTGTTCATGCATCTCTGAAATGTTGCAGGGGCATTTTTCAGACCAAAGGGCATACGTGTGTATTCATATTGCACATGCTTAGTCGAAAATGCAGTTTTCGCAATTGAGTTTTCGTCCATGGGATAACAATACGGGGATTTCGATTTGCGAATGATCCCTTGTTCTATCATTTCTTTGATTTCTTTGTCGACTTCTTGGTCAACACTTTTGGGGTATTTGTAGGGTTTACGGTAGACTGTATCTTCATGGTGAGTCTGGATGACATGTTTAATGGTACTTGTGAAGGTCAAATTTTCGTCTTCTTTGTACTCCAAAGTCATATAGGACCTTCTTTAAACATTCAACTTCCTCTGCATTTAGATGCAAGTCTATATTCATTAAAATCGCGTAATTCATTATTGATCGCGAAGTTGACTATATCGTCATTAATAGATGTGGGATCGGTATGTGTTATATCATTGTCCACTGTGTTAATAGTAACTTTTGGAGTGACGCATATGAGTAATGCAGTCTCCTCCTTCTGTTGCTTTTTTTTAAGCTTTGGTTTAAGACTCTTAGGTGAGGTCTTAACCTTTTGCTTCTTTGTGTTCATTTGCTCTACTGTTGCTGAATCAACTTTTGATTTTGGGTCAAGGCATTTTTTAGATGCAGTCTCGCCCTTCTTTTCTTCGTAAATATACTTATAAGTTCTTGAACCTAAAGTTACCGTCTCATTCTCATAATTAATCTTTGCTTTGGTATCTTCTAGATACCTTCGACCTAACAGGAAATCATAATTGTCGGAAAAATTATGGATATAGAATTTCTGTTCGGACAGACATATTGGGTTGGGTTTCATCATAATGCTTTTAGTTAATTTTATTGGCCCATTTATTGTATATACCTTCATATCTTCTTCTTTTTCTTCTAACCCAGCACAATTTTTCTTTATGATATTGATGGAATAACCTGTGTCGGTCATTCCTCTGACTCTTCTTTCCCCGTTTCCTGAGTGTCCGAGGCAGTCTGATGAAAATTTACATCCATTCTGCTCTGTTCACTCTGGCTTTCTCGCTGTCTTTTTACTGGTCTACTCCTATTCACATTATTCGAAGTTGAAGGCTGATAATTGAGGGGGTTATTCTGCCTACCTTGATTTAAATCATTTCTGAATGTATGATAATTTCCCCTCTGATTAGCAGAAATAGGACGAGTCGAGTTTTGGGTTTGATTAATATTTGGGTTCGGATTCTGGGTTGGAGTGTTAAAGTTTTGGCTTGTTGAGGGATAATAGTTATTATAATTATGGTGTCTATTGTTATAGTATCTTTGGTTGTTTCTTTGATTTCCATTACCCCTATTCTTTCTCTTTTGCCCTTCCGATTTGCTGAAATATTGATCTTCCGGATTAGCGTCATAAATTCCAAGCTCCATTGTAGCTTGTTTTAAGTTTGGGATAGTGTCAATATCCTTACGCGCTAACGACATGTACATTCTATCTGGCAATTTTCTATCAATTGTTGCTTTAATGCTTCTTCTTAGCATTTCTGTATAGTTAGATTTACTGACAGGGTCAACCTCTAATTCAAGTTTTGACAGGGTCAAAACTCTAATTCAAGTTTGTCATAAATGTGTAAATTGCACTTCAAGTATTTCGATAAACCTATTTATGCTACCAGGGTATGGTGTTTCTTCCAGCTGTTTCACCAGAGTCACGTAAGGCCTGTGATCCTTGAAGGATATAGCTAGTGCTGCTCTAATATCCATCCATGTTGTTGCGTTAGCCTGTATAACGGCTTCCAATGCTGAGTCCACAAGTACACGTCTTACTGCTCCATAGATAGCATGAGCTTGTCGAGCGTCCTGAGTAGGGTATAAGCTAAGCAGTTGCTCAACTTGACTGATGAATCCAGATAGTTTGCCAGGTGTGCCATCGAATTAATGCAGTTCCTTTATTTGAATTCCAATATGAATTCCAATGAATCTCAGAGAGTTGCGGAGGGCTTGCCATTATTGTGTTTTTTGTAATTATTTGATGTACAGAAATTAAGTGTTAATGGATTTTGGGTTTTTGTTAAATCTCCGGAATTGAAAATTTAATTTAAATTTTGTTTCCGACCGCACGGTATTTTTTTTATTTTGATTTGCAGATTGTTTCTGACCACACGGGTTTTTTTATTTTGATTACTACTTGCACGTAGATTCTTCTGCGGATCACAATTTAGAATCACTGCTTTTAATTTGCTGGTTTAAGACAGCTAGTCATATAGCGTATCCTTCACTTAACCAGTACCGAATTAAAGGACTATTTAATCAGTTGATCCTACCGACTGCGCCATTTAAATACTTGCTTTATTCGTAAGTGAAAAAAATGAAATTTTATATTACCGAATTTTACTTGTACAAGTTATTTATGTTGAAGAACACCGACCGAATTAATTTACGTCTCAAACTGAACTTGACTAATTGATCTGGATTGATTTACGATCAAGCCTCGGTCTCGAGCTTTTTGAATATGGACTTTGGATTTAGAGTCCTAAGAGAATTTGGAGAGAGCTTTAGAGTTCTTGACTTTGATTTACTCTTCGATTCAAGTCCGTTTGCTCTTGGATACAAGTGCTCTTTGATTTGGTATTCCGATCTTGTAATCTAATATTTTTGTTTTCGAGTTTGGCGAGTCCGAGCTTTGAGCGTGGGAACGTGACAATGGGGTGGGGACTTAGGCAATAAATGTTTAGTTTATCAGTGGGTGAAATGTTGTGTCTACCAGTGGGTGAGAATGTTTACATCCTGTGTGGGACTTTGGGGTTTTTCCATCTGGCCTTGTCTTAAGGATTCGTACTACAGTCTGATTCTTATTTGGTATTGACTGGATAGCAAAGGGTAACATAGGGTGGTTGGTTTTTTTTATTACATTTCAATAGTGTAGGGTAGTGTAGGGTATTTATTACATTTGAATAGTGTAGGGTAGTGTAGGGTATTTATTACATTTGAATAGTGTAGGGTATTTATTACATTTGAATAGTGTAGGGTAGTGTAGGGTATATGTGGTATACATGCTTTGTGTGTACTTATATAGTAGGCGTGTGTTTTATGTAGGAATGTGCTAAGTACTTAGGTACTGTGGATATGTCACTATATATATTATATACTTGTATATATTATAAGGCATAATTTCATAATTTTATTTTACGTTCTAATTCCATCATCTTGATTTTACGAAACTGGAAAGGGGGAGGTGTTTCTCCAGATCATATCAGCTTGATCAGATACTTTTCCTCGGTTTACGGTATTTTATCTCGGACTGTTGAAATTTTGAAATATTCTTGGATGTTTTCGATGGATTCATAACTAACTGCGGTGACCCTGTGATGAGTCTTAGAATCTTTGTGTTCTCTTGATTATGTCAATTGATATTACTTTCCCCCATAGTTGGCAGCAAAAGGTACAAATGTGCTTAAGAACGGAGTTGTACGAAATTTTGTAGCAATGGGAGACCGGCTATTTATAAGCTATTTAGTATATTCAATCAATGTAGCTCTCAAAACATTTACAAACATATTAATGTTATTTGGACCACGCCTTTCCTGACCGCCTATATTTGCCAACATATATAATATTAACATAATAATATACAATATATATATATATATTAGATATTTACATAAAAAGCGTAAAACGTAATAGCAAAAACATTAACATTAACATTAACAAAAACATTCAGGTTACATTTTACGGTGTTTACAGCTCAATCACATAAGGTGGAAGCGTTTGTATTTCTTTTGTTGCACTACCTTTTTCTTTATATAATACAAATGATTATTATACGTGAATCTGAGTCCATAGATATACGGAAATCTGTCATTTTGTTTGGTCGAAAACTCAGTCTAGCGGGTATGGGCCTGTAACGTTTATACATAAAATTTGTTTCGCACTTCTGACGCATTTTCGCCCAGGCAACCTAATCAGTAATGTAGCTAAGATCTGTGATCTATGAACCCCAATTTTACATAGCGTTCGCCAGTTTCTAATTAAAAATTAGTGAAATCTAAATATATCATCCGAAAATTAATGCAATTTTTTAGCATCTTTTCCAAAATCCCAATTAGAATAGTATGCAGACTCCGAAGTAACTTCAAGCTATTTCTAAAATTGGTGCAAGAAATTGAATATTTAAAAAGAGTTTTCTCACCCATTTTGAATTGGCATATACAATCCCATTTCGAGTCACATTCCTATTTTATTAATATCCCAAAAACATTTGTCCAAAAGATAAAGAACAATAAGCTAAATGTGTCAGCTTCAACGCTACCAGCTACATAAGGTGTAGAATCCAAAAAATTTGTTACTAGACGCAAATACAAACGAAAGAAAAAATAACTTTACAACAACTCAATTATTTCCATCCTAATATCCCGACACAACAATCAGAATTTTATTAATCATACGCACAAGTTGCTGCGTTAAATAGTAATTTGCATACTTCTGTTAACAATAAAACATATATTAGAAAAACAATTCGAACTCACGCATAACTTACACAGCATGATAAAATTAGTTGTAAATAATTCACGCATAAAATTCTAAACTTAAGAATATTGAATGCTAATGGGCCTTCTGTTGTAATATGCATCCCTGTAACGTTCTAAGTCACAAAGTAGCGATGTTGAATATACCATACGATGTTGAATTCCACTAAGTTAAGTTGTCTTTACAATAAATACCATTATGCCAACAGGTTTTGGTCATAGAGTTCCAACAAAACTTGGAAGAGCATCAAGTCTTCATTTCACAAAAACTATACACTGATACCTTGAAGAGATTTGGAAAAGTGCAAAGTGTGTCTTGAAGCGATCTGAGTCCCCCGACGAAGAGGAAATGAGAAGGTGTCCTTATCAATGTTTAGTTGGTGCCTTAATGATTCTTTCAGTTACAACAAGACCAGATGTTGCGTATGCTGTGAATTTCTTGAGCCAATACAATTCATGCTAGGAAGCTGAGCATTTGAAAGCAGTAAAACGCATACCTAAGTGGTGCGAAGCACCACAGCCTGTCATACAGGATAACAGATGAAAGTCTATACGTCGTAGTAGATGCAGACTGCGTCGCAGAGGCAGAATATTTGGCAATGTTCGATGCAGTAAAAGAAGCCTTATATCTAAGGGATCCGCCGAAAGCGCGGATCCATAGTGCTCCATAGTTTCGCCTTTCATCCACGCACGAAGCATATCAATCACTTTATACGGCAGAAGCATCAGGAGGGCGACATCACTATTAAGTATATGCAGTCAGAGGATAAAGAAGGGTCTAAGCAGCACCAAGCATTAAGAGTGTATATCATCTCTGGGCGTCATTCATATGATATCTGCAGAATAGCTACTTTGAGTAAGAGTTTTGTAATATGCATCCCTGTAACGTTCAAAATTAAAAAGTAGCGATCCGGAAACTATGCCATGTTAAATATACCATGTTGAATATACTGTACTATGTTGAATTCCATTTAGTTTAGTTTTCTTTTCAATTAATACAATTGCGCCAACACCTTCCAACCATCTAAATGAGATATCTCTTTTATAAAGAACTAATGCAATTGACAGAGTGATTTTCATAGTGCATTACAGAAACGTAATTTACTAGTAAATCTTTTTTAGAGTAGTTAGATACTTGGAAATAGTTGGCAATAAAAGGAAATAGACTGTGTTGTGGAGCTTTCCACAAATACAATCTATAAAGGCGAAAAAAAGAAACTATCTTAAGTCATCCTACCAAAGGAACTTGTCTTTTAAGAGTAGGCATTAGGACTTAGTTGTGACAGAATATAAATGCTTAAACAATGAAAAACCGCAGAGACGACTTCCCCCATAAAAAGTCTTCCCCCAAAGACTTTTACACTTATAGTCAACGCAGCTCTCAGACTTGCCCACTTCCCAAACCGATGAAAATGTCCAGAGACTATTATGATAGTTAAGCTGAACAAAAAAAACTGAAACAAAATTTACTTTTTTTTTTTTTTTATAACGTTCTTAATTTGTATTTAAAATCTGTCCAAGTGGACAATCATTAAATGGTTTGGGGGGGACCTTGACTTAAGGGAGGTACATGGAATGTAAATCTTATGAGGTTGACTTAGGTGTCTATTGGTTGGGGAGATCAAGCGGGTGTTTCCTTTTCAGGCGTCTTGGGGATTGCCTATTATCTAGGAGGTTGATGGCCAGGTGGTTGGGGTGGTTATCCAGTCTTTTTATGTATCTTCCGCTGAGACGGGTGATCTCCTCTGCTACACATCTAATTCCAAGCTCTTTATGGATTATTGAGTTTTCGTGGTACGTATGGGCGTTCGAAACTATTCTCAGGCATTTATTCTGAAATCGCTGTATTTTGATGCGGTTCGAACAGCTTGCCGTGCCCCACAACTGTATCCCATATGTCCAGATTGGCTTAAGCACTACCTTATAAATAAGAAGCTTGAATTTTACTTTGAGTTTGGACCTCCTTTCCAGGAGCCAATGCAGTTGCTTAAGCCGTAGGTTGGCCTGGTTGCGCTTATTGATTAGGTGCGGACGCCATGTGAGCCTGCGGTCCAGTGTCAGCCCTAGATATTTGGGAGTGTTATTAGTTGGGATGGTTTCCCCGTTGAGTGTGACGGGGGGGCATTCTCCCCTGCGTAGTGCGAAGGTTGTTTGTGTAGATTTCTCGGCGTTGACCACGATGTTCCATCGTTTCATCCATGGACCGAGGGCATTCAGTTGCCTCTGGATGATGGCTGAAGCTTTCTGAGGATCTGTGGCGGAGGCTAGGAAGGCGGTGTCATCGGCATAAGTGGCTACTGTGAGGTTCCGGGAGGGGGTGATGGGGAGGTCCGCTGTGTAGAGTGTGTATAAGATGGGTCCAAGAACACTGCCTTGTGGTACTCCTGCTCTTATGGGCCTAGGGGTGCTGATTGATGATCCGCATCTCACTCTGAATTCTCTTCCCTCTGTGTATGACTTGAGGAAGGCGAAATGGGAACTTGGGAGGTGGGTTTTAATTTTGAAAAGTAGTCCTGGGTGCCAGACTCTGTCAAACGCCTGTTTGACATCAAGCATAACGGCGCAGCAGTACTTCTTCTTTTCGAAGGCCTCAAGTATAGTCTCAACAATCCGGTGGCATTGCTCAGGTGTTCCGTGAAGGCGTCTGAAGCCAAACTGGTGGTCAGGGATCAGACCCGCCTCCTCCAATACTGGCAGTACTCTACGTAAAAATACTCTTTCAAGTATTTTGGAAAGGATTGCTAGCAAGCTAATCGGTCGATACGATCCTAGGTTGTCTTCAGGTTTCCCAGGTTTGAGGAGGACAATTACTACCGCTCGCTTCCACTCTTTAGGGAAGTACCCTAGACGGAGGCAGCTGTTGAATATGTTGGCCAGCCTTTGGGAACAGATTAGGGGCAACATTTTCAGTGCTGTTGCATCGATACGGTCAGGACCCGGTGACTTGCCATTATTTAGGGAGGCGATCTCCTGCGCAATCTCCTCTGGTTCGACGGGCTGTATTGGCAGGCCAGGGGCACTTGGGCTGTCTATGAACCTTATGGTTGCAGCTCTCTCTTCGCCAGTGCATCTGTCGAACGGTGCGAATGCACTATGTAGATGATCAGCAAAGGCTTCTGCTCTTTCGACCTCAGTCCGACACCAGGAACCGTCCACTTTTCGCACGGGTGATATCTTCTTTACAGGTCTTTTTATGTGCCTCGTGACATTCCACAGATTGTGTTGCGGGTCTCCAGGTTCCAGCTCCATAAGGAATCTATGAAACGAGTCCTGCCGTAGGATGCATAGCTTGTCCTTCAAATCTTTGGTGGCACGATTAAGTGCTGTCTTGTCCCTGGGGTTGCGCGAGGAAAACCAGACTCTTCTGAGGCGCCTTTTTTCGGCCACGAGGGCCGCGATTTCCGGAGACCACAAGTGCACGTCTCTTTTAGGTATTCTCGGGGTAGTCGGTGGAGGTGGATTCGCAAACTCAGCGGCATTGTGCATCTCTTTGGTTAGTTTTTCTATGGCCGCATCTATGTTGCTTGGTGTGGAAAGAGGGGTATCTGGATACTGGGAGGAAAGCATCCAAAACGTAAACTTGGGGGCATTTGTGTGTTTTCCGGTGAGTCTTCTAAGCGGGATTTTTCTGAGGACGGGGATGTTTAGGAGCAAGTTTACTGCGCTGTGGTCAGATAGCAGTTTATCATAGCTTGAGCATGTTATCTTAGAGTGTCCTATGCCCTTGGAGACGGCGAAGTCCAGCAGATCCGGCTGTTTTGAAGGGTCGGTAGGCCAGTGTGTGGGTTCTCCAGTGGAATGGCAGTCCAGACTCTTCCGCTGCAGGTACTTATAGAGCTTTATGCCTTTGGGGTTGTTTGTGCGGGACCCCCACCAGGAGTGTTTGGCGTTAAAGTCTCCGGCTGCTATAAACCGAGGACCGAGGGACTCGAAGAAGTCCTGAAGGTGGGTCTCGGTTATCGAGTGTCTGGGTGGGAAGTAAACCGCACCAATGGTGATATCTCCCTGTGGGCTAGAAATCCTGGTCACGGCGCACTGAGCCCATTCCTCCTGAAACGCGGGAAGTTCCGTGTACTGAATGCCACTCCTGATGAGCATAGCTGCTCCTCCGCGTGCTCTGCCAGTTGGATGGTTGGCATGTAACAGTTCGTACCCGCTAATTTTAAAGTAGGATCTGGGACAAAAGTGGGATTCCGAAACTAGAAGAACATCGATATTGTCTGTTTTGATGAGATGCTCTACTTCGGCTTTGCTCCTCTGCAGGCCGTTTGCGTTCCAAAAAACTATGTTAAGGCTTATTTGCATTATTTTTTGTTGAGGATGGGAGCTATGAACTGCATCATCTGTGAGAACATCTGCGATAACATCTGCGATATCAACTTTTCCATCATCCTTTCAATTGATCCTTCCATGCGGGCAAGCATCGTATCAAACTGGTTGGGTTGTGGGGCTTCGGGAGTGGTATGAGGGGTTTGTTGGGGATTCGTTGGCTGTGTCACTTGGTTTCCTAGGAGTACGTCCCTATAACTTGTACCATTAATGATAGTTGGTATCTGGATGAGAGGTGGTTTGTTGCTACTCTCAACGGGTTTGGCTTTAGGAGATTGCTGCGCTTTTGCCTTTTTGTAGGCAGGGCATCCTCTGAACGACGCAGGGTGATCAGCTTGGCAATGTAAACAGCATGCTTTCTCGTCTTTTTTTTGGTGCATGACCTAGAGTCATGAGAATCACCACATTTCACGCAGCGATGTTCCAGGAAGCAGTAGCGCTGGGTGTGTCCAAACCCTTGGCATCTGAAACATTGTGGAACGTCGTTGAATTTCAGAGGGGCTCTACGGTGACGACTGATTTGCAAATCCTCTTTATTTTAAAAACCTCTGTGTTGTTGCTTGCTGGTTCTAGATTGACAAAGAAGATCCCCAGTGGTTGTTTGGATTTCCTGCCAATGGGATTGTGCAGATCCCTCACAGTATGGCCGTATTTGTGGAGTTCTTCTTTAATTTCAGTCTGGTCCGTTGAGTGGTGAAGTCCCTTGATGACCGCCCTGTAAGCTCTCTCATCCTTTGGTTGGAAGGTGCGGTGTCTTTTGTTATGTGCCACGAGGTGCTGGCGTAGAGCTGTGTAGGACTCCTTGTCTGGCATCATTACGCGTACGTTATTATTTCTCTCTGTTTTATAGGAGAAATCCTTTTCGGATCCGACTAAATCCGATATCATCTTGACAACCGCTGTAATGTCGGTCACGTCTGGGATGTAGATCGGAGGAGGCTTGAGGGTCTTCGGGATCGGGATTGGTTTCTCTTCTGTTTTAGATGCGACTGCCTCTGAAGCAGTTTTGGGTTCGTCATGATCGTCGTCATCTTCTTTGCTTGAGAGGAGGGCAAAGGAGTTGTTTGCCAGCTTGCTATGCAGATCTGCGCTGGTGCTAGGCGTAACGTCTGGCTCGTCTCCTTGCCTTTTACGCGCGGTCTTACGCTTGATCTCCCCGGGCTCCGAGTAAGAAGAACTCGAGCTTGAGTCGCTGCTCGAGCTGCACTTCCTTGCTTTGAGAGCCTTCTTGCAGGGCGTTGTTTTTCCGCGCGGCCCGCGCGGGGCTTGCCAATCCATGCTCTAGGTTGTGGACGATTGAGCGAGGGGAGGGGGAACTGGGCACCGTTGGCCGGTATGCCAACCGCACTTTGCTTCTGCTTAGTTGTACACAGCTTCTACAGAGAGAATTTGGTAGGCAGCAGATGACACGCACTCTGGAATGTGCGTTAGAGTTTGTAGCAGACCGTTAGGTGCGCAGGTTAAACCAATCAGACACTATGTGACAGTTTCAGAATAGTGGGAGTGAAGGTACGAACTTGCTGTCGATCCGCAGCCACGTCTGCACTCTTTGAGTGTTAGATCGCAACTGACAAAATTTACTGTACTGCTAATTTCTTCATGTTCAGCAAGCGTTTCATCAAGTTTCGCACGATGGCTAATTATGGGTAAAGAATAACTACCTCCTCTATACTTTTTATTATTGAGATATTATTTGACTAACGTGCAGCAGATATATAATTCTCTTACGAAAGTAATGAATTTACAAAAAGACCTGAATATTGCATCTAAGAAGAGATAAATAAGTTTCGTAAGAAATACACAGACTACACGAACACGAAAATAGCTTATCCTTAGATCTTGTAGACAATAGATGGACAATTAAGTAGGAAGACTCAAAAGATTTCCCATTCTCCATCTCCCTGATATATAAGATAAGGCGGTCAAAACCAAGTAGATTAGTTGACTCAGTATGAAAAAGATAACACAAAACCGTTAATCCAGCATAGAGCCTAAAACACTTGCGCAGTTGGCGAACACAGCATATTTGCGTTGCCGCTGCAAATCTCTGGAGTAGTTTAAAGTTTAGCCGGTTTTGATATTCTATCGGATAAAGAGCACTTACGCATGATTGTAACTCCGACGCCAGTCACTAAAATTGATTCATTCTCTCTTCTTAGTCGCAAGGCTGGTAGGTAAAAGTCTAGTATGAATACCTGAACCATTTATTAAAAGGCCGCTTTTTGGAATCTGCAGCTGCTGGAGGCAGCAACTTTTTTTCATTCAACTTCGCGGATCAATAATGCGGCATTCAAGATCTGCACCCCTAAGTCCAAACTCTCAGACAGAAAGGAAGATTAATTTAAATAATTGGCCCTCAACTTGTGTTAACACCAAGAACGACTTTAAAAACCAAGGAATTTAATTCGCGTGAAATTTATGTTTAACAAATGAGAAAAGTTATCTTCTTCTTATATTCTTGCAGATCTTTACAAAATTGCAATAAGTACTTATGTAAAAATCAGAAGTCTTTTAAAAATTATTGGTATGGCTATGTCAAATGAATAAATGTTGAATTCGGTTGCAATAGCTTGGAAAACAAAAAAGTTTTCTATACAACGATTTGTTTCCATATCGGTCGTTTGTATGGCAGCTATGTGATATAGTGGTCTGATCCAGAACAAACTTTAAAAAATCATGTATGGCTATGTCTATTGATTAAATGTTTAATTCGGTTGCGATAGTTTGGAGAACAAAAACGTTTTCCATACAAAGACTTGAAATCTGATTCATCGTTTTTATGGCAGCTATATGATATAGTGGTCCGATCCGACCGATTTTTAAACTTGATCTGCGTGCAACAAAAATAATGATCTGGTAAAAATTTAAAAACGCTAGCTTTAAAACTACTGTCAATTTTTTGCATAGAAACATACGGACAAACGGACATGGCTATATCGACTCGGCTGTTGCTGCTGATCAAGAATATATATACTTTGTGGGGTCGGAGATGCTTCCTTTAATGCGTTACACATTTCTGGACAAAATTATAATACCCTCTGCAAGGGTATAATTATTTCACTTAACACTCACTGATCATCGTTTTAATTTCCCGTTCAGTTCAGCCACAACTTTCTACACCAAGACGTGTAACTGCAAATTTGGCTGGCCATCCCCCACAAGGGCGATGGATCCAGCAAAGGCCGGCGAAAACCAGCAGAGTGAAAAAGGCCTGCGTTAGACAATTCAGGGACTGGCCAGCCAAAAAGCAGCAATAAAAGTTGAGTCCACCCCAGCTGTGGCACACGGAATTATAGTTTATGAACTAATAGATATAACTAATAGTTCTTATTGTAACGTAACTTAAAACGCCCTTATAGATCTACCCGGATTCACAGAGTCGCAGGAGTCACACTTTTAGCGGCGATAGCTTCATACCGCATATTTATTACCGCAAAGGAATACAATAGCAGCTCACGATATTACGAGGTAGTCACCATTATAAGAAGCAATATTGGGTGCTGCCGATAATGTTCTATCCTTGTTTGGCACCGTTTTGAATTTCAATGTGCATATTAATCGGCTCTACTTCACTTGCGATTGGTAAGCGACCGATGCATGCCATCGATCAGGACATAAGCACTCTGAGAGAGGGAAGCATGACCCTGTTACAGGTGACGAGGTTAAGAAAAGACTTACCTTCCTTACAAACAAAGCGCATACGCACAGGAGTCATCGGCGGCAAAAATTTTTTGAGACAAGTTCCGAGATACAGCTCTGCGCATATTCATTTCAGAACTTAAATGCAATCTGACAGACGTGCTTTACTCGAAAAAGCCGAAAGACAGCTGTGGCTCTAGAGCAAGAAGTTTAACCAAGAAAGATACATTTTCGCAGCCAGTTTTGCAAAGAGTTGGGAAGGCAAAGATCGCAAACACGGCGAAAAAATTCTGGGTCGTCAATTTGGCAAATATAACCAATAGAATGACCCACAACTAAGCAATTCAAAAAGTTCACATTTAATGGCCACGATTGGCACAACCAGCGAAGAGCCCACTTACGCCAAGTTGTATCCAAGCCCCCTTAGTCACCGACGATGGCATTACCACAGACCCAGAAAAGGTCGGGTCCGGTCCATAAGGAAATTTCCCGAACCAAAAACGGTATTGGAAGAGCTACTACAGTTACATGTTTCATTAAGGGCTTTGTGCCAATAGCAAAGCCTGTTTCGGACGTCTTGAAGGGAAAAATGGAAGTCTGAGCAGGCATACTATAAATCGCGACAAATCCAGCTACAATTCAAAGAAGCGTAACAAAAAGCTTTTGAAAAGCTGCGCAACATTTGGGCATCTGAAGATATTATGCTTAGATAACCGAATTGCAAGAATCCATTCCGTCTAACGGCGGATACTTCGTCCTACGGTATTGAAGCAAAACTATCCAAAGAGGGACGTCCTATTACAATAATCTCAAGGACATTAAAGGAGAGTAAAGTTAATTACGCCACAAATGAACAAGAATTATTGGCCATTGTTTGGACGTTGGCCCAGCTGTGACACTACCTATACGCGGTCAAATATTCTATAAACTATCTTCGCTGTCCATAAGCCATTGGTATTTGCGGTATCAGACTCTAACCCAGAAGCGAAAATTATAAGGTGAAATGGGCGCATCGAGGAAACCGATGCGAAAGTAACCTATCTGGTTGCGGATGTTTTGTCCAGACAACAGCTTAACGCCATGAGAAAATAAAAAGAGGCAGAATCATCCCAGACGTGACCGACATTACAGCGGTTGTCAAGATGATATCGGATTTAGTCGGATCCGAAAAGGATTTCTCCTATAAAACAGAGAGAAATAATAACGTACGCGTAATGATGCCAGACAAGGAGTCCTACACAGCTCTACGCCAGCACCTCGTGGCACATAACAAAAGACACCGCACCTTCCAACCAAAGGATGAGAGAGCTTACAGGGCGGTCATCAAGGGACTTCACCACTCAACGGACCAGACTGAAATTAAAGAAGAACTCCACAAATACGGCCATACTGTGAGGGATCTGCACAATCCCATTGACAGGAAATCCAAACAACCACTGGGGATCTTCTTTTTCAATCTAGAACCAGCAAGCAACAACACAGAGGTTTTCAAAATAAAGAGGATTTGCAGATCAGTCGTCACCGTAGAGCCCCCTCTGAAATTCAACGACGTTCCACAATGTTTCAGATGCCAAGGGTTTGGACACACCCAGCGCTACTGCTTCCTGGAACATCGCTGCGTGAAATGTGGTGATTCTCATGACTCTAGGTCATGCACCAAAAAAAAAGACGAGAAAGCATGCTGTTTACATTGCCAAGCTGATCACCCTGCGTCGTTCAGAGGATGCCCTGCCTACAAAAAGGCAAAAGCGCAGCAATCTCCTAAAGCCAGACCCGTTGAGAGTAGCAACAAACCACCTCTCATCCAGATACCAACTATCATTAATGGTACAAGTTATAGGGACGTACTCCTAGGAAACCAAGTGACACAGCCAACGAATCCCCAACAAACCCCTCATACCACTCCCGAAGCCCCACAACCCAACCAGTTTGATACGATGCTTGCCCGCATGGAAGGATCAATTGAGAGGATGATGGAAAAGTTGATATCGCAGATGTTATCGCAGATGTTCTCACAGATGATGCAGTTTATAGCTCCCATCCTCAACAAAAAATAATGCAAATAAGCCTTAACATAGTTTTTTGGAACGCAAACGGCCTGCAGAGGAGCAAAGCCGAAGTAGAGCATCTCATCAAAACAGACAATATCGATGTTCTTCTAGTTTCGGAATCCCACTTTTGTCCCAGATCCTACTTTAAAATTAGCGGGTACGAACTGTTACATGCCAACCATCCAACTGGCAGAGCACGCGGAGGAGCAGCTATGCTCATCAGGAGTGGCATTCAGTACACGGAACTTCCCGCGTTTCAGGAGGAATGGGCTCAGTGCGCCGTGACCAGGATTTCTAGCCCACAGGGAGATATCACCATTGGTGCGGTTTACTTCCCACCCAGACACTCGATAACCGAGACCCACCTTCAGGACTTCTTCGAGTCCCTCGGTCCTCGGTTTATAGCAGCCGGAGACTTTAACGCCAAACACTCCTGGTGGGGGTCCCGCACAAACAACCCCAAAGGCATAAAGCTCTATAAGTACCTGCAGCGGAAGAGTCTGGACTGCCATTCCACTGGAGAACCCACACACTGGCCTACCGACCCTTCAAAACAGCCGGATCTGCTGGACTTCGCCGTCTCCAAGGGCATAGGACACTCTAAGATAACATGCTCAAGCTATGATAAACTGCTATCTGACCACAGCGCAGTAAACTTGCTCCTAAACATCCCCGTCCTCAGAAAAATCCCGCTTAGAAGACTCACCGGAAAACACACAAATGCCCCCAAGTTTACGTTTTGGATGCTTTCCTCCCAGTATCCAGATACCCCTCTTTCCACACCAAGCAACATAGATGCGGCCATAGAAAAACTAACCAAAGAGATGCACAATGCCGCTGAGTTTGCGAATCCACCTCCACCGACTACCCCGAGAATACCTAAAAGAGACGTGCACTTGTGGTCTCCGGAAATCGCGGCCCTCGTGGCCGAAAAAAGGCGCCTCAGAAGAGTCTGGTTTTCCTCGCGCAACCCCAGGGACAAGACAGCACTTAATCGTGCCACCAAAGATTTGAAGGACAAGCTATGCATCCTACGGCAGGACTCGTTTCATAGATTCCTTATGGAGCTGGAACCTGGAGACCCGCAACACAATCTGTGGAATGTCACGAGGCACATAAAAAGACCTGTAAAGAAGATATCACCCGTGCGAAAAGTGGACGGTTCCTGGTGTCGGACTGAGGTCGAAAGAGCAGAAGCCTTTGCTGATCATCTACATAGTGCATTCGCACCGTTCGACAGATGCACTGGCGAAGAGAGAGCTGCAACCATAAGGTTCATAGACAGCCCAAGTGCCCCTGGCCTGCCAATACAGCCCGTCGAACCAGAGGAGATTGCGCAGGAGATCGCCTCCCTAAATAATGGCAAGTCACCGGGTCCTGACCGTATCGATGCAACAGCACTGAAAATGTTGCCCCTAATCTGTTCCCAAAGGCTGGCCAACATATTCAACAGCTGCCTCCGTCTAGGGTACTTCCCTAAAGAGTGGAAGCGAGCGGTAGTAATTGTCCTCCTCAAACCTGGGAAACCTGAAGACAACCTAGGATCGTATCGACCGATTAGCTTGCTAGCAATCCTTTCCAAAATACTTGAAAGAGTATTTTTACGTAGAGTACTGCCAGTATTGGAGGAGGCGGGTCTGATCCCTGACCACCAGTTTGGCTTCAGACGCCTTCACGGAACACCTGAGCAATGCCACCAGATTGTTGAGACTATACTTGAGGCCTTCGAAAAGAAGAAGTACTGCTGCGCCGTTATGCTTGATGTCAAACAGGCGTTTGACAGAGTCTGGCACCCAGGACTACTTTTCAAAATTAAAACCCACCTCCCAAGTTCCCATTTCGCCTTCCTCAAGTCATACACAGAGGGAAGAGAATTCAGAGTGAGATGCGGATCATCAATCAGCACCCCTAGGCCCATAAGAGCAGGAGTACCACAAGGCAGTGTTCTTGGACCCATCTTATACACACTCTACACAGCGGACTTCCCCATCACCCCCTCCCGGAACCTCACAGTAGCCACTTATGCCGATGACACCGCCTTCCTAGCCTCCGCCACAGATCCTCAGGAAGCTTCAGCCATCATCCAGAGGCAACTGAATGCCCTCGGTCCATGGATGAAACGATGGAACATCGTGGTCAATGCCGAGAAATCTACACAAACAACCTTCGCACTACGCAGGGGAGAATGCCCCCCGTCACACTCAACGGAGAAACCATCCCAACTAATAACACTCCCAAATATCTAGGGCTGACACTGGACCGCAGGCTCACATGGCGTCCGCACCTAATCAATAAGCGCAACCAGGCCAACCTACGGCTTAAGCAACTGCATTGGCTCCTGGGAAGGAGGTCCAAACTCAAAGTAAAATTCAAGCTGCTTATTTATAAGGTAATGCTTAAGCCAATCTGGACATATGGGATACAGTTGTGGGGCACGGCAAGCTGTTCGAACCGCATCAAAATACAGCGATTTCAGAATAAATGCCTGAGAATAGTTTCGAACGCCCATCCGTACCACGAAAACTCAATAATCCATAAAGAGCTTGGAATTAGATGTGTAGCAGAGGAGATCACCCGTCTCAGCGGAAGATACATAAAAAGACTGGATAACCACCCCAACCACCTGGCCATCAACCTCCTAGATAATAGGCAATCCCCAAGACGCCTGAAAAGGAAACACCCGCTTGATCTCCCCAACCAATAGACACCTAAGTCAACCTCATAAGATATACATTCCATGTACCTCCCTTAAGTCAAGGTCCCCCCCAAACCATTTAATGATTGTCCACTTGGACAGATTTTAAATACAAATTAAGAATGTTATAAAAAAAAAAAAAAAAAAAAAACACCATTAAAACAACGGATAAGCCCCTAAATTGCTGCCAAAACCAAATAATTATGGCGGTGGCCCACCCTCCGTTAAAATGCACTTTCGTTGTCTTCGAAAACATGAAACGACACTCGATCGGCGACCTGATTTAATGGGTTGGTTTATCCCCCCAAACGAATTTACATAATTAAATGTTGGCCAAATTTTAGTCCAAATATCTTAGACCACGCAGACTTAAAATTAGGTTGGCCTAAGCAACCCACAGATACCTCCATATGGGATCTAATGCCCACATCCTTCAAAAAAATACTTCAGTCCTCTAACACTTCATTATTTAAGTTCCCAAAGTTAAGTTTAACACACGCAAAGGAGTTATGCTGCGAGTAACCGATGTTACGGCAGCAAAGTTTGGAGGAGAAGTCCATGCAATCCAACACCGGGAGTCACTTTTTCCCAGCCAGCATACTGCAAAATTAAATCGAGTGACCTGCTCCAGCTTACCTACGAGGATGACTGGATGATGACAAACGACTTGCCAGCCTGGGTCAGAGTGGCGAACGAAGCGCAAGTGAATTACGACAAAGCCCAACTATGAGCTCCCGTGATAAAAGTTCACCATTATTATATATAGTTTTGTTATTATATAGTTATTATATTATGTTATTATATATTATATATATATTTAGCATATACAGATTAATATATATACTCGAATGGTAAATGTGTAAAGCATATTAAATAACATCACATACAAATATTTTCTATATATTTAGGGGCTTTAGATCGTCTTTGTTTTACTTTCAATGAAAACTCAAATCGAATAAAATTCTGAGAAAAGATAACAAGTCGTCGTAGAGTCGTAGAAAAATAGAGACGAAAAATATAAAAAAAACCAATCAATCGCTGAGGTACTTAAATATATACACAGTTAACTGAGCCATCCAACAATATAGCTATCTAATCCACCTCATAGTTCATAGTTCTTGTTACTAGCTTTTTGTTCGTTTCCGAGCACAGAGTTCAGAGTTTCTTTCTATAGATTCCATTTGAACTTCAACATCCATTAAGAAGAATTGCACTACTAGGGTTTAAGATCAGGCATTCAGTATGTAGAAGACCAGCTTGAGGACGATCGGATCCTGAATGCCCGACGACTCGCCGTGGAGGGTGGCTATCAAGTGATTGTCCAGGGCGTTTATGTAAAGCGGCGGCAGCTTTCACCCACGGGCTCCAGCCCCATAGGCGACATTCTCTTGATCTAGAGTGGCCCGGAGACCTATCTTGTTAATCCCAGCCGTGGCCAGCAGGTCAAGGAAGGGCAGTAGAGCCATCGAAGCACTTCGGGCCAGCTGCTCAGCAATCCTTGTGATATTCGCATAGCACCATTCGTAGCATACCAATCCTCGCATTTGATAATGTAGATGTCACTCAAGCGGATGGCATAGTTGGTGTTGGAATAATTGAAGCTGGCATGGACACGCATGTTGGAGATGCCATCCATGGCTTGGTCATCAATCGGAGACTTGACGCCCACATTAATGTCCCGATTGTTGTCCACCCACTTGATGCTCACAATCTCGCTCTGCTCGTCGATGGCATCGATCGGGCCACAGACGATATCAATGTCCGTTTGGTTGCGCATCGCCTGGCGCACTTCCTCCATCTTGGCCGGCATTATCTGAACCATCAGGCCATCCTCCACGATGCTGTACTTGCCGGACAACCCGCTACTGCTCTTGAGCGCCTCGTTCAGGACAAAGAAACTGGCACCCGTGATCTTCCTGGGCTGTCCTTGAATATTGATAGCTTGGGTGGAATAGGCGTACATCTCGGTGCGATCGTCGTTGATGTTCTGCATGCAGACCAGATGCCCGTCGGCCACCTTGGAGAAATTGCCGGCAAAGGCCAGGATGTGGTCGCTGGCGTTGTTGATGGCCTTGACCACATCCTGGTGCCGGTGCTTCGGGATGTTCACCGTCGTCTGCCGATCCTCCATGGGATGTACGAATGGAGGGCAGGGAGTACGTATAGTTTCGGAAATCCACATGGAAATTATTATTAGTTTGGGCTATCTGGCCGGCGTGGGCGGCTTCTGACTGGCGCCGGAGCCGCTTCTCGACAGACCCCGCCGTGCCTGCTTGGCCTCACCCCACTGCTACTCCAAGGTGCTGGCCAGCTCGCTGCCGGGCGCAATGCCATCGCTGAACAATGCCATCGCTGAACATATAGGTATCCCATTATATTTATTCTAAACATCCCCTGCCTTCACCATCTAAGTGACTATGTTTTTGGTTTTATATAACTTTCCTGTATTTATTGGATCTTTTCAGGAATTATGAGCCTAACAATAAGTTTTCATATTAAAACGACTTAAAATCGCTGTGTCGTCAGCAAACGTAGAAGTTGTTAGAAGTCTGGTTGAGGGTATGTCTGCTGTATAAAAGTCGTACAGCATTGGTCCAAGTACGCTACCTTCGGGAACTTCAGAGTTTATAGCGTGGTCATCGGACAGGCAAGAGTTGCATCTCACAGCAAAGGCTTTATTGTAGAGATACGACTTCAGGAGTTTGTGGGTGTTTTGGGGAAGCATTGTTTTAATTTTGATCAATAATCAATTTAGCCAGACGCAGCCTAAGAGACATCCAAAAATATTACAGTGCAATATTCCCGTTTTTCGAAAGCAGATCGAATTTCTGATGTTATTCGATTGACTTGTTCAATGGTTCCGTTTCTCTCGTAAACCGAACTGATGCGCTGGATTAAGATTGCGTGTCGTCAAGTAGGGGGTTATTCGGGTCATCAGATATGATCATTCTTATGACCAATTTTTTCCATCTCTCTGGATAGTACCCGAGTTTTGTGATAGCGTTCAACATCAAGGAAATAGTGCATACAGCACATTATGGAAGCTCGATAATTATTTTTAGAGTTATTAGATCACATCCTGGGGACTTTTTTGGGTTTAGATTATCCTTGATGATTTTAGATATTTCATTCGCTTGAAGTTCGATTGGCTCATGTGGTGCTCGGTCGTCGCCTGTTACCGTGGGTAATACAAACAACCTTGTAGCTGGGTTCGGGTGGAAAACACGTTGAAGATGCATTGCAAATGTGGTAGCTCTATCTTTATCGCTGCGGGCCCAACCAGCAGTGATATTCCATAATGGTGATATCGATTCTGCCGGTGTGGTTAAACTGGGATGGGCTTTCCATAGTGAATTTTTGCTGTCTGAAATTGAAAGTTAGCGAAGTTGGGCGTTTTTAGGTTCTTCCTTTAGCGCATTGGAGAGATTTCGTGAGGCTTTTTTAAATCTTTGTATTGTGATTGGCGATCTATAAGCTTGCCACTCCCGTCACATACGTTGTTTTTCAAGAACGAGCAGCGCTATGTCTGCGTTTGTCAACCTGGGTCTGCTAGGTGCGCTCTCTATTTGAGGTGTTGAGATTCTGGCGGCTGTAACTAAGACGCTCTCCATGGTATTTGCTGCTGATTCTATCTCGGCATCAAAGTTTAGCCTTGGGTTCAGCTCAATGTGTGAACTGATATATTTTCTTTTGTTGTTAATCTTCTAGCATGCATTGTAGTCTCAGGGCGTTGGAGAAGGTTCAGATTTAAAAGAACTGGTGAGTGGTCAGATGACAGTTCCGGTAAAGATTTGGAACTGATGAGGTTTCGAGGGATAGTTTTGGTTATTGCGAAGTCGATCACGTCAGGAATTTTGTTCAGATCGGTAGGCCAGTATGATGTTCTGCCTGAAGAGACGTAGTCAAGCTTTCTGTTTGCCTTCATAATGGAGTTATACAACTGTTTTCTTTTAGGGGTGATAAGGCATGATTCCAATGGGTGTGTTTGGCGTTGTGGTAAGCTGCAGCAATGAAGTGGTCCCCTAGGGTGTTGAAGAAGTTCAGAAATTTTTTTTGGAAACATTAAAACGAGGGTGGCAATATACCGCTGCGAGTATAAGATTGCTGCTGCGTAGTTTTTACATTTATAGATGCGGCCTGCAAGTAGTTTTTTGCGAAATCGCTATGGTAGTGGTGTTTGATACGATTTCTAATCAGGGTACCGATTCCGCCATGTGATTTTCCATCTAGATGATTTGTTCCGTAGAACAAAAAACTACTTATTTGAAAGTGGTATTTAACAGTGAGACTCATTTCTGACAGTAGCAGGACGTCAATATGATTGTCATGAATGAAAACATAAATCATGTTTTTTTCCAACGAGCTCAAGAGTATTCGAGCTTTTCTCTCGGATGTATATAAGTGGGGGCTTTGGCTTCTTTTTGTCCCTTTTGTCAGTGCTGCGGGGTAGATCCTGATCAATATCTGCCATTATTCCAAATCTGTTGGACTCCTGAGTCTCAGTTCGCTGACTTAGAGTGTGCCGATTGATTTTTATTTTATATTCTGCCGCATAATTTTTTTGTGGGCTTAAATTTTTGTTTAATTTGGATGTTGCGATCCAATCCAGTTTGCATTGTTTTTGGCACTGTTGGTGATTCAGCAGAAGCGAGCGTAGCAGTAGCCACCGTGCGTACGGTTGAAACCGTTGCAGTTATTGTTGTTATTGCGAGTGCAGTGGTTAATGAGGTCGAAGTTTCGGTTGCCGTTGGGGAGGTCGGTTCTCTTTGGCACATCGTTGGGATTGCCGGTGAGCAAGAACACGCTCGCTCGTTCGTTGTTGGCATAAGTTCATGTGTCGGGTTGTGGGTGATTGGCCGTGACCGATCGTCGTTTGCATTAATTTCACGAACTTCCGTGGGTTTCAAAGAAACAAATGATAAAAACGCTTTTTAATGAGAGACAACGTTTGTCTTACTCTTGTTGACATTGAGCGCGAATGTCGTTTTGACTCATTGTGAGGGTTCGTGGCTTAGTTTTTGCTTGTTAATTTTCTTTGAAATATAATAATTGTTCAAAAGCCGGGAGTTTTCACAAGTATTTTAATGGGCGACTATACATCGCAATGACCGTCTTTTCGCTAATTTCTTGTGTAAGTTGTTGGTAGTTCACTTTCACTTGGAGTATTTT
Source organism: Drosophila ercepeae (assembly GCA_018150545.1). Classification (NCBI taxonomy): domain Eukaryota; kingdom Metazoa; phylum Arthropoda; class Insecta; order Diptera; family Drosophilidae; genus Drosophila; species Drosophila ercepeae. The sequence continues at coordinate 368,651 of JAECWL010000017.1, forward strand.
GTATATTTTCGGAGCACACAAAAATAAACGCGATCGCACTGTTTGAATATGAATGCGAAGCGTTGTTGTTGGTTTTTAAAAAAAAAATTTTTTTTTTTAGTTAGCGTCTTTTTGCACGAGATTTAAATTTAAGTTCACATTTGAATTTAAACGATTTGCGCCAAACGGACAAAGTCTGACATCACAGTTGCTCTGGCAACGCCACTCGGTTTGCTCGAGCGGTTGGCAGCACTATCGGTTGGGCCACTCCCGCGTTCTCCGCGATCTGTTGGCAGCGCTATCAGTTGTTTAGTCAGCCGGGCCTCCGGCAGCAGTTGTTTATATTTTATAATTGATCGAAAAAAGTGAAGTGAAAAGAATCCACGTTCCTCCACCTGTAATCGTGCAGCAAACACGGGGTGCAACCTCGGTGCGACACTCCTCGACAATTTCTGACAGCGACGTCGTTAGAAATAGGTAAATTTCGAGCAGCGTTTAAAATCACGTCCGGTTTAAGCAGGACCTTGATTTCGAAAAAAACCAACAACAACAACGCTTTCGGTATACGTACATATGGTATACGTTTTTATACCCTTGAAAAAGGGTATTATAATTTTGTCCAGAAATGTGTAACGCATTAAAGGAAGCATCTCCGACCCCACAAAGTATATATATTCTTGATCAGCATCAACAGCCGAGTCGATATAGCCATGTCCGTCTGTCCGTCTGTTTCTATGCAAAAAATTTACAGTAGTTTTAAAGCTAGCGTTTTGAAATTTTAACCAGATCATTATTTTTGTTGCACGCAGATCAAGTTTAAGAATCGGTCGGATCGGACCACTATATCATATAGCTGCCATACAAACGACCGATATGAAAACAAGGCTTTGTATGGAAAACTTTTTTGTTTTCCAACCTATTGCAACCTAATTCAACATTTATTCATTTAATATAGCCATACACGATTTGTGAAAGTTTGGTCCGGATCGGATCACTATATCATATAGCTGCCATACAAACGACCGATATGAAAATAAGGCTTTGTATGGAAAACTTTTTTGTTTTCAAGGATATACCATCTTCGGCAAGCCGAAGATAACTTTTCTCACGTGTTCTCAATTATTTCTTATAACCTAGCAATTGGTTGATGTACTCGTTGCTTAATTAATTTTTTAAAGACAAAAAATTGTATCCTTGGATTAACAAGATTCATTTGCATGTACAAATATAGTTCTGTTCTTTATTACTGTTTCCTTTAGCAGTACTTTTTTTACACAGCCTTTGCGTTTTACCTTCTTGAAGCTTGTGCCCTTCTTGAATCTTTCTCAGTCAAAATAACTCTCTCTATTTTTCTTAATGGTTTAAAGTAATATTCACAATTTGTAGAGAATGTTTGGTGGGAAGCGTTAAGGTCACTCTGACCGAATTGCAACGCTACAGCTCTGATGGCTTACGCTCAAGTTCAAATACATCTCGCCGGCACTGACCAACGATTCGATTCCCAACCAGTTCATAGGTAGCTTACCCCTAGTAAGTTGCGTCGCCTTTTAATTGCACACAAAACAGTTTCGGGCGATGAGTTATAAAGGCAATAAGTTGATATAAAATGTTCATTTTATATAATTTGTGTTGATAGCAGTTATTGGATTGTGTTATTGGTTTGATAATATATTACAGTAAAATTTCTGCAAGTCTTAATTATCCAGTAGCGGAAAACTTTTGAGGGGTGTTTTCCCTCCTATCTTCCTTATTCTTCCCGACTTCAAAAGTCGTTTTAAGAAACGTTTTTGTCAACTTACTTTGGACGGTACTTCACAAGCTAAATTTCTGGAATTCTCTTTATTGTCGTTACTTATAATTTTTAATATTTTCGTGCCTTCTTTACAGGGAGTTTGAGCTTGCGTCATATTAATTAAGTATGACATGCTGCCTTATTGGCCTTACTATATTCGGCCGTCCTGGATATGCATTTGCATCGAGTGCGTCTCCGTCGTCGCCATCGAGCTTGGTCAAGATCTTTATTTTTTTGCGCAAGTTAATAAATTTATTAAACTCTCGAAGTTGCCGAGATTTTGGATGTCATATGACTTCATGATCGTGTTTGGTAAGTACTTCGGCTTTGACCAAAGCCAATTTTAATAATGACTTATGATAAAAAAAAGTTTTAAGTGGCTTTCAGAGGAAACAAGTATGCAACGCAGATATCGTTAAACCATAAAGCATACATTCTTGATCAAAATTACTTTATGAGTCCGTAACCATCTCCGTATATCCGTATGGTAGACTACATCGTATAGCTTCCATATAACTGAATGATAATAAATGCTTTGAGCTCCATGTTTTTGCGGATACAAAATTTTAATTTTTACAGAATGTTTTTTATGAGGACTCGAGACAATCTAGATTCAGATGGTTCGGAAGATTATATTCTTTAGCTGCCATATAACTTAACTTTCAGAAACACCGTACTTTTCGAATTTTTTGTAAAAGAAGCTTGGGACTTGTTTCAGAACTCGCTGTACAATCAGCCCATCGTTTCCGTCCTTCACTGGCGTCTAATAGCAATATCCTCATATTTAATTAGCTGTTATTTTTTTTGAGGAGGTACAGCGGAATCCTAAATTCCTTCAGGTCTTGCATAGTTTAAGTTTTTTATGCTTTTCTAATGTGAAATATTGGCCTATAGGAGGCCATCTCTTCCTAGTTAGTCTTTCAAGCTTCAAGCTTGAGAAGCATAGGTCTCTGTAGCTTGCGCATATCCGGAAATGTTCCATCCCGCAAGCAAATATTAAAGACGGTGGCAAGCTTGAGATCAGCGTCAGTGCCACATCTCTTGTGCATAGCGTTAGAGCAATTACCTTCTATTTGACTGCGTTGAAAGAGGACATCCAAGACATTCTTCAACAATTCGGGGTCGGAGGCGGACTGCATGCCCACCCAAACATTTTTCGTGACGCATTTTCTGCCTAAGTTTCCAAGCTAGCACAGCCTTCAGCCATATGATTTGAATGGTTTTTAAGTTGTCCAAAACCTGTGCCACTGCCATTGATGAATATTTACTCAAGTGATTGCAATCTGGAGTAATTAAGTTATTAAACGACATTTTTCCATGCATTCATTTCATACCTACTGCCGCAATTGCATATTTCACTTTTAGCAGGTGACATAACTGCCGGCCACTGTGGCTCAGATGCAGTCCACGCTACTACCGAATCTGGGACAGACCACAGGTGGGGGAGGGTGATGTATGGGATTATAGGGCTACATTTTTCTCCTAAGCTTCTCTGATAGGATTTGTACCATTGCCTCGGATATCCTGGTGGGCCACAGCTGCGGAGGAGTGGCGTTTATGGTTACGACGTGGAAACCAAAGCTCAATCATCTCAATAGAAGCTGACGCACAAACCAAGACCGAAAAAAGCGCGCCAAGTTCGGTCGAATGTAAAAGTTTTCCTGACAGTTTTTTTTCGATTGCTGGGGCGTGGTGCATCATGAGCTCTTACCACAGGGTAGAACGGTGAATAAGGAATATTTCCTGCAAGTTATGTGCAATTTGAGCGAAGCCATCCGCCAGAAACGCCCGGATTTGGGGAAGAACAAAAATTGGCTTTTGCACCACGATGCTTTGGCGCGACTTTTTGCAAAAACAACGAACTAATGATACCACATCCACCGTATTCCCCAGATCTGTTTCCTAAACAAATTGACGAGATAAAGACGGCATCAAAGGAGGAGCTAAGCAAGATAAAAAAAAAATGATTTTTTTGAAGTGCTTCGAATATTGGAAAAACCGTTGGCACAAGTGCATATATCACATGGGGATTACTTTGAAGGGACCAAAATAGATATTTATGAATAAATAAATAATTTTTGAAACACAAAATTCGCCATATTTTTTGAACACACCTCGTACACTTTGTTTTACACGACAGTAACGCAGAGCAGTATGCTATGCGTTCCCCTGAGTCGTTCACAGTGAATTGCGCATCACTCAGTTTTGTTGTAGAACTGAGCTTTCACAGCACGGTTTATCAGCTAGTATGATCGTCTACCTCGTTGACTAGTTAACATTGCGTGGCGCCAATCGCGAAGATAGCAACAGGAAGAGAGCTCTCTATCCGCCCCTTTTTGGCGTCATGAGTCTGTGGTCCGCTCGCATCCGAGCCTTTAGAACGGGGACCTTCTTCCTGGGAGCTTGATACGCCACAAGATACGTCACCACCCGGATTTCGCCAGAAAGGGGAAAATTCATCATTGTCCCGTATCTCTTATGGCCGTACTTGGTAAATGATGTTCTATGGTTTTTCTTTTGCCATCTGATTTTTCTGTAGTTTTTCTTTTGGTGCGGATGTGTGTCATATGGGTCTATACAGTCAGTCGTTATATGACGCATTTAGTTCTTTGGTGTTGATGCCGACTAGCCAGTGTCCCGTAATGACTCTTATCGCCATGCTGGGATTTTCTCTATTTAGTCCAAGAAGCTAAAATTTTTAGAATTTCCATGATTTACCCGCGTGTTGTGTATGGTTTCTATTCACTTTGGCTTTTCTCTAAGTATACGTTTTCACATGTTACATGGTAAAGGTATGTCGATGCCTTCCAGCTTTTGTATGAGTGGCGTAGCACTACCCTTTCGAGGAAGTTCATCTGGAATGGAATTATCTACAACGTCCCTGTGTCTAGACACACATATTAGACCTATGACGAATTGTGGCGCCAACTCGTGTAGAGATGAGCGGGTGCTCTATACAGTTCTTAAGTGGTTTGTGATCGAAACAATAAATTTTATAACTGCTTGAATTAAACTGAAAATGCTTATGTGTGAGCACGACGTGTTATATGTTGAAGTGTTAAAGGGCTTCCCTGATTGCCGTCACTTATGCTTGGAAGACGCTACAGTGGTATGGAAGCCTAAAGAAGGACTCATAGGCTGCTCAATGGTGTTTGATTGGAGTACAGTAGTGTGTTCTAGTGGTGATTACTGTGTCCAGTCTTTAGTTTGTGTGACATTCGTATGCTGACGCGTGAAGACTTGTTTTCATCAAGTTCCGTATAAAATCAATTAATTTTAGTGAAGTGGATGGTCATTAATAAGAAACAAATAAATAAATCGAAAGCGAAAAAGACTCTCCGTGCAATGCACCATCGCTTGATTACATATTCTGCGTTTGAAATAGTATAAACAATAGTTTCAAACAAATAAATAAAAAAAGCACTATGAGCCTGAACGAGACTCGCGCTCAGCTACAACGAGAGCAGGACGATCGCCGGCTCTCATTGCAACGAAACAACCCGTACTTCTCATACGTCTCCGCGACACCTGAAGACAGACAGCGGTCAATCACCCATACCTCCAAAAATGTAACTTTGCCAACAAATCAAGAAAGAACGCGTTCTTGCTCTCCCTCACTATTGGTCTCGTCACAAAACCAGCAATCTCCAAACTCTTGCGAAATCTCCCTGCACCTACCTACGGTGACCAGTACCGTGACAACAACAACCACTGCAACTGCAATCACAACTACAATTGGAACGGAATCGTCAGCTCGCTCCATTTTGTCGACGCAAGTTTTCTCTCACCCTAAACCAATCCAAACAAAAAAACATCCTAACGGTTCTGCTGCATCGTCAACTAATCAAAAAGTAAACAAGAACACCGGGTCGATCATACAGACTGGAATGGACCGCTACATAACAATAAAAAGAAAACTTAGCCCTCAAAAGTACAAAAATCAACAAGCCGAACACAAGTCAAAAATTACACGCGCCAATAATAACATGCTCACTAAAAAAGCGCCATCAAACATTACCAGATTTGAGCTGCTGACAAATTCTACTAGGGAAAATATAAAACCGGGAAAGTCACCTAATTATTCTATTCAACTCGCTGAACATTTTTTTTAACTAACTTTTTTTTTTTTTTCATGGTGAAAATTTTTATTATTTGAGTTAACATGTTTACTGTTACCTATGTGGCAGCTTTACAGGTTGTACATAAAAGTCTAACATCGCTCCGTAATTTGAACATTTCCCGCATGAATTAGCTACCTATTGTCAGTTCTGAACTGATCTAATCAACCTGCAGTATCGCGAAGTTGTCCACAAACTGAAGAACTCTTCAAAAGATTAACTTTAAACGTCTATTCTTCGTTTATTTTTAACGCGATAAAACTGTAATTCGCGAACAACAACAAAGTAAACAAAAATCGTTGCTTTGCTTTGTTACAACAATCTGCTCACCGCTCTTTTTCGTACTCCCCTTTTTGTGGAGCTTTTCCATCTCCCTCTGGATTGCTGCTGCTCCTACTCTTCGCCGAACCGCTCCCACGTTACTGTCATTAGATCACTCTCTTCATCGTTTATTACCCAAAATGTCTTAAGTTTGTACCTTAAAGAGATGCGAATTTGGAGGCGCTAATACGGGCGACTCCTATCTGACTTGCTGGCTTTGCGTCAATTGCTCGCACATTAAATGCGCTGGTGTCGGTCATTATGGTCGACTTGGTGATCTCTTTGGTAAAGGCATCGGTCTGACCTGGTCCTGTTTGGCCTGTCGAGAGATAAAGGGAGAGATGCGCACGTTTATGCGGGAAACTCGAAATGGTTTCCGGGATGTTCGGAAACAATTTGCCTCATTAAATGAGCAGTTTCTCAACCTAGATTCTCTATTTTTGGGCCTTAAACTACTAAGCGAATCACCACGCCGGAAAATCCCTAACAATAAGTAGCAAATGTTATATGTACCACCCCAGCCACACATTTTCCAGTAAATTATGTTACGAATGATGCCCCTGGCGAACGGCCAGCCAGCCTAGCTCTTCAGAAACCGGGTCTTCCTACTTCAAAAGTTGATCCGCCGGAACCTGCTAGTAGGAATCTCCCACCTGGTCCCATGCTTGACAAATCTTCTATGGTCATGTCAACAAGCCAGCCTGCTGCTCCATCAATACGCCTGCCTGCCGCCGCGCCAACCCGTGGTAAAATCACCAAACCCATTGACGGGAGTACCATTTGAATCGTGATAGGTGTCACCTTGAAAATAATCTTAGTATAGCTCCCTCAGAACTTTTTGTGACCAAATTTAATTTTAAATATAAACGTAGCATATCTTTTTTAAAAATACCTTTACCAGATGCTTTCCAGTCTAAAGCTTTAGACCCTGCAACCTGGCCCGAGCTATTGTTCATGAATTCTTGACCAGAGATTCCCAAGGTTCCAGTCCTGTTGCTTTTTCAAAAAACTAAGCAACAAGATTTTTTCTTATTGCTACCAAAACGTTCGCAGTATTCTTGGTAAACTGAATATGTTGCGGATCGAATATTGTAATCGATAGGCGAAGTCAGTATTTTTCTTGAGATGAACTTGTGCTGTGAACCAGTCCGAAAGTGATAGGATTTGGTAGCTAAACGTGTGCGGACACACGTTTAAATTAAAGTTGTAAATTGGCCGCGAAAAATTAGCGTTCTCATTGTCGTACTAGAGTTTGGAGGAATAACACGAGCCTACTACCACGGATTAGTCTTTCCATTTCTTTCGGAATCCAAGGTAGAGTAGCCGTTTAAGGCAACTCCCTTTGCACGACGACATCTTTTATTCGCAGTCCGAGGGAGACTGCAAGGGCAACTTGCGCTGGAATGACGGCTTAGACTGCCAGTTAAGGATTTCCTAGGAGCTGGAGTGACGGTTTAGGCGGCCAGCGAGGAGGATTTGTGAGCGCAGCCAGCGCTACGTACTGGCAGAGGAGTCGCGCCGAGCGTCGGTACGACCGGGTCGCGGACAAGAAAACGCAGTGGAGCGTCATTTGCGGAGATCGCAGCCAGCGGTCACGAGGTGCAAGGAGCGCCAAGCATCGACGGCCGCAGCCAGCGGCCACAAGGTGTCGGAGGCGCCATTTTGGAGCGCGCACAGGCGCCGCCATATTGAAGCTGGGGAAGATGCAGCATTCCCCCAGGAAGAGTGCCCGCCTGAATGGAGGGGAAGCCACCCCTATAACAAAGAGGGCGGATCAGCAGCCAGTGAGTAGTGGAGCAGGAACCCGGACGCGGGTGAATATCACGGCGACCACGATTTCTTGCCCGGTCACTACGGTGACTACAGTAGCTTCCAACCTAGAAGTACTGCCGTCACAGCTGCGAGCTCAGCGCCGGAGATGAACCAGCTTCTCACGTTGGATCTCATGGAGAGACTCGCAGCGTTGGAGAAGGAGCTGGAGAAAGTTAAAGCCCTGGAAAGTGTGAGCACAATTGCGCTCCAATCGCAGTTGGCCCAAGCGCAGTTGGGGCGAACAGTGGAGCGTCGGGTCGGCCGCCATCTTGGAGCGGCCCGCCATTACCCACATCTAACGGAGAGGTATTACATAACAGGATCGGGTCGGTGCCTTATAAAGGTGACGGTGCGAGCGATGCAGCCTGCCCGCTGCCGCCATCTTGAAGTGGAACACCATTACTAACAACTAGCATCCAGTTTGTGGAGCCACTGTGTGCAACAAGCATTGCGCAGGCAGCGCATGGATTTGTGCTACCGTGCGTGAGCGTCCACAATGTGGCAACAGCATCGCCACTTGTCGGATCCTACGCCGCGATGACGCCGAATGGAATCCAGGCAGTATATGGGCCAAGGAAGCTTCCGCACTTGCCTGTATTTGGAGGGCACGCCGAGGAGTAGCCGATCTTCAGCTGTGCGTTCGTGGAGACGACCCGAGCGTACAATTGCACGGATCTGGAGAACAACCAGAGATTTCTGAAGGCACTGAAGGATGAAGCCCGTGAGACAGTGAAGGCGCTACTAATTCATCCAGGGAATGTCAGCGCCGTGATGGAGCAGCTGCGCTTTAGGTACGGCCGACCGGAGCATCTTATACGCAGCCAGCTGAACAGCGTGCGAGAGGTGCACCCAATTTCGGAGCACAATTTGGCGAAGATCATTCCTTTCGCTACCCGAGTGAGTAACCTCGCGGGCTTCTTGCAGTCAGCGAAGGCGGAGCACCACCTGGGGAACCCAACCCTCATGAAGGAGCTTGTGGCCAAGCTTCCTACGAGCAAGCGAGTGGACTGGGCCAGGCATGCTGCAACGATTGTGCCCTTTCCCACTGTAGTCCACTTCAGCGCGTGGCTACAGGAGTACGCAAACGTGGTGTGCACGGTTTTGGATGTCGAGAAAAAGGAGCCGAGGCGTCGAGTTCTGCATGCGAGCATCGACCATAACGAATGCTATCAACAGAATGATCGGCATTGAGGTTGTCCCATCTGTGGAGGACAACATGGAATAACGAGTTGCAGAAAATTCGTTAGAGCTTCGCCGCCGGGAAGGTGGAGGATTGTGAAGAGCCACCGACTCTGCTTAATATGCCTACGAAGCGGGCACATAGCTAGATCCTGCTATAAGCAAGGTGAGTGCCAGATCAATGGATGCCGAAAGATGCATCACCGTCTGCTACATGGCGCGGACGAGGAGCGAAGGCCGCAGCAGCGAGGTGGTTTTAGACGCCACGGAGGGAACCAGCAGCCAGCAGTTTCCAGACGCAGCCGGCCAGGATGCCTTCGCTACGAAATGGTCACAGGGCCCAAGAGGGGAACCAGCAGCCAGCCGTTCCCAAAAACAGCCTGGAGAGAGGAGCTCCGCGTGAAGCGGGAGCGCCCATGCAGAGGAATTTGAGCTGCGTCGACGCCGAAGGAGGCCGCCTACTGTTTCGTATACTGCCAGTTACGCTGTACGGAGCTGGGCGGAAAGTGGATACGTATGCGTGACGGATCCTCCTAGGTGACGGATCCTCCGTCACGATGATCGATGACGAGCTGCGAAGAGATCTTGGAGTGCAAGGAGAGCGTCGTCAGCTAAATATCCAATGGTTTGGAGGTAGGGCAACCAGAGAGCCTACCAACGTGGTGAGTTTAAAGATAAGCGGAGTTGGAAAGCTCACTCGCCACGTATTGAGAAACGTGTATGCCGTTTCGAGCCTGAGTCTGCCGATGCAGACTTTGAGTCGACAGGATGTCCAAGGCGTGAATAGGGATGCGTGTCTGCCGATACAGCCCCACAGCAACGTGGTTCCGAAGCTGCTCATCGGCCTGGATCACGGACATCTCGGATTGCCACTTAGAACGAGGCGGTTCGATAGAGAGGGACCGTACGCGGCCGCAACCGAGCTGGGCTGGGTTGCGTTTGGGCCTGTAAGTGGGCAATCGACTACGCCATCACCAAGGTCCTGCCTACTTGCCATGTCAGTGGATGACGCGATGGAACAGATGGTGGAGGACTACTTCGACATGGATAACTTTGGAGTGAAGCCCGCGCCACAAGTCGCAGTCAGCGACGATGTGCGGGCACAAAGGATGCTTGAAGACACCACGGTGAGAGTGGGGCGTCGCTACCAGACGGGATTACTATGGAAGGACGACCACGTTGTGCTGCCACAGAGCTACGAGATGGCGTACAAGAAGCTGGTCAACGTAGCGCAACGTTGAAGCGCAATCAGCCGTTGGTGCAGGAATATGATCGGATAATAAAGGATTACGTGTCTAAAGGATACGCAAGGAGGCTGCAGCCGGATGAGGTCGCGGTGAGGAGCAACCGGTTATATTATTTGCCACATTTTGGTGTCGAAACCCCCAACAAGCCCGGCAAGGTACGGCTTGTGTTTGATGCTGCAGCCATCAGCCCGGCTTTTGCGCAAAGAGATGGACGCCGTGGAACAGTTCTGATGTCCTCGCCATTATTTTGGGCGTGAAGCAGTCCGGGCCATGGAATTAGACGTCTTCGTGGATGCTAGTCAGGCAGCATTCGCGGCGGTGGCCTATTGGAGGGTCACATATGAAGACGACAACGTGCTGGTGACCTTCGTATGTGCAAAGACGAAGTGCGCCCCGATAAGAACAATGACGATCCTACGACTGGAGCTGCAGGCAGCAGTTCTCGAAACCAGGCTGATGAACACTGTCAAGGAGGAGCACATCACGGACCTGGTGTTATGGACGGACTCAAAGACGGTGCTGAGATGGATCGGCAGCACCCACCGCCGGTATAAGCAGTTTGTTGGCAACCGAGTGGCGGAGATTCTGGAGTCGTCAACGAAATGTTCAATCAGCAAGTGTATTCGTTAGCCGTGTTCTATTTGTTTACACGGTATCCTCTATATGGCAGGGTGAAGTGCCGAATTCATTTCGATCGAATAGATTGCTTACATTACAGTAGTTGATGTGAACATACATACAAAAAGTACAAAAAAATATATACAAACACACATATAATACATATAAACATGTATATCAATTCGGCAGTTCGGCGCGACGACTCCGGCGCCTAGCTAGCTAGCGTCGACGACGTCGCCTGGCTAGCGTTGTGAGCTGAGCTCGCAAATAACAGTCGACCGTTTTTCGTTTTGCGGTCTGCTCTCTAACACAATAGGCTCTAACAAAAGGCTCATCGTAAACGATCTTTTGATTTCAATGCCTTTTAAACAAAGATTAGCAACAATTTTAATCGGTGGTCACAATCTTTATAATCGAAGAGACGATCGATTCTTCACTGATTTCATATGAAATTTTTCTTTTTTTCATATTCTGTTGAATTTCGTCGTCGTCGATCTCGAATTCATTAAAAAGTTCCGTATGTTTTGCAACTAAATGCCGTTTTGAATGTGTTACGTGAGAGCCTGCTAACTTCACACCGCAAACATTGCACTTAGACTTATTGTCTTCTGACTTAAATTGAAAAAAAAATGCACTTTTGCATTTGCGAATCCACAAAAGCAAATGTGATTTATATACAAATAGACTAATCATTCGCATATACATACACTTATACAAATGCAAAAGATTTTTATTTTCTTCGCTCGTTGCAAAACGGTCAGTAAATGAGCAGAACAAAAGGGAAACACGAAATTAGTTTTTGGTTGAGCACAGACCGTTTATTCAAGAGTTGTCCTCCAGTGAAGCAAGATCGTTGTGGAAATATCAATTTTGTATGCAAAAACGCAAATCCTATATAAAAATATATATTAACAATAATTGTAAACATCTATACGCAAAGTGGTTACGCCAACAGTGAAACAAAGTGCACAATCAGACTAAATCGTAAAATCGTTACAAAATCACAAAAGCAAAAAAACAAAAATTCTTCGCCATTTATCACAACGAAACAACAAACCATATTACAATAAGTTAAAATCAAAATAAACCATATATAAACGAGGAACATTTAATGGACGATCTCCGCGAGATTCCTTATAAAGGACTAGCTATTAAGAATCTGTATCAGGAGATTGCAGGAATAAGAGTCGCAATGTTTGAAATTTTAGAGAGAGATGAAACAAATATTGAAATAAGAAAAATAAAAGAAAGTTCGTATGAACGACACTCGCGCTCAGCAACAACGAGAGCAAGACGATCGCCGGCTCTCATTACAACGAAACAACGCGTACTTTTCTTATGTCTCCGCGACACCTGCAAACGAAGACAACGAGCGGCCAATAACCCATAACCCAACGAACCTTCTTGTACCAACAAATCAAGAAAGAGCGCGCTCTTGCTTTCCCGCACTTCTAGCTCCGACACAAGCTCCGCTATCTGCAACAACAGCAACTGGAGCAATATCGACAGCCCGCTCTACTTCGCCATTGGCTGCACCCGCTCACGCTTTTACTGAGTCAGCGAATACAAAAACAAAAGCCCAAGAGCCAAACGGCACTGCTGCACAACTAGCAAAACAAAACGCAAAGAAAAAAGTTGGGTCGGCCTCAAAGACTGGACTGGACCCCTACATTACAATAAAGCGGAAGCTTAGCCCTAAAACTTCCGATACAGAAAACAAGCCGAAAAATATACGCGACAATTCTATCTCGATCAACAATGAAGCGGCCGCAGATACCAGCAAGGACCTGCCACAGAAATCCATCGATAACGAACCAAAGAAAATAAAGCCTCCCCCAATTTACATCCGCGAGAAGAGCACAAACGGTTTGGTAAATTCTTTAATTGGCCTTATTGGAAAAGATAGCTTTTATATAATACCCCTCATAAGAGGTACTATTAATGAAATCAAACTTCAAACGAAAACGGAGGAAAACTACAGAAAAGTCATAAACCATTTTACTGCAAACAAAACATGCTTTTACACCTACCAGCTTAAAAGTAGCAAGGGTCTACAAGTAGTACTGAAGGGCATTGAGCCTGATGTAAAGCCCGAAGAGATAGCTGAGGCGCTAAAGGAAAAGGGATTTTGCGTCAAAAGCGTACACAATATCAAAAACAAAAACAGGCAGCCGCAACCACTCTTTAAGATTGAACAAGCTTGAACCAGAAAACAAGCATCTAAAAAACGAGGTTCATCCAATTTACAAACTCCAGCTCCTTCTGCACCGTAGGATTACAGTAGAAGAGCCGCATAAACGTAACGCTCCTGTACAATGTATGAACTGCCAAGAATACGGCCACACGAGATCGTATTGCACACTTCGCCCAGTGTGTGTAGTCTGTGGAAATCTCCACGTCTCCACACACTGCCAAGCTAATAAAGAAAATGCAAGCGCGAAAAAGTGCGGTAACTGTGGGGGTAATCACACAGCAAACCCATCTTCACAAAAGAATCCAACAAGTATTGCTCCCTGGACTATACAAGCACTAACAAGATAACCATTCAAGACACGATGCGTAATCAAAACCTATTGATACAAATGCTTGTCTCCCAACAATCAAAATAAATAATGGCTACCTTACGCATACTACGTGGAACGCCAATGGCGTCTCACAGCGCAAACTTGAGCTAGCTCAAATCCTACATGAGAAGCATATCGACGTAATGCTTCTTTCGGAAACTCATCTTACAAGCAAATTAAATTTTCGAATACGAGATTACCACTTCTATGGTACAAATCACCCCGATGGTAGAGCACACGGTGGGACCGGCATTCTAATTAGAAACCGTATGAAGCACCACTTTTACAAAGAGTTTGCTGAAATTCATCTTCAGGCCACATCTTTTAAAATACAGCTTTAGGACAACACTCACCTCACTCATAATGCCCCGGTACGCAGAAAATGTAAAACCACCTTACAGACTGACTTCGCACAAAACGAACTGGCTAAGGTATAAAAAATATATAAGTTCACACATTGAGCTAAACCCAAAACTCAATACTGAACATGATATAGAGAGCTGCACAGGAACACTGGAATCCATTCTTACGGAAGCAGCTCGAAATGCAACACCTAAAACCACAAACCTTACAAATAATCCGAATAAGACTAACGCACAAATCGAGCAACTCGTCCACGCAAAACGACGCTTACGTAGGGAATGGCAATCTTCCAGATCACCTTCTGCAAAACAAAAGCTAAAAATAGCCACACGGGAGCTGACCAACGCTCTGAAACAAGAGAAAGAATACGCTCAGAGCCGATATATAGAGCAACTTTCACCAACAGGTATTAAACATAGGTCACTGTGGAGATCCCACCCAACTCTTCGCCCACCGACTGAAACCGTTTTGCCCATAAGGAATTCCTTAGGCGGCTGGGCACGTAGTGATGCAGACAGAGACCACATTTGCCGCTCACCTACAAAATGTATTTACGCCAAACGAGGCTTCTAGCACATTTTCGCTACTGACTTCAAACGCAAACTGCAACCAGCAACACACCCCAATTGTGTTTCGTCCAAAAGAAATATCTAACATAATTAAAGAAAATCTCAGACCGAAAAAATCCCCCGGCTACGACCTTATTACCCCGGAAATGTGATCATTTGTGCTCGATGATTCGAGCTGCCACATTCTGCAGTTCGCTACCTAACGCAGCTCTTTAATTCCATCACAAAACTTGGCTACTTTCCACAACGATGGAAGAGATCGATTATCATAATGATTCCAAAGCCTGGTAAGGACCACACATTTCCCTCATCCTACAGACCAATAAGTCTACTCTCATGTATATCGAAACTATTCGAAAAATGCCTGCTAACTCGAACTCGCGAACTCCACGGAATCATTGAACAGGTGAATCGAATAACAGCGGAGATATGAACTGCATTTAAAAATCGAGAATACTGTACAGCCGTATTTCTAGACGTATCCCAAGCATTCGACAGAGTCTGGCTAGACGGCCTAATGTATAAAGTTAAAACAGCTTTATCCGAGAGAACACACAAACTTCGAAAGTCATACCTATATGACAGAAAGTTTGCAGTGCGGTGCAACACTGCCACTTCCACTGGCCACAAAATTAAGGCTGGAGTCCCCCAAGGCAGAGTTCTTGGGCCTACTTTATACCTTATCTATACTGCTGACATTCCTACAAATAGTCGCCTAACAGTGTCCACGTTTGCCGACGATACAGCTATCCTTAGCCGTTCAAGGTCCCCAATCCAAGCTACAGCACAGCTGGCATTGCACCTCATAGACACTGAGAAGTGGCTTTCTGACTGGCGAATAAAAATAAACAAGGAAAAATGCAAGCACGTGACATTTACGCTAAACAGACAAGATTGCCCATCACTTTTGTTGAACAACATACCGCTCCCGAAAGCTGATGAGGTAACGTACCTAGGAGTACACCTCGACAGAAGACTCACATGGCGCAGGCACATTGAAGCGAAAAAAATCCATCTTAAGCTCAAAGCCAACAACTTACACTGGCTCATCAACGCTGGCTCTCCGCTCAGCCTGGACCACAAGGCCTTACTCTATAATGCTGTATTGAAACCCATCTGGACCAATGGCGCACAGCTATGGGGCAACGCCAGCAACAGCAATATTGACATCATACAGCGAGCACAATCAAAGATTCTGAGAACCACCACTGGGGCACCGTGGTACGTTCGGAACGAAAACATCCATAGAGACTTAAATATTCCACCAGTCACCAATGAAATCACAGAGCTTATGAAAAAATATCATAGCAAGCTTTCCTCGCACCCCAACCACCTAGAGAGAAATCTTAGCCAGCTGAGCAATCGTTACCGTCTCTGACGAAGGGACCTACCAACCCAGCGAAGAAATTTTTAGGGACGCTTAATCTCGGAGCAGTTGGAAAAATAAAACAACTGTTTAGAAAAAATTTGTAATAGTTAAGATTTTTAAACTTATTGTTAGTTCTTATTTAAGAGGATTCAATAAATAAAAGCAGAGTTAATATAAAAAAAAACAACAATACAATAACACAACTAATAACAATGAACAACGAAACAATAATTACAAGAGAGGACGAGACAGGTCAAATTTTTTTTTTTTTTGTATAATTTTCTTTATATTACATTCGGTTTTTTTTTTTTTTTTTTGTTTAAATGATGAGTAATGGTTGACTAGTTTTGAAGAAAGGAAAAAAGGTAGCGGCCCTTCCCATTGCAAGGATACGCTAATACGTTAATAATTTACTAATAATTTAATTCTGTTGGAGTTCTGCGTTTTAATCTTCTCGGTTCCAACTCTCTCATCGGTATTTGTCTCAAGTTTGAGTTTTGGTGGCTAAGTAGTTGAATTGTGTGTTTTTTGCTGCTTTTTTAGATCTTTATGGATATCTTCGTTTCTAATATACCATTCGGCATTTGTGATTGTTCTGAGCATTTTCGATTGCGTTCGCTGAATTAGCTGTAAGTGAGATTTACTGGCAGTTCCCCAGATTCTATTCCATACGTCCATATTGGTTTTATTATCGCCTTGTATATTGTAATTTTATAATGTAATTCTAGTTTTGAGTGTTTTCCTATTAGCCAGTTAAGTTGTCGAAATTTGTTTTTTATTTCATTTCGTTTATTTAGAATGTGCTGCTTCCATATCAGTTTTGAGTCAATAATTAGTCCAAGGTACTTGGCATGTCGGCGTAACAATATTTGATTGTCGTTGATTTTAATTGCGAAGTTTTTGGGTTGTCGTTTTGTGTATATTACTTGTTGAGTTTTGTCTTTATATATCTCGATACCCCATCTCTCAAACCAGGATACTGTTTGTGTCATGATTTGTTGTAGTGTACTTGCAGCTGTTTTTTCACACGCGTTTGACGACATTAACACAGTATCATCTGCGAACGTAGCAATCATTGATCCAGGGATAGTTGGCGCTGGAATATCGGAGGTGTAAATCAGGTATAAGATGGGCCCAAGCACACTACCTTGGGGAACACCCGCTGACACTGGCATAACATCTGAGCATTCATTGTCATATTTAATATAGAAATATATAGCTTTGTAGGATGGTATATAGGTTATCTGGTAGTATATTTATAAGCTTATGCAGCAGTCCTTTGTGCACATAAATGCTGAATCTTTGTCTGCTTTTATATCTTGGGGTTTTCCCATGTCATTGAATATCTTCATGATAGCTCTTTTTGCTTCTAGCCAATCTCTACTTTTTACTTCAACTAGTGATGCAAATTTCGAATAGACATCAATACAAGATAAGAAGATTTGATTTCCTGTGAGATAAAAATCTATCACATATATTTCTCTGGCATTCATTATTTCTGGTGTAGTTTCGTATGTTAATTTCGTGTCTCTGTGTTCTGTTTTCGCTATATTACAGATCTCACATTCGTTGATAATGTTGTGGATAAGCTTTTGACTATCCGGGTAGTAGTATTTTTTTTTAAACCAATTAGTAGTTTTTTCTATACCTGGATGTAGAACTTCTTTATGCCTCTTTAGGATTAAATCCTTAAATTCCGCATAAGTGAGTATATCAACTAGTTTCTCCGTACATCTCAACAGTTTCGTGAAATTGTTGGGGCTTATGATTTCGGTAAAGGCCCTTTGGAAAATCAGAAAGTCACTATTAGGGAAGAATATTGCGCTTTTCTTTGTGCACACATATTCCTTAATAATGTTTTTAGCGAGTTCAAGTGTCATTTCTTTGTAGGCTATTTTGATTTTTATCTTCTGGAAGAAATGGTTAACACTTGTTGTATCACTATCGCTCTTTTCTAGCTCTATTTGTCTAGAGAAGAAATTGATTGCTCGCTCAGTTATTGATATGTAGTTCAAATTGTCTTCGGTTGCACTGTGTACCGTTGCATTTGCGCTATCGGCAACCTCACCAAGCATGGCTTCTTCAATTTTTGTGCGGGAAAGAGCATCCGCTACATAATTTTCTCTGCCAGGAAGATATTTAATCTTGTAATCGAATTCATTTAACTTTATTTTCCACCTTTGCAACTTCATGTTTGGTTCCTTGATATTATTAAGCCACACCAAAGGTTTGTGATCACTTCATATTTCAAATGGCCTTCCGAATAGGTATGACCTGAAAAATTTTGTCGACCAAACTATGGCTAAGATTTCTTTCTCAATAGTAGCATAGTTAATTTCGTGTTCGTTCAGCGTTCTGCTGGCATAACAAACGGGCTTATGGTTTTGTGATAGCACTGCACCAATGGCTACGTTACTCGCATCAGTTGTAAGGGAAAAGGATTTTGAAAAATCAGGGTAGATTAAAATCGGATCTGATGTTATCAAAACCTTTAGTCTTTCAAATGACTCGATGTAATCTTTGCATTTGGTATCGATTACCGCACCTCTCTTCATCTTAAGGGTCATGGGTTTAACTATTTTCGCGAAATTGGGGATAAATTTGCGATAGAACCCACATAAACCCAAAAATGATTTAATTTTTTTAGGTGTTTTAGGTAATGGAAAATTCGTGATTGCATTCGTTTTATTTGGATTAGGTCTGATGCCATTAGTAGTTACAACATGTCCCAAGAATTCGGTTTCTTTTTTCATGAACTAACAATTGTCTAACTGCAATTTTAAATTGGCATCCCTGAGGTTTCCAAAGACTTTACTTAGAGACAAGATGTGTTCTTCCAATGAAGTGGAGTAAATTATAATGTCATCTAAGTATACTAAGAAATCTTGATAGATTAAATCCTCTAAAAGATTGTTCATGCATCTCTGAAATGTTGCAGGGGCATTTTTCAGACCAAAGGGCATACGTGTGTATTCATATTGCCCATGCTTAGTCGAAAATGCAGTTTTCGCAATTGAGTTTTCGTCCATGGGATAACAATACGGGGATTTCGATTTGCGAATGATCCCTTGTTCTATCATTTCTTTGATTTCTTTGTCGACTTCTTGGTTAACACTTTTTATTTGTAGGGTTTACGGTAGACTGTATCTTCATGGTGAGTCTGGATGACATGTTTAATGGTACTTGTGAAGGTCAAATTTTCGTCTTCTTTGTACTGAATGTCTCTATAGTCATATAGGACCTTCTTTAAACATTCAACTTCCTCTGCATTTAGATGCTCAAGTCTATATTCATTAAAATCGCGTAATTCATTATTGATCGCAAAGTTGACTATATCGTCATTAATAGACGTGGGATCGAGATGTGTTGCATCATTGTCCACTGTGTTAATAGTAACTTTTGGAGTGATGCTTTTTGTTGATGCAGTCTCCTCCTTCTGTTGCTTTTGTTTAAGCTTTGGTTTAAGGCAGTTAGGTGCGGTCTTAACCTTCTGCTTCTTTGTGTTGATTTGTTCTACTGTTGCTGAATCAACTTTTGATTTTGGGTCAAGGCATTTTTTAGATGCGGTCTCGCCCTTCTTTTCTTTGTATATAAACTTATAAGTTCTTGAACCTAAAGTTACCGTCTCATTCTCATAATTAATCTTTGCTTTGGTATCTTCTAGATACCTTCGACCTAACAGGAAATCATAATTGTCGGAAAAATTATGGATGTAGAATTTCTGTTCGGACAGACATATTGGGTTGGGTTTCATCATAATGCTTTTAGTTAATTTTATTGGCCCATTTATTGTATATACATTCATATCTTCTTCTTTTTCTTCTAACCCAGCACAATTTTTCTTTATGATATTGATGGAAGAGCCTGTGTCGATCATTCCTTTATAAAGATTATTATGGTAATTTATTCTGACATGGGGACTGAGTCTTCGTCCCCCGTATCCTGAGTGTCCGAGGCAGTCTGATGAAAATTTACATCCATTCTGCTCTGTTCACTCTGGCATTCTCGCTGTCTTTTTACTGGTCTACTGTTATTCACATTATTCGAACTTGAAGGCTGATAATTGAGGGGGTTATTCTGCCTACCTTGATTTAAATCATTTCTGAATGTATGATAATTTCCCCTCTGATTAGCAGAAATAGGACGAGTCGAGTTTTGGGTTTGATTAATATTTGGGTTCGGATTCTGGGTTGGAGTGTTAAAGTTTTGGCTTGTTGAGGGATAATAGTTATTATAATTATGGTGTCTATTGTTATAGTATCTTTGGTTGTTTCTTTGATTTCCATTACCCCTATTCTTTCTCTTTTGCCCTTCCGATTTGCTGAAATATTGATCTTCCGGATTAGCGTCATAAATTCCAAGCTCCATTGTAGCTTGTTTTAAGTTTGGGATAGTGTCAATATCCTTACGCGCTAACGACATGTACATTCTATCTGGCAATTTTCTATCAATTGTTGCTTTAATGCTTCTTCTTAGCATTTCTGTATAGTTAGATTTACTGACAGGGTCAACCTCTAATTCAAGTTTTGACAGGGTCAAAACTCTAATTCAAGTTTGTCATAAATGTGTAAATTGCACTTCAAGTATTTCGATAAACCTATTTATGCTACCAGGGTATGGTGTTTCTTCCAGCTGTTTCACCAGAGTCACGTAAGGCCTGTGATCCTTGAAGGATATAGCTAGTGCTGCTCTAATATCCATCCATGTTGTTGCGTTAGCCTGTATAACGGCTTCCAATGCTGAGTCCACAAGTACACGTCTTACTGCTCCATAGATAGCATGAGCTTGTCGAGCGTCCTGAGTAGGGTATAAGCTAAGCAGTTCTCAACTTGACTGATGAATCCAGATAGTTTGCCAGGTGTGCCATCGAATTAATGCAGTTCCTTTATTTGAGCCAATACTTGGTTCAAATGAATCTCAGAGAGTTGCGGAGGGCTTGCCATTATTGTGTTTTTTGTAATTAGTCGATGTACAGAATTTAGGTGTTAATGGATTTTGGGTTTTTGTTAAATCTCCGGAATTAAAAATTTAAATTTAAAAATTTTTTAAATTTTGTTTCCGACCGTACGGGTTTTTTTTTTATTTTTTGATTTGCAAATTGTTTCTGACCACGCGGGTTTTTTATTTTTTGATTTGCACTTGCACGTGGATTCTTCTGCGGATCACAATTTAGAATCGCTGCTTTTAATTCGCTGGTTTAGGATAGCTAGTCATATAGCGTATCCTTTACTTAACCAGTACCGTATTAAAGGACTCTCGTTGATCCTACCGACTGCGCCAATTAAATACTTTTGTTTTATTCGTAAGTAAAAATAAATATAATTTTTTTTTACCGAAATTTAATTTTTCAAGTTATTTATGCTGAAGAACACCGACTGATTAAATTTAGGTCTCAAACTGAACTCGACTTATTATCTTCATTGATTAACGATCAAGCCTCGGTCTCTAGCTTTTTGAATATGGACTTTGGCTTTCTTGACTTTGATTTACCCTTGGATTCAAGTGCGTTTGCTCTTGGATACAAGTGCTCTTTGATTTGGTCTTCCGATCTTGTAATCTAATACTTCTGTTTTCGAGTTTGGCGAGTCCGAGCTTTGAGCGTGGGAACGTGACAATGGGGTGAGGACTTAGGCAATAAATGCTTAGTCCAGCAATGGATGAAATGTTTAGTCTACCAGTGGGTGAGAATGTTTACATCCTGTGTTGGACCTTGGGGTTTTTCCATTTGTCTTGTGGATTCGTATGACAGTCTAATTCTTATCTGGTATTGACTGGATAGCAAAGGGTAACATAGGGTTTATTGGTTTAATTTATTACATTTGAATAGTGTAGGGTAGTGTAGGGTATTTATTACATTTGAATAGTGTAGGGTAGTGTAGGGTATTTATTACATTTGAATAGTGTAGGGTAGTGTAGGGTATATGTGGTATACACTCTATGTGTGTACTTATATAGTAGGCGTGTGTTTTATGTAGGCATGTGCTAAGTACTTAGGTACTGTGGATATGTCACTATATATAAACAGGACGGATTGTCCATTACGAAAGGAATTTATAGAACAGAAAACTACAAGACAAAAGTCGAAATAATTAACGCATCCGAACAAGATTTGACAATCACAATTAATAAACCAATAGTTGCACAGCGGTATGACAGTGAAAACTTCTGTGAGTTTTTTTTTATAACTGAGACAACTAAAAAGGAAGTAAATGCAGAAAAAGCGACAAAGTTAAAATTAAGAATAGAGCGCTTAAATAGCGAAGAAAAATTGGCAGTGATAAAACTATGCAAACAATATAGGAATTTATTTGAGCAAAAAGGGGACAAATTAACAGTAACAAAGGGCGCCAACCATACAATAAAACTAACGGACGAAAACCCAATTTACGTTAGACCCTTTAGATACTCGCTGAAAGAAAATCAAGAAATCAAAAGACAGATTACAGACTTATTAGACCAGGATATTATAAAACATAGTTATTCACCATGGAGTTATTCACCGTATGGCTAGTGCCTAAAAAGGAAGATGCTTCCGGAGAAAGAAAATGTAGATTAGTTGTCGACTTCAGAAAAATCAATGAGAAAACTATTAAGGATAAGGACACTTATCAGTGAGGTATTAGATTCTTTAGGCAAATCTAAATACTTTTCTTCATTAGACCTAAAGAGCGGGTATCACCAGATAAAAATGAACCCGGGAGATATTCCAAAGACAGCTTTCACAGCGGTAGGGGGGCACTATGAGTTTAATAGAATGCCTTTCGGATTAACCAATGCCCCAGCTACCTTATAAAGATTCATTAACAATTTATTAGGTGAAATCATAGGAAAAAGTTGCGTAGTATATATGGACGAAATCATCGTTTATTCAGCATCACTACAGCAACATATCCAGGATTTAAAAGTTGTTTTCAATAAATTAAAATCAGCTAATCTTAAAATACAACAAGATAAGTCAGAGTTTTTAAAGAAAGAGTTAGAATTCTTGGGACACATAGTGACACCCGAGGGTACAAAACCTAATCCAAAAAAAATAGAGGCAATACAAAATTTTGTCTTACCGACAACTAGGAGACAAATAAAATCATTTATAGGGTTGTTAAGTTATTATAGGAAATTTATTAAAGACTAGCAAAAATAATAAAACCGTTGACAGTACAACTAAAAGGAAAAAAAGCGGTGGAGATAACCCAAGAATTTAGAGAAGCTTTTCAGTACGCAAAAACATTACTATGCAACGACCCGATTTTACAATACCCAGATTATGACAAACCGTTCTTACTAACGACAGACGCTAGTAATTATGCACTAGGAGCAGTATTGTCACAAGGAAAAGTAGGAAATGACAAACCAGTAGCATATGCGAGTAGGACGCTAAATAGGACTGAAGTTAATTATTCCGCTTCAGAAAAAGAGATGTTAGCTATAGTCTGGGCGGTTAAAAAATTTCGACAATACTTATACGGGACAAAGTTTACGATTTATACAGATCATCAGCCTTTAATTTATTTAAATAATATAAAAAATAACGCTAAACTAATAAGGTGGAGACTACAGTTAACGGAGTACGAATATGATATCGTTTATAAGAAAGGCAAAGTTAATACTAACGCAGATGCATTAAGTAGAATGCAAGTCGCAACATTTATAAATGAAAGTGAGTCAGTAGAAGCAGTCAACGCGGATGACCCTGGGGATTCAGGAGAAATCGCGAAAATAACGGAAAAACCTATTAACGATTTTAAGACGCAATTAATTTTGAAAATAGGAGAAATTGTAGACAAGATAACTGAAACACCTTTTAAAAACAAAATAAGGATAACCTTCGTACAGCCACAATATACTGACGACAATATATTAAAAATACTTAAAGACACCCTAAAATCAGGAAGACTTTGTGCGATTATGACAAGTAACGACATTTTCAACAGAATATGTATGATATAGGAATGATAAGGAATACTTTCAAAAAAGGGGTTGCAAAATTATTCGTGCGACACTGTTCCTCGAAGAGGTGTTAAATCCTGAAGAACGAAATTCCATATTAATAAAAGATCACGAAAATAGTAATCACAGGGGAATAGATGAGACAATATTGCAGGTAAGAAGATTGTATTATTTCCCAGGAGTAAAAGAAGTTGTAACAAAAATAATTAATAATTGCGACATTTGTCAGACTATGAAATACAACAGAAACCCTCAGAAACTTAAATTTCAAATACCTCAAATACCAGCTTTACCGCTACAGATAGTTCACATAGATTTGTATTTTATTAACAGCGCAATTATGTTAACAATCATTGACAAATTTTCTAAGTATGCAGCAGCATACACAATCCAGAATATAAATACCATTACTATTATTAAGGAATTGAACAAATTTGTTTTAAATTATGGGTTACCTCAACTAATTATTTGTGATCAGGGGGCAGAATTTAACTCTACACTATTCAAAGATTTTTGTAAACAATATAACATGCAACTTCATTTTACTTCATTCCAGCAGTCTAGTAGTAGTTCCACAGTAGAAAGACTACATTCCACTCTGACGGAAACGTACAGAATAATTTATAAAGTAAAAAAAGACCATAAAATAAACTGTGACCACGAAGAAATACTAACCGAAACCTTAATAACCTACAACAATGCGATACATTCGGCAACAAAATTGACACCATTCGAATTATTTACAGGAAAGACCCATGTATTCAATAGGACAGTAGAGTATTCAGAGGAACACAATTATTCAGAAAAACTTAACGAATTCAAGACAACAGAAATGACAGCAAAGGCCGTAGAGAGAAATCAGAAACAGAATGAAACAAGGACAGACCCACTACCAGTAACAGCAGAAGACAGTATTTAGGAAAGAAAACAGAAGAAATAAGATAACGCCAAGATTTTCTAAACATATAGTTAGAGCAGACCATGGAATAACTTTTGAAACGAAGAAAGGACAAAAAGTCCATAAAGAAAAAATAAAAAGAAAATTTAAAGATAGGCCATCAGTTTAGAAAAAAATAAAATAAATAAAATAAAGATATAAAATATAAAAAGTAAAAAAATAAAGAAAACAAAAACACATCACCCTGTTGCAAGAAGCAAATAGAACACACAACACGATTACATATATAAGCATTATAAATGTAAATAATAATAATATTTACTACAAAAAAAACACGCACATATACATATAAGCACTACAATATTAATGTTAAATTATAAGTATACATAATTATAAGTACACTAGCTACACCGGAAGTCGTTCTGTTCAGCATTCCATCTCGCTGGCCGTCACGACATTCTTGGGGGGGAGGAGTTACCACATTCAGTGTTCCCCTGCAGATTTCCCGTACTACGCCTATGCCATCAACCGGGACTCTGGGCAGCACCAACACACACAACTCACAGAAGTATGCGAGTCAGGGACAGAGCGATCTACTTGCGAACTAAGTAGCAAAACACACACATATATATAAGAGGTCGTATAACGTCGCTAGCTCGAGCGACATTCAAGGGTTGGTACCCTACCTGGACAAAAACGGGATTCTGCGAGCTTATGGCAGAATTGATGCCACACTGTGCATGCCGTACAGTGCGAGGAGGCCTGTAATACTGTCACACAGGCACAGTCTGATTGAGCTGATTGTGCGACATTTCCCCGCTAGGAAGCATGAAAATGTGGATGCTACGATCGTTGAGATCCGGACTAGATTTTGGGTCACGAAGATGAGGCGAGTGATGCGGAGAGTGATCTCATCGTGCAACGAGTGCAAGTTGCAGCGAGTGCGGCCGATGCTGCCGGTAATGGGACCCCATCCAGATGACAGATTGGATGCGGGTGGATAGCCATTTAAGTACACTGGATTGGACTACTTTGGGCCACTGTTGGTGACTGTGTCCTGTCACAAGGAGAAGCGTTGGGCGTCTCTAAACTTGCAGTTCTGGATTTGAATGAATCGGTTATTCACGGGGTCGGGGATGTCGCGGATCGAATATTGTAATCGATAGGCATAGTCAGTATTTTTCTTGAGATGAACTTGTGTTGTGAACCAGTCCGAAAGTGATGGGATTTGGTAGCTAAATGTGTGCGGGCACACTGTTTGTCGCCATCGCAAGTTTTAAATTGGCCGCGAAAACTTAGCGTGCTCATTGTCGTACGAGAGTTTAGAGGAATAAAACGAGCCTACTACCACGGATTAGTCTTTTCCTTTCCTTCGGGATCCAAGGTGGTGTAGCCGGTTAAGGCAACTACGTTCTCACGACGACAGTCATTGTACTAACAGAATTTTTAGCCGTTAAAATTCATTCTGAGTCTGGACGTAAATTCTGCAGCCCTTGTGAGTTGCCTCATGTTTTCCATGGCAATTAACGCACTCCTGGTCATCATAGGTCTTTGCCTGGCATTGACTGGTACCAGTCCAATGAGGCAAACTGCATCTACCACATCTGGGCTCTTTGGTGCAATAGTTTTTGGTGTGATCAAAGCCAAAACATCGGTAACATTGACGCATATTTACATTTTTTTTCTGCAGTTCCACTCTGACTCTTTAACGGCCAACTTCATTTATTTTGAGAGCTTCTCTGTTATTAATAGCCCTTTTAATGTCAATAAACCAAACGCTCTGGCCAGAAGCCTTGCCTGGATCCGGATCAGAGGAGTCAACATTCTGTGACTTCACCTTTGGATTATAGGTATTAACCACAGCGTGACTTTTGGAGGTGAACTCGGAAATCCATTTTTGTATCGCGTCTTATGCCTGGCGCCACTGCAGATAACGTTAAGTGTCACCTTGCAAATAATCTTCGTATAGCTCCCTCAGAACTTTTTGTGACCAAATTTAATCTTCGTTTAAAATAACTTTACCAGATGCTTGCCTTGCTAAAGCTTTAGACCTTGAAACCTGGCCCGAGCATAGTATTGTTCATGAATTCTTGACCAGAGATTCTCAAGGTTCCAGTTCTGTTGCTATTTCAAAAAACTCAGCCACAAGATTGTTTCTTGTTGCTACCAAAACGTTCGCAGTATTCTTGGTAAACTGAACATATTCTTTACTAACAGTGCTTCCTTTGACTTTGTTGCTATTGTACTAACAGAAACCTGTCATAGACAATGAAATTTTTGTATCAAAGTACACTGTCGTTTGGGAAGATCGCCCATCCTTTGGAGGTGGCCTTTTGATTGCCGTAAACAACATCTACTCAGTGGAACGTATCACTATCACTAATCCTTTCGGAATTGCATTTTTATACCCTTGAAAAAGGGTATTATAATTTTGTCCAGAAATGTGTAACGCATTAAAGGAAGCATCTCCGACCCCACAAAGTATATATATTCTTGTTCAGCATCAACAGCCGAGTCGATATAGCCATGTCCGTCTGTCCGTCTGTTTCTATGCAAAAAATAGACAGTAGTTTTAAAGCAAGCGTTTTGAAATTTTTACCAGATCATTATTTTTGTTGCACGCAGATCAAGTTTAAGAATCGATCGGATCGGACCACTATATCATATAGCTGCCATACAAACGACCGATATGAAAACAAGTCTTTGTATGGAAAACTTTTTTGTTTTCAAGGGTATACCATCCTCGGCAAGCCGAAGATAACTTTTCTCACTTGTTAGCCGTTAAAATTCATTTTGAGTCCTTTAACCTTTTCATTTTTTGTTCCTACATTCCTCCTCTGTGTGATGCAATCATTTATATGCACCACTTAACTGACATTAAATATGTTTTGTCTCTGCTAAATGATTCTGATCTTATCCTAGTTATGTTTTATTTATATTTGCCCCTCATTTCATGGATCAACTCTGACGATGATAACTCGCTGCTACCCACTAACCAAAATGGCTTCCTTGATGGCTTAGCCGACTCGGTTGTTTTCCAACTTATAAGGTACTCCCGAGTCACGTCGCTTAACTCTCAAATATAACCTCCTCTGCCACAATAATAATGTATCCTCCCTTACCTACTCCTGAGGACTCACACCATTCAACACTCTTGGTTTCGGTGACTTTCGACTCTACTGAAGTCCCCTTCAGTAATAGCGCACAGCCTCGTCAAAAGTGCTTTTAAAAAACCGACTATTGTGACCTTAGAAATCACCTGACTAATATTGACTGATGTTATCTTTCTAAATTCAGCAATATCGATGATGCTACCGACTCTTTTTATGAAGTAATTCATAATGCCCTAAATAAATCTGTCCCTGAAATATTGACTCCATCAACGTCAAAACCTCTATGGTTTAATAAGCACCCCTCTCTCCTTAAAAATTGGAAATCTATAGAATACAAATAGTCTTTAAGGTCTCGAACCCGTACATCTTTCCTTAACAATCAAAAATATAAAAATTATGTTTCAAAATGCAAACTTAATTTTCGAAAAGATCCAAGATTTTCTTTTGTAAACTCTAAACGTAAATCCA
The DNA here is from genome assembly GCA_018150545.1 of Drosophila ercepeae. Taxonomy (NCBI): domain Eukaryota; kingdom Metazoa; phylum Arthropoda; class Insecta; order Diptera; family Drosophilidae; genus Drosophila; species Drosophila ercepeae. The sequence continues at coordinate 397,008 of JAECWL010000017.1, forward strand.
ATCTTTTCCCCCCTTCCTACTCCTATAATAATAATTCCGACTCTTCACATCTTGGTATTGCTAATCTTTTTGCGTCATTTTTTCAATCAACCTACTCATTTAATTCATTCGATCCCTCCTCTATTTAGCTATATCGTTTACCTTACATAAATAACATAAACCATTCTAAATTCCACTGACACGATGTGTTTACGGCTCTTTCATCAATCAAAATCTCATTTTTACCAGGCCCAGACAATGTACCTAGCTGCATCCTAAGAAGGTTATCCCACTTTCTAATCTTACCTCTCACAATACTATTTAACCTATCTTTGAAGCTAACATCCCTACCAAAGTATAAAATGAATCATACCTGAAATCTTTTAATAAAAAGGCTTCCATTGAGAACTACCGCGGAATTGCTCAGCTATCTGCGATTCCCAAGCTTCTTGAGAAACTCATTACATCGCAGCTGCAACATGCATGCGGGACCATAATTTCACCATCACATCATAGTTTTTTCAAGCTTTGCTCGACAACAACTAACCTACTTGAATTTTCATCAATAATCAACCGAGGCTTTCAGCATCGCTTGCAAATTGATGTAATTTATACTGACTTTAGCAAGGCATTTGATTCATAAGCTCTTGCTAGGGAAACTCTCGCTGATGTATGCTGATGATGTCAAGTTATGCTATTCCTTTTCGGAACATTTTCTGCACAGGCATCTGCAATTAGACCTAGATAAACTCTATTCGTGGTGCTCAAGCAATCTTCTATTCCTAAACTACTCCAAATGCAAACTTATGACATTCCATCGCAGTGTACCGCTTATTGTATCTTACTCTCTCGGAAATCACGTCCTTGATCGTGTTTTCACAATCAATGATCTTGGAGTTCTTTTTGATCATAAACTTAAGTTAAATGATCACATTTCTGTGACAATGAATAAAGACAGAGGAATGTTAACCTTTAGTCAGCGATGGTCTAAAGAATTTAACGATCGCAAGGGGCCTACAGGTTGTTCTCAAAGATATTGAGGCAACTGTTTCGACCACTGGAATCGTAGAAGCGCTTAAGGAAAAGAATTGTAATGCAAAAATGGTCATGAACATATTTAACAAAAATAAGGAACCACAAACAATGTTCAAAATCAAGTTAGAGCCAGAGAGCCGGACACTGGAAAAAAATAAAGTTCACTCAATCTACAAGCTACAGCTCCTACTGCATCGGCGTAACACTGTGGAAGAGCCACAGAAGCGCAATCGCCCAGTGCAGAGCGCTAACTGCCAAGAATATGGCCATACCAGGGCTTACTGCACGCCAAAATCTATTTGTATAGTTTTTAGTGAAGCTCATAGCACAGCAAACTGCCACAAGAATAAGGAAGACACATCTGCCGCCATAACAAACGCGGAGAATCAATACGCGCCCAGATCACCCACATCAGGCACACTCCTTCACAACCGGGTCCGTCTTACACGGCACCCCATTCAGCCAAAGTGAGATAGCATCCACGATAAAAGATCTTACGCCCAAAAAATTACCTGGACATGACTTGGTGACACCAAAAATGATTATAGAACTCCCACCGTGTGCGCTTCTGACCTTATGACTTATAGAGATAGCGTTCAAGAGTCAACGCTATTATGAAACTTGGATACTTTCCCCACAGGTTGAAAAAGGCGGTCATAGTAATGAATTCTAAGCCAAAGACAAAACGCAACCCTCATCCTACAGACCAATCAGTCTCCTAACATGTCTCTCGAAACTGTTTGAAAAGGCATTTTTAAAAAAAACTAACTCCCTACCTAAAAAGGCGGAATACAAAACTATCGCATCAATTTGGCTTTCCTAAAAATCATGGAACAATCGAACAGGTCAATCGCATTACAAAGGAAATTCGAACCACTTTCGAGCACCGGGAATACTGCTCAGCGTTATTCTTAGATGTTGCACAAACACTTGACCGTGTCTGGTTGGAAGGACTATTGCACAAGATAATTGCACAAACAATTAGCTCACAACCTCTACATTTCCTGACGACACCGCAATACTTAGTCGATCTAGATGCCCAGCAAAGGCAACAGAACAACTTGCCTACCATCTAAAAATAGTGGAAAGATGGTTTGCGGACTGGCGTATCAAAATAAACGAGACCAAAAGCAGACATGTAACCTTCACATTCAGGCAGTTCGTCCCTCGATTTTCGGAAATAATGAAACCTCTTTACCAATTAACATCGAAATCTAAATATTACTCATATGAGCTCGAAACATTGGCAGTGTTTAATGCCATCAAACATTTCCACCGTTATTTAACTGGTGAAAGTTTACCGTGTATACAGACTGTAATTCCCTCAGAGCGAGTCGGGACATGTGCATCGATGGTAGATGGTTTCAGGTAGAATATCAGAAGTGGAGGCAAATGGCTCATGTTGATTGCTTGTTGAGGAATCCCGTCGTTGTAGTAGCCCAGACAAATGCAAGCAAAGCTGTGGAAGTACGAGTTGACTTGGCAACTATCACCCACAACTGTTTAGTATCCGAACAGTAGCGACGAAAACATATCGAAAATCATGAGTGAATTAAATTGTGACGAAGTGCAGAAAGATCAGCGAATACGTATGAGATAAAAAAGTTTTTTGCACCGAAACATTCAAAGAAATGACAGAACGCGATGTTTGCCCGTTGTTCCGAGGGCGTTTAGATAGTCTGTTGTTAACCACATTCACGACCATAAGGTCTACACTAGAAGGTCTAGACACTAGATAAGGTCTACGACCAGTTACGGTTGATGCCTGTTGAGGTAGACGCGGTAAAATGCTAGAGATCGCCGACTGAGGTATTCGTAGATGCCATGGGCTCTGGATAAATCATTCGCAAAGCTGACTATACGGCGGGGGCTATGTGGTTCCAGAGGGACCATTCTGATGCGTGAGAGCGTTGCAAGGAGTGCAGCAAGAGCCTGAGGGTGGAGGTACAGTAATGAAAGATAAAGAAAAATAAATTTGTGAGCTAATAGAGGAGCTTGACGACGGCATTTTCGACAGCCCAAAAGCTTGGACTCTCGCTAGTAGATGAATAGTTAACATTTCGGCATAATTAACTCAAAAATCATGTTGTTGGACTGTGGAAAGGCATCTTGAAAATAAGCTATATATGTATTTCCTTTTTTTATTTTTATATATATAAAAAGAATATTTACGTTTTCTTCCATTTAGTTTAAAAATGAAAAATGGAACTAAAAATGTTGAAAATAGCGAACGACTTTTGAAGTCTAACTCAATTGTCTCAAACGGACTCAAGAAATAACTTTTAGTGATCTATGGCTCTTCTCCAAGGAGATAAAAAATAATACAATCAAATTCACTCTCGTTGTCTTTCAACTTTGTTCAAATGTATGTCATTCAAAGAAGGAAACGTTTCCGTTTATATTCTTGATCAGAGTCAACGTCCGACTGTCTGTAAGAACACTTGGGTGTTATAGACTGTAAAAGATAAAGACATAAAATTTGGCATGTAGAGTCCTGTTATGCCACAAAAATCATAATTGTTTAAAATTGTAGTCATGCATTTATACCTACTTTTCGAAGTTTTGGATACGATATACTATGGGTAGCTGCAAAAATCGGAAAGTGATTGTGCGGTTGTGGGATGTACGATGTTGATGATTGCTGTCAGTGCTTTGGGTAGCTTCGATTTTTTTGTGTATACTGGTGGTGGCCATGGAAATCGCATTAATTTTTAATAACGCATCAGCCATAACATTGTTAGATCCTGAATCATGTACTATGGCTGTTAATAATTGTGAGTTAAAGTCGAGATTTCACAGTTGTCGTGTGATGGCTTTTGCAAAAAGAAGACGTAAGGAGATTGTTAGTCGTTTTTATGACAAAAAAATTGTATCCAAAAGATGTTTAAAATGGCGGTGGGCGTGAGCTTCCTTTTTATTCGAGCATTGCACTAAGTGACGTGTCGAAGGCGTCGCATACTAGACTAAGGTTACCGATAAGGTTCGGATGTACTATTGTCGCTGTTTGAGCTACTTAGAGCTTACACACTTCGAAAGCACTAATTTTTCAAGGGTATACCATCTTCGGCAAGCCGACAACCGCGCTTGAATTGCTGACGCCCTGTGGTTGTACCACTAGTAGTAATTTACTATTATAATAAATCGACTCAATTCGCAGACACTATCCGGCTTTTTGTATTGTTTAATTTTGATTCGATTCCTCTTATTCCGTTTGTATCGATTACATAGCTTAGAAATTGAACTTGTGTTTGCCTACCTGAAAAAAGCTGGTATTGACGCTTAAGCCGTTTTCTTAAGTAGGGATAAGTTAGACTGTATGCAAATATTACTCGTGCTTGTCAGGATAAACAGACATAAGATGTCGTCGATTAATAAATATACAAACTTTATGCTTCAAAATATGGGGTCCATGAATCGGTGAAATGTTTGGGAAGCTTTTTTAAAACCAAATGGCATGTATAGAAATTTTTTGAGCCCAAATGGGGTATATATCGTACTGCGAAATGGGGTACATATCGTACTCCTTATTGACCATAGGAATTTGGTAATATGCGCGAACTACGTCGAGTGTGATGAATATAGATTTACCGTGCAGCGTTTCGGCGAAATCCAGTATGTGTGCCACTGGATACCTGTCTGGTGTTGTTTTGGAATTTATCTTGCAATAATACTCACATTCTCGACTCACATTCCATTACGCTTGGGAAGCATATGTAGCGGGATAGCTCAGTCACTCGTAGATAATCGGCAAATGCCATGATCAAGCAGAAGGTAAATTTTTGCTTCGCCGATGTCAAGCTTCTCACTGGCGAAACGTCGGGGGCATTCCTAGATTGGATGATAAAATATGTATAATCGGCTATATGCAAATCGCTATAATGATCGGTGATTGAAGGTCGGCGGTAATGAAAGGCCAGGTGTATGTGGATGTAGCCCTAGAGCGAGAGTCAAGATGTCTCATCCATATGTGTGGATTTTTGACTGGTTTGCTGCGAGCAGATCGGAAAAGGAAAAGAATTTAGATTTTTGTTTGAGAATATGTACCCGTGGATCGTTTAAAAGATTTGGTACCAGAATCCATGTTGTGCTGGTGGTCATGCAGCTCCAAAGTACCGGAGCCGGCGCCAGCTGTGCATGTTTGAAGAGGTTGTGAATTGGCATCCCGGTCGGAATTGGGGCGCAGCTTCTCCAAACTTCGTCGATGTTTTCTGACTCTTTCATGCTGGACCGCTAATTGAAGCGTTGCGTCGACAGTAAGCTGAGAATTTATGGTCACGCTCGTTACTAATACGTAGTGATCTTGTCTAGCTTCGAAGTCTTCTTTATAATCCTTTCATGGGCCCCGTCAGTTTTGGAAACATGAAAAAGTCTTAGTCATTGAAGGTATTATTCCTTATTGACCATAATACACTGTTGAAGGAATTCATGAAGCACCAAACTCCTGTAATCGAAAAACTGTTCAAAACTTTTGCGATACTTTTTGAACACACCTCGTAGATTGGACCCTTAGTTATACTGAGTAAAAGTATAAGAGTAAAAGGATTTAAATTTTTGTTTGTTTTTTTCTGGGTTAGTGGATAAAAGAAACCGTTTTTCGGTTAGTAGGTTTCTTGAATCTAAAAATTTTCGTTCCGAAGCCACGCCGGTAGGCACAATATTTTCAGTTTTTGTCCAATTTATTGGCCCACCTAGTTAACCTGTATGGTATATTCTCTGCAAATTGCATTGGAAATTAAATGTGATTCTACTGCGTTTGTGGAACAGGATCCGTATAAGTATTTATTTCCGCATAATTTCCATTTAATAAAAAACAAGTGAGAAAAGTTATCTTCGGCTTGCCGAAGATGGTATACCCTTGAAAACAAAAAAGTTTTCCATACAAAGACTTTGTTTTCATATCGATCGTTTGTATGGCAGCTATATGATATAAAAGTCCGATCCGGACCAAACTTTCACAAATCGTGTATGGCTATGTCAAATAAATAAATGTTAAATTCGGTTGCAATAGCTTGGAAAACAAAAAAGTTTTCCATACAAAGACTTGTTTTCATATCGGTCGTTTGTATGGCAGCTATATGATATAGTGGTCCGATCCGACCGTTTCTTAAACTTGATCTGCGTGCAACAAAAATAATGATCTGGTAAAAATTTCAAAACGCTTGCTTTAAAACTACTGTCTATTTTTTGCATAGAAACAGACGGACAGACGGACATGGCTATCTCGACTCGGCTGTTGATGCTGATCAAGAATATATATACTTTGTGGGGTCGGAGATGCTTCCTTTAATGCGTTACATATTTCTGGACAAAATTATAATACCCTTTTTCAAGGGTATAAAAATATCTTTTATAATATTATATTTATTATATATTTTTATACCCTTGAAAAAGGGTATTATAATTTTGTCCAGAAATGTGTAACGCATTAAAGGAAGCATCTCCGACCCCACAAAGTATATATATTCTTGATCAGCATCAACAGCCGAGTCGATATAGCCATGTCCGTCTGTCCGTCTGTCCGTCTGTTTCTATGCAAAAAATAGACAGTAGTTTTAAAGCTAGCGTTTTGAAATTTTTACCAGATCATTATTTTTGTTGCACGCAGATCAAGTTTAAGAATCGGTCGGATCGGACCACTATATCATATAGCTGCCATACAAACGACCGATATGAAAACAAGTCTTTGTATGGAAAACTTTTTTGTTTTCCAACCTATTGCAACCGAATTCAACATTTATTCATTTGACATAGCCATACATAATTTTTGAAAGTTTGATTCGGATCGGATCACTATATCATATAGCTGCCATACAAACGACCGATATGAAGACAAGTCTTTGTATGGAAAACTTTTTCGTTTTCCAAGCTATTGCAACCGAATATAACATTTATTCATTTGATATAACCATACACGATTTGTAAAAGTTTGGTCCGGATCGGACTTCTATATCATATAGCTGCCATACAAACGATCGATATGAAAACAAGTCTTTGTATGGAAAACTTTTTTGTTTTCAAGGGTATACCATCTTCGGCAAGCCGAAGATAACTTTTCTCACTTGTTTATTATATTATTATCTTTTATGATCATCATAAATTAAATAAACAGAAAAGTAATTTAAATGTACAACATTTCTTCCCCTCATTTAACAGAGTGACATTTGTTATAAGTACTAATTCCAATTAATTCATTGAATTCGGGTTATTTTTAATTTCATATGCAGCTGAGAAGACTTCTGTCCCTTTATTAAAAACACAAACAGGCGAATTTATATAAAAATTATGTATGATTATTTTGCTAGGATAATACGAGATATGAGAGAGTTGAGATACAGTTTTTGTTGTGAGACATGTAAGACGGAATAACGGCTCAACGCTTGATGATTCCCCAGCCACCGAGAAGGTAACAAACGTAAGCGATTGTGCTTGGCGCAATGGTATTTATTGTAAAGACAACTAAACTAAATGGAATTAAAAATAGTATATTCAACATGGTATATTTAACATGGCATAGTTTCCGGATCGCTACTTTTTAATTTTGAACGTTACAGGGATGGATATTACAAAACTCTTACTCCAAGTAGCTATTCTGCAGATCATATGAATAACGCCCAGAGATATACACTCTTAATGCTTGGTGCTGCTTAGACCCTTCTTTATCCTCTGACTGCATATACTTAATAGTGATGTCGCCCTCTTGATGCTTCTGCCGTATAAAGTGATTGATATGCTTCGTGCGTGGATGAAAGGCGATACCCTTTCCACTTTTTGAGCGCTCTGATTGTCGTTGAAGAGCACTATGGATCCGCGCTTTCGGCGGATCTTTTTGTTGTAACTGAAAGAAACATTAAGGCACCAACTAAACATTGATAAGGACACCTTCTCATTTTCTCTACATCGGGGGACTCAGATCGGGGGACACACTTTGCACTTTTCCAAATCTCTTCAAGAAGGTATCAATGTATAGTTTTTGTGAAATGAAGACTTGATGCTCTTCCAAGTTTTGTTGGAACTCTATGCCCAGGCACGTTTTTACTGGACCGATGTGTTCCATATCGAACTCTTATCCAAGGGAACTCTTCGTGTGATGCAGCCATTCGATATGATTTGACGATAATAATAAGTCATCAAGGTAAAGCATTACGCCATGCATTTGCTGCTCTCATATAATCTATGCTAATGATGTTCTGCTGCGAACCAATTGCTGCACCTGATTTCAATTTGTCTATGAACTCGTTCAATCCTTTTGGTACTTCCAAGTAGACTTTCTCTTCTGGCTCTCCGTTTACGTATGTTGTCAACACGTCTATTTGTCGGACCTACAAGTCAGATTCTGCCGCCAACGCCGCTAACAGTCTGACCGATGTAAATCGCACTACAGGTGAATACGTCTCATGAAAATCTTTGCCAGGTCTCTGTGAGTTGCCTTTTACGACTAGCCTTGCCGTCTTTTTGCCGGATAGAGCCATCTTCTTTTGTGCGGAACACCATTTTGCTGCCAATAACTTTTTCTCAGCCGTTCAGCACATGCGCCATGTATTCGTTTTCGATAGCAATGGTCCACTTTTCACCATCGTTTGAAACCATCGTTTGCCATCGCAATGATATATCGCATTCCTCAAAATATTTTTCTGATGATGAGTTTCGTGCGTCTCACAAATCCTATCGGATTGCTGGCTGATATATTTTTTTTGGTCTTCCTCTTTGGCCTGTCCTTAAAAGTTTTGGACGCCCTATTTAATGTCGCTGCTGCCCATTATTGAAATCTGCTTCGCTGGATGAACTGCCGCTTTGTTGTCCCCCCTTATCCGACTTGCTGATTGGGATGCCCTCATCTGTGATAACCTCAGTGTTGTTGAACTACTGATACTCGCTCTTGAACCCTGAAAGAAATTTAAGAACTTGACATCATTGGCAATTATTATTGTTATGGCATATGCCTTCGTTCCGAATTTTCGCAGGTGTCCCACTGTTGGAATTTTCTTTGTGCAGTATGCATATGTTATTTCGCCATTTAACCCTTTGGTTACGCATTCACTGGGTTCACAGCAATTCGCTGTGTTGACTGCCTCTGTCCAAAATAACGGTGGTGCCCCATCTTGCCGCATCATATAAGTACACCTTGCCCTTTCATTAATGTACGATTCAAGCTCTCTGCTAAACCATTCTTTATCAAATCAACACTTCACTTTCATAGCGAACGGACGTGTTTTTTTCGTGCGATTTATTTATTATTTTCTTGCTTAAAACAAACCGGTGTTTGTTAAGATAATAATTATTTAAATCAAATACTTAAAACGATTCCCTTCGCACTCGCGTCTGCGCGCTACCGTATTTGGTGAGATTAAATTAGTATATTATTTATCCAAGTACTGTGCCCTACTTCTTTTCCCGTATTTTTTTACATTTATTGCAATTTCTATTATTGCAAAAACTCACTCTCTCCTAGTTTACGACTTTTTTTTCATTTCCTTTCACTTGTATCCCGCTCTGACTAGTTAGTACAGTGGTTTAAGGCTACTAGTTTTTGTGAAAATAAATTTTTTGTATCAATATATTTTTATATAATTTAAAAATATATAATTTATATAATATAATTTAAAATGGAATTTAATAGCATCGGCGCTATAAAATCGTGCAATAAGCCGATTTCCGCGTCCCAGCCTAGCATCCCCTGTTGGCTGTGTGAAAACGTAGTACATACTAAATGTGCCGGTTTCACCGCCTCCGTTTCGGATGCAATCTCAAGAAATGCTGGCTTCCACTTTTGCTGCAGTGGATGTCTCGCGGTTCAAAAGAGATGCGAACGTTCATGCGGCAAACTAAAAACGGTTTCAAAGAGTTGCTCCGTGGTTTCCGTAAAATCAACGACCAACTCTCTGCGCTGGATTCCCAATTTAGCAGCCTACAGTTGCTAAATGAATCTCCAAAACATAAAAAAACCGCTATTAGGGACTCCGTATGCACTGATATCGCTATTCAGCCTGATCAGCCGACGACCATGCAGCCGCTCATATCTCTTACCACCCCAAGAGCAAGAGTTGGAAACATAAATGCGGTTTCTGAATTTGACTCCATAATCGAGCATAACTCGTCTGAGTTACCATCCAGGGTATCACTTCAGGTGATTCCTCCGGCACGAGTAGAGTCGACCCCCCTAAAATCCACTGTTAAGGGTAATCCACCATCCGGTACGGACTGATGTCGCGGTCTTACCATTACCATTGGGACCATTGGGACATTAGGAAGTTTAAATGTACTTACTCGAGGCTTACGCCTTATTTCAAGATACGTGTACCTTTGCCGATGTTCGATACGATCTGTTCGCCCAGCTTTTGGCCGGAGAACATATTCGTACAAGAACATCAGCCGGGTAAAGTTAAAAAAAAGTTAATAAGCCTGTGGGAGTTAAACTCCCAAAGCCAAAAAACCCTGAACCGTCTTCTGTATCTAAACCTTCTTCATAAAAAAACTAACAACATCTATAACTCTTACCTATCAAAATACTAAAGGGCTTTGGAGTAAGCTCCCTAAACTGTATTCTGATAGTTCTTCATTTGCATCCCAGATTATAGCCTTCACAGAAACCTGGTTTAAGCCGCACATTTTTAGCTACGATGTTTTTCCTGACAGGTACACCACTTACAGACGGGATCGACCACTACGAAGAGGAGGAGGAGTCCTAATCTCTGTGGACTCCGACTTTGCTTCTGAGAGGTTAAGTTACCGAATCTTGGTGATCTATAATTCGTATGTGTATAAATCACTATGTCGCTTCCATCACTGTTCATCACATGCTCATACTTATCACCTTCTTCAGAACCGCCTACATACTGGCACCACTTATCTGCCATTCATCTGGTTTCTAATCGCATGTCCGACATAAACCTGCTAGTGAGTCTAGGAGACTTCAATTTACCTAAACTTATCTGGTCAAAAATCGAGAATTCACCATCTTTATCACTCTCATCACACCATGATTTTACTGAGGGTATGTTCGACATATCCCTTGGTCAAATAAACCACGTAATTAATTCTTTAGGTCGGCTTCTAGATCTATGTTTCGTTTCTGCTTCAGATGAAATAACCGTTTGTCGATTGAAAACCTTACTGCTAGCAACCTTTAGTCTCCCCATGGTGTTTATAAAACTAGCTGCTTTCGCAAGGCTGGTTTTCATAGACTAAGCAACTTAAATTCTTTATTTGATTGGTCCGATCTCTGGGAATGCACCGATATTAATATCACTTTAGAAACAAAACGCTTAACGCTTTATTCGACTCTAGCGTGCTATGGAAGTATCCATCCGCCTCGACTGATCCGCCTTGGTTTACAGGAGCCTTAACAACTTAAAATACATTAAAAACAGACTCCTTAAGAGACATACGAAAACTGGCTGTAATGTAACTTTCTCAAGATACTTAGTAGCTCGGTCAAATTTCACCGTGCATAACGCTGAGTGTTATAAGAATTATATATACCGCTGTCGGATGCAGTTTGCACAGGATCCGAAGCAGTTTTATAATTGTGGTAACACTAAACGTAAGCAAGTATCAGAGTTTAGAGAACTAGGCGAAATGAACCTATTACTTTTCTAATTCCATCTAATTTGATGGTCTCCTCGGTATAGACGTTCTGAAAACCACAAAGCTAAAATAGAAACCGAAAACCTCATAACTGAGACACCATTTACATTAATTTTTTTAGTGCAAATAACAGAAACTGCTTTTGCACCGACTCAATACTATTTTGGTGAGAGGAGTATTGAGGACTCCAAACGCACGAGCAGTATTCAAGGAAAGGACGAACTAGGGTGATAACATATGTAGGGATTTGGTGGTGAAAGGATCGTTAAATTCTTTACCCCATCGCTTACTAAAGGTTAACATTTCTCTGTCTTTATTCATTGTCACAGAAATGTGATCATTTAACTTAACTTAAAAAAACTCCAAGATCATTGATTGTGAAAACACGATCAAGGATGTGATTTCCGAAAGAGTAAGATACAACAGGCGGCACACTGCGATGGATTGTCACAAGTTTGCATTTGGAGCAGTTTAGGAATAGAAGATTGCTTGAGCACCACGTATAGAGTTTATCTAGGTCTAGTTGCAGATGCCTGTGCAGGAAATGTTCCGAGAAGGAATAGCATAACTTGACATCATCAGCATACATAAGCGTAGAGGCATAACTAATCACATTGGGAAGATTGCTTACAAAGAGTATAAACAACAGTGGTCCTAGATGACTATCCTGCGGGAGACCCGATGAGACATGGACGACTTGGTTATTTTAAATAGAACACGCTGAGTTCGATCTGAAAGGTATGAAGCAATCCACATAAGGTTATGTGGTGGAAAACTAATAAGCGAGAGTTTCGGTAGCAGGAGCTGATGATTACCTGAATCAAATGCTTTGCTAAAGTCAGTATAAATTACATCAGTTTGCAAGCGATGCTGAAAGCCTCGGTTGATGATAGAAGAAAATTGAAGTAGTTGTTGTCGAGCGAAGCATTACAAAACCTTGTTGTGATGGTGAGATTATGCTCTTGCATGCATGTTGCAGCTGCGGTGAGATGAGTTTCTCAAGAAGCTTAGGAATCGCAGATAGCTAAGTAATGCCTCGGTAGTTCTCAATGGAAGCCTTAGAGCCTTTTTTATGAATAGGTATAAAGTATTATTTATTCCATTACTTAGGTAGGGATGTTAGCTACAAGGATAGGTTAAATAGTATAGTGAGAGGTAAGGTAAAAAGATCGGAGCACCTTCTGAGGATGCAGCTAGGTACATTGTCTGGGCCTGGTGAAAATGAGATTTTGATTGATGAAAGAGCCGTAAACACATCGTGTCAGTGAAACTTAGAAAGGTTTATGTTATTAATGTAGGGTAAACGATATGGAAAATTGGAGGAAGAATTAAATGAATCAGATGAGTAGGTTGATGGAAAAAATGACGAAAAAAGATTAACAATACCGAGCTGTGAAGAGTCGGAAGTATTATTATATGAGAGGTAAGGGGGGAAAAGATTGGATTTACGTTTAAAGTTTACAAAAGAGAAAAGAGAGCTTGGATCATTTCAAAAATTGAGTTTGCATTTTAAAATATAACTTTTATATAGTGATTGTTAAGGTCAACAAACTGGTTGCGGATTAGAAGATAGTTTGAAAGATGTAACAAGGTTCGAGACCTTAACGACTTTTTGTAAACTATGGAATTCCCATTATTAAGGAGAGACAGTTGCTTATTAAACCATGGAGGTTTTGACGTTGATGGAGTCCATGTTTCAGGGACAGATTTATGTATGGCGCTATGAATTACTTCATAAAAAGAGTCTGTATGCATCATCGATATTGCTGAAATTAGAGAGATAACTCCAGTCAATATTAGTCAGGTGATTTATTAGGTCACAATAGTCGTTTTTTTTAAAGCACTTTTGACGAGACTGCGCGCTATTACTGGAGGGTATTTCAGGATAGTCAATAATGAGTGAAACTAAGATTGTTGGATGGTGTGAGTCCTCAGGAGTAGATCAGGGAGGAGACCTTACAATTGTGGCAGAGGACGTAGTATTTGAGAAAACAGGAACAAGTAATGAAAAGGTTAAAGGACTCAAAGTGAATTTTAACGGTTAAAAATGCAATTCCGAAAGGATTAGTGATAGTGATACGTTCCACTGAGTAGATGTTGTTTACGGCAATCAAAAGGCCACCTCCAAAGGATGGGCGATCTTCCCAAACGACAGTGTACTTTGATAAAAAAAAAATTTCATTGTCTATGACAGGTTTCTGTTAGTACAATAGCAACAAAGTCAAAGGAAGCACTGTTAGTAAAGAATATGTTCAGTTTACCAAGAATACTGCGAACGTTTTGGTAGCAACAAGAAACAATCTTGTGGCTGAGTTTTTTGAAATAGCAACAGAACTGGAACCTTGAGAATCTCTGGTCAAGAATTCATGAATAATACTATGCTCGGGCCAGGTTTCAAGATCTAAAGCTTTAGCAAGGCAAGCATCTGGTAAAGTTATTTTAAACGAAGATTAAATTTGGTCACAAAAAGTTCTGAGGGAGCTATACGAAGATTATTTGCAAGGTGACACTTAACGTTATCTGCAGTGGCGCCAGGCATAAGACGCGATACAAAAATGGATTTCCGAGTTCACCTCCAAAAGTCACGCTGTGGTTAATACCTATAATCCAAAGGTGAAGTCACAGAATGTTGACTCCTCTGATCCGGATCCAGGCAAGGCTTCTGGCCAGAGCGTTTGGTTTATTGACATTAAAAGGGCTATTAATAACAGAGAAGCTCTAAAAATAAATGAAGTTGGCCGTTAAAGAGTCAGAGTGGAACTGCAGAAAAAAAATGTAAATATGCGTCAATGTTACCGATGTTTTGGCTTTGATCACACCAAAAACTATTGCACCAAAGAGCCCAGATGTGGTAGATGCAGTTTGCCTCATTGGACTGGTTCCAGCCAATGCCAGGCAAAGACCTATGATGACCAGGAGTGCGTTAATTGCCATGGAAAACATGAGGCAACTCACAAGGGCTGCAGAATTTACGTCCAGAGGCTCAAAGGCCGAAAAACTGGAATCAACATTACTCCCATGACCCGCATAGAACACCCACAGCCCATGCGCAACATCAAGCAACAAACTATTCCAACCTCAATCGTGCGGCAGGGCCTATCGTATGCAGATGTGACTAGAACTGGACAACAGAGCACACGACCTGACGGAAAATACTCCCAACAGCGAAATGCTTTCTCAAATGCAAGGTTCCAGACATTTCCGAATGCTGCGTTTGCTCCTGTAACAATCGCAGGTGAACCTCAACATCCTAGCCAAACGGTAATTGATGGCTCCCTCGCACAAATCATCATCTCAATGCAGCATACCATTGCTGATCTACAGAAAAACCATCGCTGATCTACTTTAGGAGATCAAAGAACTCAGAGGTTCTAAGTCGTTGACGCAGCGCAAGTAATGGCTTGTGAACTGCGCCTCGGCACCTGGAACGCTCGTAGCATTATCCCAAATGCTAATGAGCTTAAGGTGTTTCTCAGCAAGCACGAAATTAATGTTATGCTTATTTCAGAGACACTCCTACACGACGGATTCTACCTCAAAATGATAGGTTACAGCTGCTATGGAGCAAATCACCCAGGAGGTCGCCCCAGAGGAGGAGCTTGTATCCTAATCAGGCAGAGATTAGTGCACTTTCACCTGCATTCGATCACAACGAATCACCTACAAATGGCGACGGTAAAAATTTCCACTAATTTGGGCGAAATTACGGTGTCAGCTGTGTACCTTCCTCCAGGCCTGCCGTGGAATTCCTCTGAGCTTGATAATGTTCTTAGTCAACATGGTCAAAAGTTTATCATTGGAAAGTTTATCATTGGAGGTGATTTTAACTCTTAGCATCGCTTCTGGGGTAGTATAGGAGCGAATGCTCGAGGCTCAGCACTTCACGATGTTATTTCCGGCAGCTCAACTCAAGTTCTGGCTACAGGCAGACCCACTCACTACCCGTATAACACGAGGAATGTACCTTCATGTATCGACTTCTTCTTGTATTAAGGTATAGCTAACAGTCTACTATCAGTACGCGAAGAGTATGACCTATCTTCTGATCACTTGCCGCTGATCGCTTCACTAACAACGTCACCTCATAGTACCGCCCCTATTAGGATGCTCGTTCCACCTGGTGCGAATATAAGCCTGTTTCAGTACGAACTTAACAATGCCTTTAACCTCAATACAGCGATAAATACAGCAGACGATATCGAGAAAGCGGTTGAAACTTTTATGAAGAAGATCAAAGATGCAGCTCAAATTGCAGCTCCTGGCGGCGCAGTTCACCTACGCAACGTGCGTAGCAGCATCGCTCTCTCTCCGGAAGCAGTAGGACTATTAACTCTCAAGAAACGTCTCCGGCGTGAGTTCATCAGGACCAATGATCCAATAATTGACAGACTGTACCGAAGGATATCAAATCGGGCGAGAAAAATACTGGCCAACCTGAAAAGAGAAGCAACTGACGCGTTCCTCGGGAAAGCTACTGCCAATGGAAACTCAAAATTCGCACTCTGGAAGCTCACGAAGAGATTCAAGAGATAAGTTGCTCCAAAGTTTCCAGTTCGTAAGCCAGATGACACTTGGGCAAAATCACCACAGGACAGAGCTGAAGCGTTTGCCAGAAACCTGGAGGAAAGATTCCAGCCATTCGAGACAGCATCGCCAAGACGAGTACAACTGGTTGCTGAATCCCTAGAAGCCCCATTGCAGATGGCTCTTCCTGTAAAGCCTATTAAACTCACTGAATTGGAAGATAATAATGATGATCAAATCCATTCGCAATAACAAGGCTCCTGGTGCGGATCACATCGACAACCGCTCCATTAAGCTGATGCCCCACAGAGCTTTGTTATTCCTTGTACTGACTTTCAACTCTGCTCTTCGACTGGGACACTTCCCAAGCGCCTGGAAGAAGACGAATATCATTATGCTCCATAAAATTGGGAAGCCAGCAGAGGAATTAGATTAGGCTCAATAAGCCTGCTTCCAGCATTTGGCAAATTACTTGAGAGGTGCATCCTGAGAAGATTGCTCGAGTCTCTAAAGGTCCAGAAAGCTATTCCAAAGTTTCAGTTTGGTTTTAGACTCAGGCATGGCACACCTGAACAGCTACACCGCGCAGTGAACTTTGTACTGGAAGGTTTTCATGGAAAGGAGCTTTTCGGGACATCCAGCAGGCTTTCGACAGATTGTGGCATGAAGGACTTCTGAAGGCTTAAAAGCCTACTAAATCCTCAGCTCTTTTTGATAATAAAAAGCTTCCTCCACGAGCGATCCTTTAAAGTAGTACAGGACGGACTGTCCTGTCCAGGGAAGTGTGTTAGGTCCAACACTATATAGCCTGTATACGCACGACATGCCCTCAGCTGACAACATGTCGCTTACAGATCCCAATGACCTGCTAGTTGCCACCTTTTCTGATGACACTGCAGTCCTGGCCAGAGATACTTGCTTCTATACAGCCACTGATACGCTTCAGCTTTATCTAAAAAAATTGGAGAACTGGGCCCTACGCTGGAACATAGCAGTCAATCCGGAAAAGTGTGTTTCCGTGACGTACACCCTGAGAAAAGACACAACACCTGGTGTGTTTCTGCATGGAGAGCTCCTCACACAATCGAACGCCCACAAATACCTCGGTGTCACTCTGGATAAGCGACTTACATTTCAACGCCATGTAACGGATGTAACTCGGCGGCTCAAAACAAAGGCTAACAGCATGGCTTGGCTCCTTAGGCCTGGAAACAAACTTTCAATTTTCAACAAGGCCAAAATTTATAAGGTTGTCTTGGCTCCTATTTGGAAATATGGCATCCAAGTGTATGGCATCGCCGCAAAGTCGCACCACAACAAAATTCGTGTGACGCAGTCGCAAATCTTGCTTAAACTATCTGGAGCGGCTTGGTACATCCGCAACAAAGACATTGAACAAGAGCTGAAGGTACCAAGGATTGGCGATGTCATAAACAAACAAGCAACCGCGTACGTAAATAAATTGGGAATCCACCCAAACCAGATGGCTCGAAAACTCTTGATGAGGAGACGTGTATTGGGACTGAGGGCGAGAAGGAGGCTCCTGCGCATTCACCCAACAGATCTGCCGAGAAGATATATAAGTTAATTGATTAAATTAATTCATGCCTCTTGACTCCCTAATTAGGTTTAAGTATGTAAATATGTAAATACTCGATAGAAATTATGAATCTCTGCAGTATAAGTTACTACAAATAGTAACAGTGGACTGCAATGTAAATAAATACAATTTTTATTTATAAAAAAAAAAAAAGATGAGCGACAGCTTTCAGCGTAAGTCCAGAAGATCGCGATTTAGATGTTACTCCCGTCAATGGGTTTGGTGATTTTACCATGGGTTGGCGCGGCGGAAGGCAGGCGTATTGATGGAGCAGCAGGCTGGCTTGTTCACATGACCGTTGAAGATTTGTCAAGCATGGGGCCAGGTGGGTTCCGGCGGATTAACTTTTAAAGTGGGAAGGGGTATCATCCATAACATAATTTACTGAAAAATGTGTGGCTGGAGTGGTACATATATTCATTTGCTACTTATTGTTAGGGATTTTCCGGCGTGGTGATTCGCTTAGTAGTTTAAGGCCCAAAAATAGAGAATCTAGGTTGAGAAACTGCTCATTTAATGAGGCAAATTGTTTCCGAACATCCCGGAAACCATTTCGAGTTTCCCGCATAAACGTGCGCATCTCTCCTTTTATCTCTCGACAGGCCAAACAGGACCAGGTCAGACCGATTAACAAAGAGCCTTTAACAAAGAGATCACCAAGTCGGCCATAATGACTGACTCCAGCGCAAAGCCAGCAAGTCAGATAGGAGTCGCCCGTAATAGCGCCTCCAAATTCGCATCTTTTTGAGGTACAAACTAAAGACATTTCGGGTTATACAAGAATGCGCTTTTATAGCGAATGTACGATGAGGAGAGTGATTCACAACAGTAACGTGGAAGCGGTTTAGTCTAAGAGCATGAGCAGCCGCAATCCAGAAGGAGATGGAGAAGCTCCACAAAAAGGGGGAGTACGAAAAAGAGCGGTGAGCAGATTGTTGTAACAAAAAAAAGCAACGATTTTTGTTTACTTTGTTGTTGTTCGCGAATCACAGTTTTATCGCGTTAAAAATAAACGAAGAATAGACGTTTAAAGTAAAACTTTCGAAGTGTTTTTCAGCCACTCTCCATGTGGTGCACCCGGTGGGTGGTTCCAAATAAAGCCGACTCCAATGGCAATAAGAAGTGGAGATTGGTCATAGAGTTCAGGAAGTTAAACGACAAGACAATTGCGGACAAAATTCCAATCCCCAATATTAAAGGAATTCTTGATAGCCTGGGGAGAGCTAAATATTTCTCTAGCTTGGACTTAGCCAGCGGATACCACCAAATTCAGATGAACCCTGAGGATAGAGCCCAGAAAGCATTTGTGGTTGAAAATGGGTACTAAAAATTTACATAAATGCCCTTCGGGTTAAGAAATCCTCCTGCAACCTTCCAACGAGTCATGGATACTATCTTGGACACACTAGTTGGAGTCATTTGCCTAGTCGTCATTTAGACGACATAAGTATTCTCTTCTCTCTTCAGAAGCACTTGACAGACATCGACTTCAGAAAATTACGCCGAGCCAACTTAAAAATCCGAAAAATCAAGTCACATTTCCCCAGGAAAGATACATTTTTTAGGCCTTCCTGGGTATAAGAAAAGCATCAAGCCCAATCCAAATAAAATCAAAGCAATCGAAGTAATTTCTTTCTTTTTTACAATATCCGAATTTTGAAAACACTTTTTCCCTTACTACCGATGCGAGTAATTACTCATTGGGGGAAAAACACATCTGCTTCGCTATCAGAACGCCAAACGACACGAAAATACGTTATTCAATATTTGGAAAGGAGATGTTAGGAATTATTTGGGCAGTGAATATTTTCGCCCGTATCTGTATGGTCATACATTTAAATTAATTACAGACCATAAGCCACTACTTGGGGTAAAAAATTTCAATGGGGAAAATGCAAAACTTGTTCGTTGTAGACAATTGCTAAGCGAATATGAATAAAAATGAGAACAAGAGAAAGGCTCACAAAACGTTGTCGCAGATGCACTAAGTAGAGTCGAATTAAACTTTATTTTTAATGATGCCACACCGGATAAGACAGGAATTATCTCCTACCCAAAAACCCGCTTAAAATATTTTACATGCAAGCCATTTTTAACAACGAACTAAGCACCTCTCTCATAGTTAGAACACTATTCAAAAATTGCATGTGGCATAACTTCCGTGTTTCTTATCCGATTTGGTTCAAATTTAAAAATTAGATAGCTTTTATAAGCACCAACGTATATGCCGAATTGCATAGCATTAGGACAATAATTGTGGGCGTGGCAGTTTTTTGAGGTTTGTGGGGGAATGTGGTCGTGACAGTTTTTTGCTGTTTGCGGGGGAACGGGGGGTGATATCAAAATAAAAAAACAAACTTGTACTGCGTATGGTAATTACCTATCCAACGATATATGGCACATGTCTGTAGCTCATGTAGTTTCTGAGATCTAGGCGTTGATACGGACAGACGGACGGACGGACGGACGGACGGACGGACGGACGGACGGACGGACGGACGGACAGACGGACATGGCTATATCGACTCGGCTGTTGATGCTGATCAAGAATATATATACTTTATGGGGTCGGAGATGCTTCCTTCTGCCTGTTACATACATTTGCACCATATTATGATACCCTTTTCACCCATTTTTAATGGGTACAGGGTATAAAAATTGTATTAACAAAACAAAAGATTAAAATAACTCAAACCATAAAAACATTACTTACACCCTCTATTAGACTTAACTAAATATACGTTTGCGAAACTCCTTCCACCCCGAAGGACCCGGAGTGCCTCCAATCTCGCGGACAAAACTGAAACATGTAGCACGGTGGAGATCACACGACAACATTGAATCTATAGCCTATAGCCTAAAATCTAAATATAACATCAAATTAAATTCCAGAAAAATAGTTCTCTGTTCATTCTAGACGTAAAAAACAAAGAATTATTATTTCAATATTTTCTATTTTTCTAAAGGGAGCGTAAGGCTTTAGTTAATTCATTATTTACACAAAAAAAAGGCATACATATTTTGACTAAATTAGGAGTTATGTAATAGGCGAAAACGGGAAAACTTTGCAGCGTTTTATGATTCGTCATATAAATTTCATACATCTTTCTTCCATTGAATTATTTTCCGAAAGCAATGATTATTTCGAATCAATAAAAGTTGCACCGCTCATATATAAGACCAATTAATATTTGACTTGACAATTTTTTTTTACATTTTGGCTTGCCAGAATAATTGCCAAAATTAATATGTTTAAAATATAGCTTTTTTTTTTAAATTTCTCTGTTTTCTCGACTGCCGGCAATAGTTTTCCGAACAGATAATGCAAGGCTAAAGGAATTTTCTTTATTAAACATATATATATATGGTATAGTGACATATCCAAATCTCCATGTATCCCACTGTCCAATACATTTCCTTTAACTTAACAACGCACTGTATTGTATCACACAATGTAATACTAGATCAGCATATTTAAACACGCACCCTAAGTGCAATCGGTCATTAACATTCCCATGCGCGATCAGACATAAACATATTTCGCTTACAATTTCAGTTTTTTTTTTCAAGGAGTAGGCGTAGTTCTTCTTCTAGTTGTGCGCTTTTTTCCAGGAATTCCGTCACCGATACTGCCCATATGGAAAACTAAATTTAAAAAAAAACAAGTGAGAAAAGTTATCTTCGGCTTGCCGAAGATGGTATACCCTTGAAAACAAAAAAGTTTTCTATACAAAGACTTGTTTTCATATCGGTCGTTTGTATGGCAGCTATATGATATAGTGGTTCGATCCGGACCAAACTTTCAAAAATTATGTATGGCTATATCAAATGAATAAATGTTGAATTAGGTTGCAATAGGTTGGAAAACAAAAAAATTTTCCATACAAAGACTTGTTTTCATATCGGTCGTTTGTATGGCAGCTATATGATATAGTGTTCCGATCCGGACCAAACTTTCAAAAATTATGTATGGCTATATCAAATGAATAAATGTTGAATTAGGTTGCAATAGCTTGGAAAAAAAAAGTTTCCCATACAAAGATTTGTTTTCATATCGGTCGTTTGTATGGCAGCTATATGATATAGTGGTCCGATCCGACCGATTCTTAAACTTGATCTGCGTGCAACAAAAATAATGATCTGGTAAAAATTTCAAAACGCTAGCTTTAAAACTACTGTCTATTTTTTGCATAGAAACAGACGGACAGACGGTCAGACGGACAGACGGACATGGCTATATTGACTCGGCTGTTGATGCTGATCAAGAATATATATACTTTGTGGGGTCGGAGATGCTTCCTTTAATGCGTTACACATATCTGGACAAAATATAATACCCTTTTTCAAGGGTATAAAAAAAAGGAAGTTCGTAAAAAATGATTGCTGCATTTTTCACAACGTCATTTTCTGGAAAATAAATGCAGAGCAAAAAAAAAAAACAAAAAATTATTGTTTGTTGTACAATGTAATTAATGCAAATATTGCAGACGCGCTCAAGAAAAGAAACTTTATAATTATGACAACAAACAAAAATAAAGGAAAAATGAAAAAGGGCCGTCACCGAGAGGGGTAACTGACCAGTCTCTGTCTGTCTGTCAGTGATTCAATCATTCTCGCCTTCAGTTTGTCATTCAAAAGACCGTGCCTTAAGGCTTTAATATATTAAAAGTCTTATAAAAATAGTTCCTCCTTTTTAGGTTAAATAAATATTTTGAATAACAATTAATTGAGCAATTATTTGACATTTTTTATTGTCTGACATTTGTGGAAGAAGAAGCCCTAACCCTAAGTTACAGCTAATCTCCCGCTTTCGGGTCTATTCAAAAATAAAAATTATATTTTTTAAAGAAAGATATTATTGTAATTATATAAAAAATTACACCTTTGACTATTTAACTGTTAAATCTTTTACGGATTAAAATGGCTATGACGAGTTTATCGCAAATCTCGATTAACCAGCTTTAGGTATTAGTTAAGTTTTCGACCGATGCAACGGAACGAAGGGTATGCATCAAGATTTAAAGAAATAGACTTAAAACTGATTGAATAATTTGCTTAGAAACAGACAAATGAATTGACGGACAGGCTCACCGACTCAAAAGGTGATCGTTATTAGGTATATATTTACTTTATAAAGTCCAAAATGTCTCCTTCACTGCGTTTCACCCTTCCAATCAAAAGTATAAAGCCCCTTGCAAGGGTATTAAAAACATCTGAGCAATTAAGTTAATTTGCTAATTAGCACAATTTACCATCAACAAACTGATGTAACTATATTTTTTATGAGCTACATTTCTAAAAACTGTTTGGTTCATGTGATTCGTATAAATATGTAGAAGTCTCACTAGAAAAAGTATGCACCGATTTAGCTAAAAGTGAAAAAACAATAAAAAATTATTTATTAAAACTTATCAAGGTAAGCGCCTGATGATGATGTAGCTATTAACTAATTCAATTAAACTTAATTTTTCGTCTCATAATTTAAATTTACTGATTTTTATGGGATTCTTACATTATAAAGACTAAGAGATTCACGCCGGATTGTGCTTTTTTTGCTTGAATATATCGATTCATGGTGTTATGTCGTTAGTTATTTATATAATAATTAAAAGAGAAAAATTAACCAAAAACCCCTTTATAGGATAATATAATTACGACAAAAGGTCAATATGGGCTATTAATATGGTTATGTGTATAAAGAAATATATCAGAAATTTGTTATTAGTTTAGTTAGCTTATCGCTAACCAATTTGACGTTTGCATACCGATGTAGATCAGACGTGTAGTGGTGCCAGAGTAGCACAAACATATTTTTTAAAATTTTATTTTGGCTATTTGTAACCTATATAAATGCAATTTGGCAACATCCGACTAAACTGGTGCCCCATAGAACAAAATTGCGTGAAAGATAGACCTATGAAGGTACTTTTTGTTTTCTATACTCAGTCTTGAGTCCCTGTAATTAAGAAGTTTAGGGTTCAAAGTTTAACTATACAGTAAAAAGGATTTCTGACGCAAAACATCGCCGATTTCGGGGAAGGGAAAAAATAAATTAGAGAGAATTTGTTCATTTGAAACAATAATATAATAAACAAAAAAATGCATTTGCAAAGTTTACTAAAGACAATAACCATAACACCACAACAAAGACACTTTGGGATAAAGTTCGCACCCTTACAAGAGTTAGAAAAAACCCAGGGGGCGAGAACTAGCCGAAGCCATTTCCGCCAGAACCGCTTATATCCTTGCAACAGGTTCGCCAACTAGATACCCACATATGACCAGTCACACACCTACCTGCATTGATTTTGCTGTGTACCATGGGATAAACTTAGACAGAACAAGTATTTGCGAAAACTGGGATCTAGACTCCGATCATGTAGCCCTTGTTGCTACTCTACAAACAGAAGGTGCCTATGTTAGGCCAAGCTCTCGGTTAATAAACAGCCGAACTGATCTTATGGTTTCAGACAACATTTGGAAAACTCTTTTCAGTTAAATACGTTTCTAAGCTCTAAGGAAGACATCGAGAACGCAGTAGACATTCTAACGCAAAATATACATAGAGCTGCTTCTGCTTCTACGCCGTCTGAGCCTGAGACATGCCCCAGAAGTTATGGTATTATACTAACAAGAGAGGCCAGAGAACTAATCAGAACACTTCGATGGGTACCTGTACGTTGTCCAGGTGGGGAAACTGCAAAAACTGAAGTGGAACAGGCTAATGCATTCGGCTACCACCTAGAGGATCGCTTCACTCCTTATGACTTCGCCACGATAGAGGAAATAAGAGAGACTCGCCAGTACCTACAAATGCAAAGAAATATCCGAAATAATCAAAATACTACCGAAACATAAAGCTCCAGGTATTGACAAGATTTGCCATGCCACGCTAAAGGTTTTACCTATAAAAGCGATAATCTATATAGCACTAATCTTCAATGCTATTTTAAGGTTCCAAGTGTTCCCAAGACAGTGGAAACTGGCTGTTATTTTGATGATCCACAAGCCTGAGAAACCAGAAATTGATCCTGAGTCGTACCGGCCTATTACCCTCCCTTTCTAAATTATGGGAGAGTCTTATTGCCAATCGGATCAACGACATTATAAGACAAGGTAATATCTTGTCGTATCATCAATTCGGATTTCGAAAGGGACACGGCACTATAGAACAGGTCCACAGACTGGTGAAACACATATTAGAGGCTTTTGACGACTGCGAGTACTCCAACGCTGTCTTTATAGATATGCAACAAGCCTTCGACAAAGTATGGCATGTTGGATTGTTATGCAAGATAAAGACCCTACTACCTGCGCCCTACTTCTGCATTCTAAAGGCATATCTGGAAGGACGAGAATATAAAATCAAGGTGAGAAATAACTACTCCTCTATATATCCAATGAGAGCTGGAGTCCCACAGGTCAGTGTTCTCGGACCGCTACTATACTCCTTGTACACTGCTGATATTCCTTGCCCGAGTTTCGAACACATGGAAGCACCGAACAAGGCTCTTATGGCAACCTATGCAGATGACATCGCAGTTGTATATAACTCTAGGGACAGCAGAGAGGCAGCTAACGGACTACAAGAATATATTAATGCTCTGGCAGCCTGGTGTAAAAAGTGGAACCTAAAAATAAACCCTCTGAAAACATCAAATCCATGCTTCACACTGAAAACGCTCATCCAGAACACCCCTCCAATCCGACTAGAAGGAGTTACCCTGAATCAGCCGCAGCAAGCAACATACCTAGGTATCACCCTGGATAAACGTCTCACCTTTGGGCCGCATCTAAAAAACACAGTAAAGAAATTTGGTCACAGATCACAACAGCTGAGATGGCTTATGAATAGAAGGAGCACTCTTTCGCTGAGCTGCAAAAGAGCTGTGTATGCGCACTGTATCGTACCGATATGGTTATATGGGATCCAGATTTGGGGAATCGCAGCCAAATCGAATTATAAACGCATCCAGGTGATGCAAAATCGGGCACTACGACAAATAACCAACTGTACCTGGTATATACGTAACTCCACACTTCATAAAGATCTCAATCTTCACACAGTTGAGGAACAAATTGGAAGACACACAAGTCGATATAGCGACAGACTACAGAGACATAGGAGTCTCCTTGCAAGACGTCTTATCCCCGCTCGACCTTTGAGACGACTCAAACGGCAAGGCTTCGCCAAGACAATTGGACAACTGTAAAAACTTTTCAATTATGTTCCAACTTCACTTATGTTGATATAGTGTTTGGCAATTCTTAAGAATATTTCTGTACCCTGTGTATGTTAAGGTACAATATTTTGATGTACGGATTCTTCACTTTAATATATATATAAAAAAAAAAAAAAAAAATAGAAACGGAAAGGAAACACCTGACCATGTGGATATATAAAACTTAAAAAAATGTTAAAGGGTTACGACCAACGAACAAGCTAATAAATAAATAATGCATTTTCTGACTGATCCTTTGACATGTCCACGTTAAGTGACCATTGAAGTGAAAAGGTCACAATACACTTAGGCCGCCAGCGCACATACCTACACATTGAAGTTGCTATGGGCATAAATAAATAACTAGTTGATAAGAACTCTTGTTTGTACATACGAGGGCGGGTCAATAAGTCCGTGACTATTTGAATGAAACACAGGTTTTTAGATAAAAAGATATTTTATTTTTGAACGTTGTCTCCTTTGAGCTCTATACACTTAGCCCAACGTTTCTCCAATTTTTTTATCCCTTCAAAAAAATATGATTTGTCGAGGTCTTCAAAATAGGCATTTGTTTGTGAGATGACTTCGTCATTGGAGGCAAATCTCTTTCCGCCGAGCCATTTCTTCAAGTTTGGGAACAAGAAATAGTCACACGGGGCTAGATCGGGTGAATAGGCCGGATGAGGGAGCAATTCGTAGCCCATTTCATGGAATTTTGCCATGGAAACTGCACATGTGTGCACCCGTGCATTGTCCTGGTGGAAAAGAACTTTTTCTTGGCCAAGTGCGGTCGCTTTTTTTTCAATGCCTCATCGAATCGACCCAATAAGTTTCTGTAATATTCACCATTGATTGTTTTTCCTTTTTGAAGGTAGTCAATGTGGATAATACCGCGTGCATCCCAAAAAACAGTCGCCATGACTTTATTGGCTGACAAACCCACCTTTGCCTTCTTTGGCGCCGATTCACCCCGAGAAACCCACTGTTTTGACTGCTGTTTGGTCTCCGGTGTGTTGTGGTGGATCCACGTTTCGTCCAAGGTTACGAAACGGCGCAAAAACTCGTTCGTATTGCGATTGAACAACGCTAAACATTCCTGCGAAACTGTCACACGGTTGCATTTGTGGTCGATTGTGAGCAAACGCGGCATCCATCTTGCGGAAAGCTTTCTCATACCCAAATGATCATTCAAAATTGAAACCACTGAGCCATGTGAAATGCCTACGGCTTCCACAATCTCTCTCACTTTTAATCGCCGATCGGCTAAAACCATATCGTGGATTTTTTCAATTGTTTCGGATGTGGAAACCTCAACTGGGCGTCCAGAACGTTCGGCATCTTCCGTGCTTGTACGGCCACATCGGAATTCAGTAAACCACTTTTTTACCATGGAAATGGATGGTGCAGAGTCTCCATAATATTTATCAAGCTTGGCCTTGGTTTGCGTAATGGATTTTTTCCTCAAAAAATAATGCTTAATGAGCACACGAAATTCACTTTTTTCCATTTTCTTCTCAGTCAACGCGGTAGTCTGATATTAACGGCTGTCAAAAACAAACTAAATGTCGCAGCTTGTTCAATTTTTGACAAGAGTCAACTGACAGATGACTGTTGACGGGAGCAGTGTTACCATTTCAATTAAGAGGCGGGAAATTCAAAAAGTCACGGACTTATTGACCCGCCCTCGTAAGTACGCTGTATATGCAGGCACGTTAGCATAACAATATTTGAACTTAATTCTGGTATTGGAATCTAGCCAAGGCGCTCCTACAAGCGCTACTCCTTTAATTTCATTTCATGTCAGTTCATGCTTACATATAAAATCTATCGTATCTTGACTATTGCTGCGCTTCTTAGGCGCCGCAGTCTGCGTTTGTAAGGCGCAGCTGCGATTAATGTTTATTCTTTTTGTTCATACCTATTGTGTTATTTATTGTATCTTCTCTTAATGTTAGATTAACAGTAATTATCCAAATCTTATTATATAACTTAGATTATTACCAATATTGAGTAATTTTATTCGTTAGAGACGGCCCTAAGATTTCTTTGCTGGGCTGGAGAATCTTTGCGCTTCAGTCGGCTCTGACTGCAGACTCGCGTAAGCGACTTCGCGAGAGGATTTTTGTGTGCCGCAAGTTTTGCGTGGTGTTTACTTTTTTTAATCTGAATTTCCTTGTTGACAAGATTTATGTGGAGGTCTCTGTGGATGCTTTCGCTGCGTAGGTACCATGGTGCCCCAGTGATAATTCACAGAATCGTTGACTGAGCTCGCTGTATAATTTCAATGTTGGTTTTTAAAGCGTTTCCCCATAGTTCACAGTCGTATGCCCAGATGGGTTTCAGCACGGTATTGCAGAGGAGTACTTTGTACTCCACACTTAGGGGAAAGTTGCAGTTTATAAGCCAGTGAAGATTGGCGGCTTTAAGCTTCATATGAGTCCTCTTGGATTCTATGTGTCGCCGCCAGGTGAGGCGTCTATCTAGGTGAACGCCGAGATACGTTACTACGTCTGCTTGTGGGATTAACGTATTGTTCAGGGTACAGGGTGGGCAGTTTTTTCTGTTCAATGTGAAGGTTACATATCTGCTTTTGGTCTCGTTTATTTTTATGCGCCAGTCCGCAAACCATCTTTCAATTTTTTTTAGATGGCAGGCAAGTTGTTCTGTTGCCTTTGCTGGGCATCTAGATCGACTAAGTATTGCGGTGTCGTCAGCAAATGTAGAGGTTGTGAGCTAAATCATTAGTAGGCATGTCTGCTGTGTATAGTGTGTAAACAACGGGGCCCAACATACTACCTTGCGGAATTCCAGCATTGATAACGCAGTCACGTGAAGTCGAACTATTACACCTGGTTGAGAACACTCTTTTGAAGAGATACGATTCGAGCATTTTGTGTGTGTTCTGGGGAAGCAGTTTCATTATCTTGTGCAAAAGTCCTTCCAGCCAGGCTCGGTCAAATTCTTGTGCAACATCTAAGAATATCGCTGAGCAGTATTCTCGGTGCTCGAAAGCGGTACGGATTTCATTTGTAATGCGATTGACATGTTCGATTGTTCCTTGATTTTTGGGAATGCCAAATTGATGCGATAGTTTTGTATTCCGCCTTTTTAGGTAGGGAGTTAGTTGTTTTAAAAAAGCCTTTTCAAACAGTTTCGAGAGACATGTTAGGAGACTGATTGGTCCGTAGGATGAGGGTTGCGTTTTGTCTTTTCCTGGTTCGATTACGAGAGCTCGGGCAGATAACACATCAAACAAATAGGCGACCTCTGTTATTTTAAACATATAAGAAATTATTCGATTAAACCAATTGCATAGCGTGAAGTCAGCCCAACTTTTTTCCCTTTACCATTTACAGCGATGATGGTTAAGCAATTTAATCTAGTTAATCCAGTTTCAAACATTACTAGGAAGTGGCTTAGTCTAAAAAAATAATATTTTTCCTAGGAAAAAAATCAAGGCAAACAAGTTTCTGTAATTAGACACATGTCAGTGTTATTCTTGAGAATAAAATTTAATAGTTTATTTATCTTGCTCCGTATACCTCTGGCATTCTTCGTCACGATCACCACTTGATCAGCCATTATATTACATTTTTTCGAGCTAGGGTGATCACCCTAAATGGACTGCTTTTCTTTTACAATTTTTAGATTATTTATTAACTTAAATGTTAGATTTTTTATTTCGCTATCGTAAATATCTTAATACTTACTCGGATAAACTTGGTGTACCCATGAAAGGCTGGTATTAGGGACAGCAACTGGAACTGTATGAGCCTATATGCGTGGAAAAGCTGAATCATCATGTGAACGTGGAGGTGACCTAAAATGCCCGCGGCGGGGTCCAGTTCCAGGCTGTTCGTTATTGTTTTGAGAGTTGTTTTTGAGTTACTGAGAAAGTGCAGGATAGTTTGAGTTATGGGCAACATTACAGTTGACGCATTTATCTTGTCTAACTTGAACCTAGCACTCTACAGTCTGAGAAAGCTCTAGATGGTTACTGGTTTCAACAAGCCGACACACCATGCCACACTGCAAGCGCGACAATTGCTTTCTGCAACGAAAATCCCCGGGACGAATGGTATCAAAAAGATGCGATATTGACTGGCCACCCAGATCACCTGATTTAATCCCCGCGGACTTCGTTTTGTGGTGTTATCTGAAAAGCAAAGTTTACGCCAACCAGCCTCAATTTATTAATGAGCTCAAGGCAAACCTTTTTGCAAAAACCGACGTCACATACCGATACCGATATACATACCGATATAAAAGATGGAGCACCATGTATACAGGCTGTCTACATCACTATTATTAAGGTCATAAAGGTAAACCACACCCAGCTTTTTTCTACGATATGTTAGAAAGGATAAGTTAATAAGCCTGCTAAGATAAGAAGGGAGGTGAAGATTTTCATCCTAGTTGAGTTCCCTAACAGCGAATATCAAGAAGTTATTTTGATCAGATTCAATGCGGTCTTGATGAACTCAGTGTTGAGGCCTTCAGCCACATGACCCGTACTTAGGTATCGGATGGACTAAAGATATATATGTACAATAGGGTGTCCCTTAAAATTCAACTTCAATATATTTTTATGCATACCTTCTAAAAAGTTTCGTATGGACCTAATATAGTCTAGAAATAAATCTTAGCCCGATTTATAAACGATAACCCGTGCCGACTTGAGTTTTTAACTTTTCAATACAAGTTGCGCGGGAGCAGCGCGGCGACCTGTTACTGCGAGTTTCAATTGTGATTTCATAAGTGATTTTTAACATTTTTAGTGCGTTGTTGTTTATTTTGTGAAAATGTCTGTGGAATTACGAAGTGAATTACGAATATTTTCCTTATCGGACTGCCAAGCCACCAGATAAATGGTGCAAAATTACCATCTAATCGACAAGTTCTCACCGTTTTATTTTACAATATTCGGGAAGTCAAGCTGACTGTTAGTGAAAGTGCGAATCTTGTTATAAGAAAGTGCATTATATTTTGGGAAAAAGCCAGAATTCCTTCGAAGGCAATCCCTAACTGCGTGAAGAAACTTATTCATTTATATCATGTTTGGAGGGAGCTGCAAAAAAACTGTAAAAAAACTCAGTTGACTTTCAAGAATCGTGAAAATAATTTTGTAAAAGACCTTGATAACTGATTTGATATTGCACATGCATTTGTCTTTGACAGAATGAAGATAGAGGAAGACAAAGATTTCTTAAGGAAACAGAGAGAGCCAGATCGACCGGGATGCTTAGGTGGAATCGACAAAAGACAAACATTACATCTTTGTTAAGTTTTTATAAGACTGAACTGGAAAAATCTTTTGTTAGAGACGATTACCGCGAATTGGTTGAACTATGCGTTGTGTTCTTAGGAGGAGACACAGAGAATAAACTAAAACTCAGGCCCCCCGGAGCTTTGCATCAAGCGCGATGGATGGCGAGAGCAATCTATTCTATAAAAATATGTTTGCTTCAATCGCAACTTAAAATTACTGCAAAGGATGTTTGATTATTCATTGTCACCTTGTATACCAAACCTTGGCTCGAATGTGCAATGGCAGTTAAATCACCTAACCAAGACTTGTCCTTTTTGAAAGGTCTAAAAGAATATGAAAAAGTAGACGCGACAAGTTCCAAGGCATCCAAAGGCAAGTTTATTCATCATTTATGGTATTTGTGTGAAGAAACAGTCATATTAACACTCTTTGATGAAGAAGTTGATACCAAAACCAAGACAAAAATGATTAATGGTCTTATCACGGCTGAAGAAGAGCAAAAACAGTTTTTGTTGCGTTGTGTTCAGGAACACAGAAATCTGTATCCAGACTGTAAAAAAACTACACTGAAGAGAAGTTACCCTAATTCATTATTATTATAATTTGTATTTAAATA
This sequence comes from Drosophila ercepeae, assembly GCA_018150545.1. Lineage (NCBI taxonomy): Eukaryota > Metazoa > Arthropoda > Insecta > Diptera > Drosophilidae > Drosophila > Drosophila ercepeae. The sequence continues at coordinate 428,837 of JAECWL010000017.1, forward strand.
AAAGTTTGCATTGATATTTTTTTAGTTTTACTCATATTTACTTTATTTGTTGCATTTTAATTAGTTTTGGATCAAACAAAAATGTCAGACCAAAACACAATTTTTTATTAAACTTTAGAGCTCGATCGGCACGGGTTGCAATCATGCTACAGATATGAAATTTCATATTTAAGTACATTTTAGCATTTATAAAAAAATTGGAGGGTATGCGTTTCGAAATCCTAAAAAAATATGTGGTTGGGGTGGTTATCCAGTCTTTTTATGTATCTTCCGCTGAGATGGGTGATCTCCTCTGCTACACATCTAATTCCAAGCTCTTTATGGATTATTGAGTTTTCGTGGTACGGATGGGCGTTCGAAACTATTCTCAGGCATTTATTCTGAAATCGCTGTATTTTGATGCGGTTCGAACAGCTTGCCGTGCCCCACAACTGTATCCCATATGTCCAGATTGGCTTAAGCACTACCTTATAAATAAGTAGCTTGAATTTTACTTTGAGTTTGGACCTCCTTTCCAGGAGCCAATGCAGTTGCTTAAGCCGTAGGTTGGCCTGGTTGCGCTTATTGATTAGGTGCGGACGCCATGTGAGCCTGCGGTCCAGTGTCAGCCCTAGATATTTGGGAGTGTTATTAGTTGGGATGGTTTCCCCGTTGAGTGTGACGGGGGGCATTCTCCCCTGCGTAGTGCGAAGGTTGTTTGTGTAGATTTCTCGGCGTTGACCACGATGTTCCATCGTTTCATCCATGGACCGAGGGCATTCAGTTTCCTCTGGATGATGGCTGAAGCTTCCTGAGGATCTGTGGCGGAGGCTAGGAAGGCGGTGTCATCGGCATAAGTGGCTACTGTGAGGTTCCGGGAGGGGGTGATGGGGAGGTCCGCTGTGTAGAGTGTGTATAAGATGGGTCCAAGAACACTGCCTTGTGGTACTCCTGCTCTTATGGGCCTAGGGGTGCTGATTGATGATCCGCATCTCACTCTGAATTCTCTTCCCTCTGTGTATGACTTGAGGAAGGCGAAATGGGAACTTGGGAGGTGGGTTTTAATTTTGAAAAGTAGTCCTGGGTGCCAGACTCTGTCAAACGCCTGTTTGACATCAAGCATAACGGCGCAGCAGTACTTCTTCTTTTCGAAGGCCTCAAGTATAGTCTCAACAATCCGGTGGCATTGCTCAGGTGTTCCGTGAAGGCGTCTGAAGCCAAACTGGTGGTCAGGGATCAGACCCGCCTCCTCCAATACTGGCAGTACTCTACGTAAAAATACTCTTTCAAGTATTTTGGAGAGGATTGCTAGCAAGCTAATCGGTCGATACGATCCTAGGTTGTCTTCAGGTTTCCCAGGTTTGAGGAGGACAATTACTTCCGCTCGCTTCCACTCTTTAGGGAAGTACCCTAGACGGAGGCAGCTGTTGAATATGTTGGCCAGCCTTTGGGAACAGATTAGGGGCAACATTTTCAGCGCTGTTGCGTCGATACGGTCGGGACCCGGTGACTTGCCATTATTTAGGGAGGCGATCTCCTGCGCAATCTCCTCTGGTTCGACGGGCTGTATTGGCAGGCCAGGGGCACTTGGGCTGTCTATGAACCTTATGGTTGCAGCTCTCTCTTCGCCAGTGCATCTGTCGAACGGTGCGAATGCACTATGTAGATGATCAGCAAAGGCTTCTGCTCTTTCGACCTCAGTCCGACACCAGGAACCGTCCACTTTTCGCACGGGTGATATCTTCTTTACAGGTCTTTTTATGTGCCTCGTGACATTCCACAGATTGTGTTGCGGGTCTCCAGGTTCCAGCTCCATAAGGAATCTATGAAACGAGTCCTGCCGTAGGATGCATAGCTTGTCCTTCAAATCTTTGGTGGCACGATTAAGTGCTGTCTTGTCCCTGGGGTTGCGCGAGGAAAACCAGACTCTTCTGAGGCGCCTTTTTTCGGCCACGAGGGCCGCGATTTCCGGAGACCACAAGTGCACGTCTCTTTTAGGTATTCTCGGGGTAGTCGGTGGAGGTGGATTCGCAAACTCAGCGGCATTGTGCATCTCTTTGGTTAGTTTTTCTATGGCCGCATCTATGTTGCTTGGTGTGGAAAGAGGGGTATCTGGATACTGGGAGGAAAGCATCCAAAACGTAAACTTGGGGGCATTTGTGTGTTTTCCGGTGAGTCTTCTAAGCGGGATTTTTCTGAGGACGGGGATGTTTAGGAGCAAGTTTACTGCGCTGTGGTCAGATAGCAGTTTATCATAGCTTGAGCATGTTATCTTAGAGTGTCCTATGCCCTTGGAGACGGCGAAGTCCAGCAGATCCGGCTGTTTTGAAGGGTCGGTAGGCCAGTGTGTGGGTTCTCCAGTGGAATGGCAGTCCAGACTCTTCCGCTGCAGGTACTTATAGAGCTTTATGCCTTTGGGGTTGTTTGTGCGGGACCCCCACCAGGAGTGTTTGGCGTTAAAGTCTCCGGCTGCTATAAACCGAGGACCGAGGGACTCGAAGAAGTCCTGAAGGTGGGTCTCGGTTATCGAGTGTCTGGGTGGGAAGTAAACCGCACCAATGGTGATATCTCCCTGTGGGCTAGAAATCCTGGTCACGGCGCACTGAGCCCATTCCTCCTGAAACGCGGGAAGTTCCGTGTACTGAATGCCACTCCTGATAAGCATAGCTGCTCCTCCGCGTGCTCTGCCAGATGGATGGTTGGCATGTAACAGTTCGTACCCGCTAATTTTAAAGTAGGATCTGGGACAAAAGTGGGATTCCGAAACTAGAAGAACATCGATATTGTCTGTTTTGATGAGATGCTCTACTTCGGCTTTGCTCCTCTGCAGGCCGTTTGCGTTCCAAAAAACTATGTTAAGGCTTATTTGCATTATTTTTTGTTGAGGATGGGAGCTATGAACTGCATCATCTGTGAGAACATCTGCGATAACATCTGCGATATCAACTTTTCCATCATCCTTTCAATTGATCCTTCCATGCGGGCAAGCATCGTATCAAACTGGTTGGGTTGTGGGGCTTCGGGAGTGGTATGAGGGGTTTGTTGGGGATTCGTTGGCTGTGTCACTTGGTTTCCTAGGAGTACGTCCCTATAACTTGTACCATTAATGATAGTTGGTATCTGGATGAGAGGTGGTTTGTTGCTACTCACGACGGGTCTGGCTTTAGAAGATTGCTGCGCTTTTGCCTTTTTGTAGGCAGGGCATCCTCTGAACGACGCAGGGTGATCAGCTTGGCAATGTAAACAGCATGCTTTCTCGTCTTTTTTTTGGTGCATGACCTAGAGTCATGAGAATCACCACATTTCACGCAGCGATGTTCCAGGAAGCAGTAGCGCTGGGTGTGTCCAAACCCTTGGCATCTGTAACATTGTGGAACGTCGTTGAATTTCAGAGGGGGCTCTACGGTGACGACTGATTTGCAAATCCTCTTTATTTTAAAAACCTTTGTGTTGTTGCTTGCTGGTTCTAGATTGACAAAGAAGATCCCCAGTGGTTGTTTGGATTTCCTGCCAATGGGATTGTGCAGATCCCTCACAGTATGGCCGTATTTGTGGAGTTCTTCTTTAATTTCAGTCTGGTCCGTTGAGTGGTGAAGTCCCTTGATGACCGCCCTGTAAGCTCTCTCATCCTTTGGTTGGAAGGTGCGGTGTCTTTTGTTATGTGCCACGAGGTGCTGGCGTAGAGCTGTGTAGGACTCCTTGTCTGGCATCATTACGCGTACGTTATTATTTCTCTCTGTTTTATAGGAGAAATCCTTTTCGGATCCGACTAAATCCGATATCATCTTGACAACCGCTGTAATGTCGGTCACGTCTGGGATGTAGATCGGAGGAGGCTTGAGGGTCTTCGGGATCGGGATTGGTTTCTCTTCTGTTTTAGATGCGACTGCCTCTGAAGCAGTTTTGGGTTCGTCATGATCGTCGTCATCTTCTTTGCTTGAGAGGAGGGCAAAGGAGTTGTTTGCCAGCTTGCTATGCAGATCTGCGCTGGTGCTAGGCGTAACGTCTGGCTCCTCTCCTTGCCTTTTACGCGCGGTCTTACGCTTGATCTCCCCGGGCTCCGAGTAAGAAGAACTCGAGCTTGAGTCGCTGCTCGAGCTGCACTTCCTTGCTTTGAGAGCCTTCTTGCAGGGCGTTGTTTTTCCGCGCGGCCCGCGCGGGGCTTGCCAATCCATGCTCTAGGTTGTGGACGATTGAGCGAGGGGAGGGGGAACTGGGCACCGTTGGCCGGTGTGCCAACCGCACTTTGCTTCTGCTTAGTTGTACACAGCTTCTACAGAGAGAATTTGGTAGGCAGCAGATGACACGCACTCTGGAATGTGCGTTAGAGTTTGTAGCAGACCGTTAGGTGCGCAGGTTAAACCAATCAGACACTATGTGACAGTTTCAGAATAGTGGGAGTGAAGGTACGAACTTGCTGTCGATCCGCAGCCACGTCTGCACTCTTTGAGTGTTAGATCGCAACTGAGGACTTATTTTCCTATTTAGCCCCATTAAGTTTTTGGAAATTGTCTAAAGCGGACTGAAGCTTACATTGAGTAAAAGAGAATTTATATTGAAGACAAAGCTTAACGACGTCTGCTTACATAAGTACCAGGAAGTCTTTTAGAACAGGGGGTAAGTCATAACAAGATGTCTCCTCTTGGGATTTTGAAAAAGTGATATTGTAGCCAGTTTTTTTTGTTTTCTTAAAAGTCTGTAAAATTTTTGTAAATTCGTGAAAGGCCTTGTGGCAATATAAGCCAAGGTGAATCATTTCAAGCGGACGGATATTTCCATGGCCTACATAAGTTAAAGAATACGTTTAAAGTTCTGTAGAAAACTTCTAACGCTATACTTACATTTTTGCATTCCCAAAAATCGAACCAACCAAATTTAAGAATTAAGTAACTTAGAAACCAAAGCTCAATCATCTCAATGGAAACTGACGCACGAACCAAGACCGAAAAAAGCGCGCCAAGTTCGGTCGAATGTAAAAGTTTTACTGACAGTTTTTTTCCATTGCAGGGGCGTGGTGCATCATGAGTTCTTACCACAGATTAGAACGGTCAATAAGGAATATTACCTGCAAGTTATCTGCAATTTGCGCGAAGCCATCCGCCAGAAACGCCCGGATTTGTGGAAGAACAAAAATTGGCCTTTGCACCACGATAATGCCCCTGTTCACACATCGTTGCTTGTGCGCGACTTTTTGCCCAAAAACAACACTTTCATGATGCCGCAGCCCCCGTATTCCCCAGATCTGGCCCCTGTGACTTTTTCTTGTTTCCTTAACTGAAGAGGCCCATGAAAGGACGACGTTACGCTACGATTGACGAGATAAAGACGGGATCGAAGATGGAGCTGAACAAGATAAAAAAAAATGATTTTAAAAAGTGCTTCGAAGAATGGAAAAACCGTTGGCACAAGTGCATAATATTTCATGGGGATTACTTTGAAGGGGAAAAATCATAAATTATTAATTAATTCATGAATAAATAAATAATTTTTGAAAAAACACAAAATTCGCAATATTTTTAGAACACACCTCGTATGTAAAAACTGATCAGGCCATTGCAGATGTAATATTTGCAAAAATGTTTAAAAGCAATTTATTTACCTCCTAGAATTTGGGCCTTATGAGGTATCGATGGAAACATCAGGCGTTGGTTGGTATGTATTTTCTAGGGTCGATGGTGACATGATTCTGCATATGGTGATTCCATCAGGATCAGAAACAAAACACAGGTCTAGGAGCCAAGGTAACAAATTTCATTTCTGGTCAATTTGACCTGAAATCAGGTGTGTTGAAAGGGATAAAGATGATAAATTTTTAATATTTGACCAAGTGCATTCTGGTAGATTGAAGTCTTCCAGAGTCACTAGCAGGTCGCCATTGGACATAAGATTAAAAATAAAGTTTAGGAAGCTTACTACGTAGCCCCCTATTTGTCTGATAGGTAAGAATAATTGATATTGTTCGTATTTAATTAAGAAGCAGACTGGCAAAAAAGCTAAAAACCCTGTAGCTTTTGGAGTTTTCCCCCACAGGCTTGGTACTTGTTTTTTTTACTGTACTCGGCTATTGTTTTTGTTCGAATATGTTCTCCTGCCAAAAGTGGGGTGAACAATCCGTGTCGTGTACACGTATATTAAAGGACGATGTGAGCCTGGAAGGGGACTATTAAAACTTCCTCATATAAATCGCTCTTACTTCAATTTGGCTTGGATGTAATTAAAAATATTAATTTCAGAAGTGTCAGGGGCCAGCCGCGACATAAAAGTGAGTTTAGAGGGAGGAATGACCCGTAGAGGTGAGGGTCCGTGTGTCCCTAGCCTCTGATTATGTGTTATGTGTGGTTGGCGTGTTATTCAACTAATAATAGCTCTGTGGCTATCCTGGTGAGTGTATTTTCGAAGTACTTGACGGTGGGCTCTACCATATCTGCCTTTCAAGCTTTCAAGATGTGTCCGCACCTCTACCGATGAATTTTTCATAACAGTATTTGTAATGTCTAAATTTAGAGCCATTTGTATCTCCTTCCTGTGTACATTGCTGATAGCTTCGGACATCCTTTCAAGACAATGAATTAAACACGGGACATTGTGCTTAGTAACAGGTTTGTCAGGCTTCTGTCGATACTCAATGCTCCGTGCCGGCCACGCTCATGGACATTCGAAGTTGAAAGTACTTACAAAAGGTGATCCGATCACCCTTAAAGCAGAATAATCCTATTAAAGTCAGGGGAGGACGATTGGTTTGCCGATTCGGAAGTGATCTGGAGTCAGTGCGATAAGATCCTTCGATCTGTAAGAAAGGAGTAACAGTGCGAATGTCGACCACGATGGTTTCTAACTTTTCATACCCAAGCTGAAGCATGAACTTACTGGTCCTCAAGATGACATCGTAGGATCTGTGATTATTAGTCCTTTAGCGGTTTTTCCAGTAAAGCCGTAGTAGAGATACGGGTCCCATTTGATGGCTATTTTAAGCGCCTTCATTTACCCAACAAGCGTCAAGGTGACGTCTTGTAATTAGCGAAACTACCGACTTGTTCCAACTATGCGCGGGAATACCTGGAATGGTGTGAGCACTGAAGTAACTGGAACATATATGTTGGAAATGCATCAGGCAACCATACATGCTTGTGTCCTCTGGTAAAACCGAACTGTGCAGTAAGTCTTAAGTCGTCGTCCGAAAGCCTTGTCGGTCTGTGTACAACGGAAAGTGCACGAGCCGTCAATAACAATAACTAAACTTTGTACATCCGCATTTAATCAGACAATGGCACGGAATATATGAACAACGAGTTCAAGAAGCACCTAGCGGGTGCAGGTATTCAGAACGAGTTCACAGTCGAGTACACCCCACAGCATAACTAAGTAACTGAGCGTAAGAATATGACGCTAGTAGAAATCGCGCGCTGTATGATGATACAGGCAGCACTACCATCGAGTAGCCTGTGTGACGAAACATCGCTTAAACTATGGAATAGACGAATACCAGTAGTGAAACATCTGCGTACGTTTGGGCAAATTGTGTATTTGCTCAACAAAAGACCAGAAGGCAAGTTCACGCAAAGATCAAGGAAATGTATATTCATAGGATACTGCAATTATGCAAAGGCATACACGCTGTATGACCCGGGAGACAGAACTGTGCTGAAGAGTCGTGACTTGGTCTTTATAAAACAGAACCTTTGAAGAATTTACGGAAACGGATGGAATGATCATAGAACGCGTGCCTATGAATCAAGAAGAAACTGATACCGAGAGTGAAGGTTCATCAGAGGAAGTCCATCCGGAGGTGAAAATCAAGCGTGGACCTGGCAGGCCAAGGAAACAACGTACAGGTAAACCTGGTAGACCAAAACTAATCCACAATCAGATCGTTGCAACTTCAAATAAATCCGAATCGGAAGATGTATTCTTCGAATCCACATGTTTAACAAGAAACAGCGACGAGTCATCAGTTTAATCTTTGATCTTCAACCCCGACGGACGTGTTTTTAACAAAGCTCCAGTTAATATTGAAGTCTAAGTGCAAAATTCAAGCCCAAGTGAAACCATTAAATAAAAGCGAAAAGACGCTAATACATATTTATATGTGTTTCAAAAAAACCCTATATACTCCTGTGAATAAAATAAACAAAAACAAGTGAAAACAATAAACTAAACAAAAAATGAGCGCACCCGGCGCTCAAAATCAGAAGCGAGAGCTTCAAGCAAAACAAAACAAAAACAACTCCTACATCTCACTCACCCACATATCAAATCACACAAACAATTATCAAAACTTGCACCCGCAGAGTGATGAAAGAGCGCGATCTTGCTCTCCAGCATTGGAGAGACCCAACAATTACTCTCAGCAACGAAGACCTGAATGCGCGCCAAATTTACCCGCGCGTATACCAACAACAACTTCAGCGATACAAATGAACACACACTCAACTCCGCCGCTCACAGCAGGTACGCTCTCAACTCTCCCACTCTCAACTCTTCCGCTCTCAACAACCTCAGACACAAATACCACAACTACAGCAACTATAGCAACAATAACCACAGTTTGCTATGCTTCAATGCCGATACGCTCTTCCTCAGCGAATACTAAAACACCCACAACCTCAATACCCGCTCCAACAACAATAAACAAAACTCAATCCTCTCTCCCAAACAAACAAAACTTAAAACGTCACCGAGAAAACCAGTCTCCAAACGGTTCCAAAGATCTTTTAAATGGCAACAAGAAACAGAAGAATAAAACTCAAACCGCTACTCAAAAAACTCTCAAAGAGTACTGGCTAGCCGAGCCAAACTCAAGCAACCGCTTTGAGTTACTAGCACAAGATGATGAAGACGAAAACCAAGCTGACAATGGGACAAATGCAACGATAAATACGCAAATGCAAATTGAGCACAAAAAAGCAAAACCCCCCCCATATATGTTCAAAATGTTGAAAACATTTACGCTCTAACTACTGCTTTAAATTCATTAAAAGAAACACGATATGAACTTAAAGCACTGTCAACTAATGAAATAAAAATACAGCCACTAGAAACTACTCACTACCACAACATATTAGGACTATTAAAAGATAAATCGACCAAATACTACACCTTCAGACCAAAAGACCAGAGAGGATTTAAGGTAATCCTTCGTAATGTCCATCACGCTACAGACAAAGACGATATTATAAATGAACTAGCTCAGCAAGGGCATGAAGTTATAAATTTACACAATATCCAGCGCTACGACTCCAAACAACCATTGCCTCTATTCTCTATTGAACTTAAAATGAAAGAAAATAATAAAGACATCTATAAAATTGAACACCTTCTTCACTGTAAAGTAATTTTCGAGCCACCGCGACCAAAGCGAACACTTCCCCAATGTACAAACTGCCAAAAATATGGACATACCAAAAACTACTGCACCAAAGACCCAACTTGTGTAAAGTGCGCTGGAAAACACAGCTCCTCATCGTGTACTATAAATACAAGATCGGACCGAACAAGTATTAAATGTGCATTATGCAGTGAAAACCACACTGCAAACTACAAAGGTTGTATGGTGTACAAAGCACTGCAAATCCAAAAATACCCACCTCTCCGGAAGAAAGAAATACCGGTAACAGAAACAAATCAAACGACACAATACAGTACAACAAATAACGCAGCAATCTTAAAGACGCCAGCTATATCCTATGCCGAAGTCTTAAACAGAAACCAAGTAACTAGCCATCAAACCAACTCAGCAATCCAAACTGCTAGTGTACCTGATATACAGCCTGCTCCAACCCAATTAAGCCAAACCGCACAAAATGATTTTGACGAACTAAAACAATTGATGAAACAATTAATAGCCCAAATGACAACTATGATGAACATTGTCACGCTCCTAGTATCTAAACTTGACAAATAAACACCTAACAATCGCCATCTGGAATGCTAACGGACTTTCACGCCATTTACTTGAACTAAAAACATTCTTAAATGAAAAGCTAATTGACGTCATGCTTATTTCTGAAACTCACTCAACTGAGAAAACCTATATAAACATACCTGACTATAATATATTCTCTACTAATCACCCGGACGGTAAGGCCCATGGTGGTACTGCAGTAATAATTAAAAAAAGCATAAAGTGCATAGAGCTCGATGGATTCAAAAAGGACTACATACAGGCTACTACTATATCGACCTCAGACACAACGGGTCCAATAAATATATCTGCAGTTTATTGCCCACCCAAATTTAACAATACAAAAGACCAATACCTTGATTTTCCAAAATCACTGGGAAATCGGTATTTGGCAGGAGGTGACTATAATGCCAAACACATAACATGGGGGTCCAGACGTACCACTGCAAAGGGAAGACAATTGTATGAAGCAATAAGAAGCAATAATAGCCGTGCCTTAAGCACAGGCGAGCCGACTTACTGGCCAACTGACATAAACAAACTACCGGACTTAATTGACTTCTGCATTACAAAAAATATAACTTGCGATAACCTAACAATAAAATCATGCCTAGACCTCTCCTCCGACCATTCCCCAATATTAATTACGTTACATGGTGGGGTAGAAGAAAACAACAATGACCCCCCTTTATTTAACCACAAAACAAACTGGAATATGTTTCGCGAGATTTTGGAACAGAACATGGAAATAAATATCTCTCTAAAGACTAACAACGAACTGGACTCCGCAATAGCATATTTAAATGACAACATCATATATGCAGCAACGCAAGCGACACCATCTATAAAAATGACTGCATTAAAGAAAACTCCCGCCTTTATTAAAGACAAAATCAGAAAAAAGCGTAACCTTAGGAAGATATGGCAAACGACTAGGCATCCAGAAGATAAAAACAAACTTAATAGAGCAACAGACGAGCTCAAGAGAATTCTCAGGGCAGACAAAGATAACCGGCTACAATACTACCTTAGCAACCTCGGAACCTCCTTATCTACTAATTATTCTCTGTGGAAAGCGACCAAAAAATTGACAAACTCAACTATACACAAGCCGCCTATAAAAAGAAACAACAACACATGGGCGAGATCAAACAAAGAAAAAGCAGACACTCTTGCGGAACACTTTAAAACATCATTTACCAATGACATGGACAACGGCAACGCTGAGCTTCCAACACAAATCACCAACCCAAATTGTGCAATTAAAACTGTAACAAAGGCAGAAATTAAATCTCACATAAAACAAATTAAAAACAAGAAAGCCCCCGGATATGACTTAATCGGAGGAAAAATTCTGAAAGAACTACCAGACGCCATAATCACCTATATTAGAAACCTGTTTAACGGAATCATTCGACTACAATACTTCCCCATAACTTGGAAGATAGGCCAAATTAAAGCAATTCCAAAACCAAATAAAAACGCCAATACTGTAAGTTCGTACAGACCAATCACTTTATTACCTGTCCTCTCAAAAGTATTTGAAAAAGTCCTATTAAATAGAATCGAGCCAACGCTAAAACAAAAAAATATAATACCTCCGCACCAATTCGGCTTTCGGAAGCAGCACTCGACCGTCCAACAGGTCCATCGAGTAATTAATAAAATAACAGAGGATTTTGACAAAAAGAAGTTTTGCTATGCTGTGTACCTGGACATTGCTAAAGCATTTGACAAGGTATGGCACAAAGGACTGCTGCATAAGCTAAGAAATATACTACCAGACAACTTATATACCATCCTACAAAGCTACATAACGGACAGATATTTCTATATCAAATATGACAATGAATGCTCAGACGTTATGCCAGTGACAGCGGGTGTTCCCCAAGGTAGTGTGCTTGGACCCATCTTATACCTGATTTACACCTCCGATATTCCCGCGCCAACTATCCCTGGATCAATGATTGCTACGTTCGCAGATGATACTGTATTAATGTCGTCAAGCGCGTGTGAAAAAACAGCTGCAAGTACCTTACAACAAATCATGACACAAACAGTATCCTGGTTCGAGAGATGGGGCATCGAGATAAATAAAGACAAAACTCAACAAGTAATATACACAAAACGACAACCCAAAAACCTCGCTATTAAAATCAACGACAATCAAATATTGCTACGCCCATATACCAAGTACCTTGGACTAACCATTGACGCAAAACTGACATGGAAGCAGCACATCCTAAACAAACGAAATGAAATAAAATACAAATTTCGACAACTAAACTGGCTAATAGGAAAACACTCAAAACTAAAATTACATTACAAAATAGCAATATACAAGGCGATAATAAAACCAATATGGACGTATGGAATAGAAATCTGGGGAACTGCAAGTAAATCTCACTTACAGCTAATTCAACGAACACAATCGAAAATGCTCAGAACAATGACAAATGCCGAATGGTATATTAGAAATGAAGATATCCATAAAGACTTAAACATAGAGACAGTCAACGAAACTATTAAAAAAAGCAGCAAAAAACACACAAATCAACTACTAAACCACCAAAACCCAAACCTGAGACAAATACCGATGAGAGAGCTGGAACCGAGAAGATTAAAACGAAAAACTCCAACAGAATTAAATTATTAGTAATTATTAGTTAACTATTAAAGTATTAGCGTATCCTTGCAATGGGAAGGGCCGCTACCTTTCTTTTCCATTTCTTCAACCATTACTCATTGTTATTCTTTAAGAAACAGAATGTAATTTAAAGGAAATTAATAAAAAAAAAAAAAAAAAAAAAAATACCAAATGGGTGCTACGCATCAAGTACAAGTCGAGTGGCTGGTACCCAGAGGATTTATGCAGAGAGGGGATTGATTACAACAAAACGTGTTCCCCAGTGTTATCACGTGATATCTAAAGAAAAAGGGAGACAGGATCATCATTGTGGCACTATATGTGGATGACCTGATTGTCGCTGCAAATGATGAGCTCAAATGATAGCTCATTTAAAATCCGAGATGTCAAGGAAGTTTGACATGAAAGACCTGGGTAGGCTGTCGAATTGTTTGGGAATCGAGTTCTCCCAAAAAAAAGAAGCTGAGTTATTGAACATCCCGTACCAGAGCTTGGTTGGAGCCTTGATGTGGCTGGCAGTATCTACACGTCCAGATATCGCACACGCCGTTAGTGTCCTGAGCCAACATAACACGTCTTATGGCAGGCAACACTGGGTTGCTGCTAAGAGGGTATTGCGTTACTTGAAGGGGACTCCAAACCGTGGATTATTGTTTACCATTTTGCGTGTCGGCTATGCAGATGCCGACTGGGTAGCAAATCCTAACGATCGTAGAAGTTTTACAGGTTTTGCATTCAAAATGTCCGATGCGGCGGTATCCTGGGAATGCCGCAAACAACAAACTGTTGCGTTGTCAAGTACAGAAGCAGAATACATGGCGCTGTCCAAATCGTCGAAAGAAGCGATCCACCTATGAAGTTTTCTGCAAGAGATTATGGGGCAACTGGGTGCCACCACAATCTACAACAACAACCAGGGAGCTGGTCAGCTCACAAGGAATCCGATATTCCATAAACTAAGTACTGAGAACTGGTTGAGAAGGATGACTTCAATGTGAAATACATCCCGAAAAAACAAGATCCCGGCAGATGTATTGACCAAGGGACTATGGAGTCCCAAGCATTTCTCATGCATCGAAGCGTTAGGCATGAGACATATCCATAAGTAAAGTGCCATCTGAGGGGAAGTGTTGGAAATGCATCAGGCAACATGCTTGTGTCCTTTGGTCAAACCGAACCGTGCAATAAGTCTAAAGTCGTCCGCCGAAAGCCTTGCCGGTCTGTGTACAATGGCAAAAGCACGCGCCGTCAATAACAATAACTAAACTTTGTACATCCGCATTTAAATAAACATTTAGATACCAACAATATATATTCTGGTAGTGATCATTAATAACGTCCAAGCTCTGTCAAAAAAATATATAGTGGGGTTTCTCAAAAAGAGCCGGTTGCGATTTTCCGATCCTTGTCATCCTCGTTCCATATAATTAATCCTATTTGATATTTGTTGTATATCCTACCGATAAAAACCGTCTTTAAACCTTTTAAATTTCCTTCCGGCTCGGCCGGAATTTTGCTTTTATTTCCTTTATATAAAGTGACGAAGCTCATTTTGACCCGATTTTAAAACGATTACTAATTCTGAAATTTGTTTTTAGCTTATGGACTCTCAGAGAACTTTATAACTTGGTTAAACTAGAATAAACATCGACTTTTGCGTTAAAAATTGCAAATGCAAAGTTCTGCAAAGTGCATTAACGCATAAACTAAGAGACTGGGGGCAGCACCCTTATGATAAGGATACGACCGTTAAACACTGCCAACAAATTGTAGTATGACGTGTATCATAGAGTTAACTAAAAAATATATTTGTACTTAACCGAATAAAAAAGGCACATGATAACAAATGCAAAGCGACTTAGCAATTAAAAAGCTCAAACATATTGTAGAATACATTTGTTATTCAGTGAAAAAGAAAAAGTGGAGAGATTACCAAGACTAACAACTGACTCATCTGCAACTCAACTGCAACATCCGTCATGTGGCCAAAAATTGTATATTTGATCCTATATATTGTGATGCTGTGGGCTTTAGCAAAGGCTGTCGGTGGTAAGTAACTTAAACATAAATAATTTTTATATTTAAAAAAAAGTATTTCTTAAATATTTTTTTGCGTCTGTGTTTGTTCAGCCACTTAATGTTTTTAACTAGAAATATCACTGTAGTAATTTATTGCCTCTCTAGACGCACTTAATTGAAAAATTAGGAATCAGAATTGGGCAGCTTCTACGAAAATGTAAAAATGTCACAAAAAAATTTAAAAATATATTGAATTTGAAAAGCATACAAATTTTCGCAGTGCAGTGAGCGTCTGTTGATGAAGTAAAAACAACACTTATTTTTCTCGGATTTTACTACATGAAAATGAGAATTTTTTTAATGACTGAAAGTATTTTTGATTTTTTAGAAAAACTCACCGAAAGGAAAATCTATTTTTTCAAATTTTCCAATTTTTTGGTCTTTAGTCTAATTTTGTAAGTCATCCGTCTTTTGCCCTTACAACGTTAATTCACCAATTACTGAAATAAATAATAGGAATTTTTCATAAACAATACAATTACACAATTCTGATTCTCTCTAACCAGAATGTGCAAGTAAATTCGAGAATAAATACAAACAATTTTATTTTTTAATTTTAAGCGGACTTAATACTAAGCGCAACGTAGGTGTTAGTGGTGGGTGTCGCCAGCGTCGCTGTTGTTGACGGCAGAGCTGTCGCAGTTTGTCGCTGACGGCAGAGCGTCTTTGCCGAATGTTCGTGTTTGTGTTATTCGAATTTGCAATGTTTCTGAGGTATTTTTTATGTCGATGAGTTTTTATTAAGAGAAAATACTTTAAAGTTTGCGGTTCAAAAGCTGACTTGTCCTCAAGAAGCAATGAAAATAGGGAATTTTATTAATATGGGGAATTTTTGCTCAGGTTATATCGTCGGGTATTGCCGGTTTCTTCTTAGAGTTATATTGTTCTTTTCTTTTTTTTCCCGAAACAAAATCTTATTTTTATAGTTTTGCAAGGATTTCCATTTGATTTATCGTTGAATTAGCTCTGTTTTTTGAAGGAGCTTGCTGTTTTTTTTACTTACACTGATTGTACTACTTTTAGACGCTGGTATTGTTTTTGTTTTTTTTTTTTAATTCCCTGGCAGGTAAGCCTTCTCGCCAATGTGTTGGGGTGGAGGCCAAGACGTCTTAAGTATCCTTCAGCGTGTTCTGCATACATCGCCTATCTTGGCAATGTTAAGGTCCCTCTCTATGTCTTTTGTTCTCATGTACCAGGGGGCGTTACAAATAGATTTAAATATCTTGCTTTGCGCAACTCTTATTTTGTTTAGGTTTGATTTACTTGTAATTCCGTAAACTTCCATACCATACTTTGAAATTGGGCTCAAAATGGTTTTATAGAGGCGTACTTTATTTGTCAACGAAAGTTTGTTTCTCGGCGAAAGGAGCCATGACATTTTTGTATCTTTAGAAAGCACAGCTTGTTTAATCATAGTTGTGTGTCTTTGGAATGTTAATCCTCTGTCCAAAATCACACCAAGGTATTTGTAGTGGGTCTTGTGTTGAAGTGTGGAGCCAAGCATTATAATTCCTGGGCAATTCAAAGGTCTTTTGCGAATGTTACGCAAGCACATTTGCTGCAATTAATTCCAATATTCCATTCCATTGGCCACTTTTCAGAAGCCGTTACGTAATTTTGTAGGCTCCTGGTTGCAATACTCATTTCTTTACTCCTGACCATTACCGCAGTGTCGTCCGCGTATGTTGCTATTATACTGTCTTCGTCTTCAACTTCCGTACAGCACCAGGACTCCGGCATGTCGGAAGTGTACAGCGAATACAAGGTCGGGCCCAGCACACTACTTTGGGGTACTCGTTTAAAAAGTGAATGACGTATGTGCCATTTATAAATTGATTTGAATATTTCTGACGTTACTATGATTTTGAAGTCCATTACTTTAGCGCTTTTTTTCCAGAATCAACTTATAATTACATTGTAAGCTTTATTAATTTATTCCTAATCTTATTAAACATTTTAAGACATTTAAAAAATTTTGGGAACACTGAAAATTTAATTTTGAAATATAAAAAATTGTATGTGTTTCTTAGTGTATTTTCGGGAATTTAAATGACAATTGGATAAGTTGTAACATTACTTCTATAAAGAAGGTTGTTATAAAAATTTATTTAAAATTTTATTTAACTCAGTTTAACCTTGTTTTTAATCAACAAAAATGTGTTTATTACATTAAATTTTGGCAATTTATTTTATTTTGACCATCGTCTTTAAGCAACCTTACTTAATTTTGGAGACTTCTAGCTACTTTGTTGACATATTTATTCTATCCAGTAACTATTTATTTAAATTGACATTATAGCTCGTTATTAACTTATTGAGGGTTTCCTTAAACATTAGTGAGTTGTAATTCTCTTGCATTCCATCAATATATTTTACAGCTGACCCAATTAGATTAATGGATCCAACCAGCCTACGTTAAGTTGGCGACACCAGTCATCTTCTTGGGTTCTGTAATAAGTTAAAGTGGGGTATAAATTCTTTAATTTATTTATGGTGTGCTGCCTAAATATTAACAATTCTATTTAAATTTGTGCTGTCTGTTAAAAGAATTAATTTTGTTCTTTATACTTGAACTTTTGCGGTTCCTCTTTAAATTTAAAATTACCATTTGCATGTTTTCGAAACAACACGAAATATACACTTGAATAATATGCTGAATTTATTGAGGGAACCAGATTTATGCCGGGATACAATGTAAGCAAGGGTGAGACAACAAGTGACCAAAAGAAGACAAGACAAGAGGGATCCGATCAAGACGGTAAGTGCAGCTAGCCGATCAACTGAACGGGAGAAAGACAAAATCTGAGCGCGACAGATTAAACTAGTCTGCGCTTCCTATGCAGAATAGTAGTCAAAACTTAGAATTTTTTATAATAAATTTATTATATTAAAATTTTTGTTTTTTGATAAATACTGTATAAAGTGTTCACAGTTTGATGGCACTGTGGCATACGCTCTCAGGAAAGTTCTCGCACCGATTGATTTTAGTTCAATCAATGCCTCTTACTATCTTTCTGGGAACAATAATAATATTGACCGCTTCTAGTACATCTCTTAGAGATCTGCTCTTCTGGCAAACTCTTAAATAAAAATTTTCACTTCCTGACACACGCTTAGTCCCGAACTCATTTATAAACTCAGCTATATTATTACCTTTAGTATCACCTACTCTTTAAACTTTTCACCTGTCATGATTATTTACTTTGACTATATTATATTGACTAAAATTGCTACTAGATTATTTATTCGCTTTGAATTGAAACTTCGCTTATTCTCCTCTTGTAGAGCTTGAATATTGGCTTTTTGTTATATTTTGGCATCTTGTCGTATCTGTTTACGTTCATCGTCAAACTTATTAATTATGGGTTTTATCTTATCTTTAAATATAATAATGAGGGGTCTTATTATAATACTGTTAACTTAGTTAGTATTTGAGAACAATTATTATAGACCACCGTCGTCTTGTTGTCGCTCTCGCAGCCACACAGGCAGAACGCACAACTTCCCTCTTCAATGAGCAAACAACAACTCTGCTGCCGTGGTGCAGCACTTCACTCTCGTAGCATTGTGCTCTTGCTACTCGTTGATCGTTGTCTTTGCGAATTCGTCACCTCGCTAATTCGCCACCTTCTTTATCTGTAGTCGTTGCTCTTCTCGTTCTCGGTCTAGGGGTCAGCTGTTTCATACTGGTGGGAGGGTAAACAGCCAAAAACCCATCCCACAATAATAATTTTAAATGAGTTACTTTTTTGGTCGTATGTTAGATTTTGGTAATCAATTGCTATACTTGGAAAGTTAACAACTAAGTAAGATCTTAAGCAATGTGTGGCCCTACAAACTAAGAAGTTTTTTTTTTTTTAACTTTGCTGTATTTATTGGATCTTATCAAGAATTATGAGCCTAACAATAAGTTTTCAAATTTTAATGTTAAGCGATTTTAAACAGTCTTTTTAACTGTGGTCTGGAAAAAAGGACCTAATGATCAGCGCTAGGTCAGAAGGTCGTTGCGGCGAAGTCGGGATCGGTCGCAAACCCGTGTTAAGCTTCTCGCAAGGTGGTTAGGGTGTGACGATAATTTTCTCATGTACTTTTGTTTTTAATGGGTTATTTCATCTTTGACGGATCTGATATTAAGGTCTCTTTGTATATTTTCGTTTCCCTGGCATATGCCAGGGTGCTCCAGTGATTGTTCTCAGTATCTTTGATTGGGCCCCTTGCATGATCTCGATGTTACTACTGCTGGCACTTCCTCAAAGTTGGGAGCCGTACGTACAAATTGGTTTTAGTACGGAGTTGTAAAGTAGGACCCTGTAGTCCAGACAGAGGGGTGACCGGGAGTTGATAAGCCAGTGGAAACTACTAGCCTTAAGGTTAAGGGGTGTTCTTTTGGCTTTGATGTGCCTGCGCCAGGTGAGACGTCGGTCGAGGTACACTCCGAGATACGTCACTTCATTTTCTTTCGGTATTACGGTGTTGTTTAAAGTCTTGCCGATTAAGTGTAAATGTTACATGCTTACATTTTTGTTCGTTTATTTTGATTCGCCAGTCAGAAAGCCACTTCTCCACGGCCACTAAGTGAGAAGAGAGTGGATTTGTGACTTGTACCGGGCATAGGGTCGACTTAAAACGCTGTGTCATCGGCAAACGTAGAAGTTGTTAGTAGTCTGCTTGTGGGTATGTCTGCTGTATAAAGGACGTACAGCGTTAGTCCAAGTACTCTACCTTGGGGAACTTCAGCGTTTATAGCGTGGTCGTCGGACATGTCAGAGTTGCATCTAACAGCAAAGGTTCTGTTGTATGGATACGACTTCAGGAGTTTGTGGGTGTTTTAAGGAAGCATTGTTTTAATTTTTTGGTCTAGCCAGACCTTGTCAAAAGCCTGAGAGACATCCAGAAATAATGCAGTTTAATATTCCCGCTTTTCGAAAGCAGATCGTATTTCTGTTGTTATTCGATTGACTTGTTCAATGGTTCCATGTTTCTTTCAAAAGCCAAACTGAGGCGCTGGAATAACATTGCGTGTCCTCAGATAGGGTATAATTCGGGTTATCAGACATTTTTCAAAGAGTTTTAAAAGCCAAGACAATAGGCTTATATGCCTCTACGATGAGGTAACTGAGTGGTCCTTGCTTGCCTTTGGTAGGCAGAGTGGTCAATACTATGACCGATTTTTTCCATCTCTCTGGATAGTACCCGAGTTTTATGATAGCGTTAAAAAGCAAAAAATAGTGTATACAGCACAGTATGGAAGCTCGATAATCATTTTTGGAGTTATTAGATCACATCCTTGGAAATTTTTTGGATTAAGTTTATCCTTGATGATTTTAGATATTTCATTCGCTTGAAATTTGATTGTCTCATGTGGTGCTCGGTCGTCGCCTGTTACCGTGGGTAATACAAATGACCTTGTAGCAGGGTTCGGGTGGAAAACACGTTGAAGATGCGTTGCAAATGTGGTAGCTCTATCTTTATTGCTGCGGGCCCAACCACCAGTGATATTCCTTAATGGTGATATCGATTCTGCCGGTGGGGTTAAACTGGGATGGGCTTTCCATAGTGAATTTCTGCTGCCTGAAATTGAAAGTTGCTCTAGATAGCGAAGTTGGGCGTTTTTAGCTTCTTTCTTCAGCGCATTGGAGAGATTTTGTGAGGCTTTTTTAAATCGTTGCTTTGCGATTGGCGATCTATGAGCTTGCCACTCCCGTCGCATAGCTAAACATAAAGCACTCTGATTATCGCAAAAAATTAAAATTGAGTGATCTATCAAAAAACTCATTTCCTTCAGAAACTTTTTTTAAAATACTGCTTCTCTTGCCGCAATGGACAATGCAACATATTCGGCCTCCGTGCTGGGTAATGCCACCAGACTTTGCTTCTTGGACTCCCAGGATATTGGACCAGCTGCGTTTATGAAGACATATCCACTGTAGGATTTACGATCCGATGTGTCATTTGCCCAATCTGCGTCGACGTAGCCATGAATCGGTTTACCTGTTGCGTGATAATGAAGCTTTAAGTTTGAGGTGCCCTTCAAATACCTTAGTATACGCTTGGCAGCGACTTCATGCTCCTTATGTGGGTTCACATTTCTTTGAGCCAATTTTGCAACTGAATGCATTATATCTGGCCTGGTTGTAATTGCCAAATACATTAGTGATCCTATAAGTGATTGGTAGTCCTTTTCGTTAACAGGCTTGCCGTTAGGATCAGTACATTTAACTTGGAAATTTGCCTCCAAAGGCGTTGCTACCGATTTGCTATCTAACATGCCCCAGGTGTGTAGCATACTCTCGATATATGTCTTGTGACCTACGGATATGGCTCCAGTTTCACCTTCTCGCTCAACTTCGATGCCCAAGAAATGATTAAGCTGTCCGCTATCTACTACTTTAAACTCTTTGGCAATTGACTCTTTTATACCAATCAAATTATTTTTACATGAGCTTGCAATAAGAAGATCGTCGACATATACTGCAATTATATTAATATTGTCCTTCTCATTGCGTGTGTACACACACGGCCCGCTGGCACAGGGAACAAAATGCAGTTTTTACAAGACTTCATTGAGCTTGGCGTTCCACTCTCTACCGCTCTGTTTTAGTCCGTAAAGTGACTTCTTTAGTCTCAAAACTTTTCCATGATGTTTATTATCAAATCCATCGGGTTGCTTCATATAGACTTCTTCGCTCAATTCGCTATTTAAGTAAGATGTCGATACATCCATCTGATGTAGAAATAAGTTATGCTCAACAGCCAGAGATATAATAAGTCTCACCGACGAATATCTGACAACTGGTGAAAACGTTTCAAAAAAGTCGATACCATATTGTTGTGCACATCCTTTAGCCACCAACCTCGATTTAAATCGCATCACATTGCCATCCTTATCTCCTTTGATGCCAAAAATCCACTTACTACCGATGGCTTTCTTACCTTTTGGTAAGTTCTGTAGCTCCCATGTCTGATTAGCTTCGAGGGCGTCAATCTCCTTCTGAATTGATGCTACCCACTCTTGACTCATTTCAGACTGTGTCGCTTCAGCAAATGTAACAGGTACCTTGACATCTTGGACCTTCATCATATTCAACAAGTTGTATTGTTTTCGTCGACGCCCTGGCTTTCCAGTTTTTATCTTCTTAGGACGACCAGGACCACGAATTTCCCGTTCTTCGGTATCATCGCTCTTTGCACTCTCGTAAACATCAGAACTATCAGCTTTATTAATCTCGCTGTCAATTTGCTCTTACTCGAGCAACTCAGCATCTTCTTTGTTGTTGTCCACTGCCAAAATCTGCGAACAATCAACTCCAATTTCGTCAATAAGTGCCGTCTTGTTCTCGCTGTTTCCATTCTTCGGATACCCTATAGTTTCCTCTAGAAAAACGACGTCTCTACTTTCGATTACCTGGTTCGATCCAATGCGCATTAATCTGTAGGCCTTCGCTTTTGTTGAATACCCTATCATCATGCATTCAATGCCTTTTGGCTTGAACTTTCCTGCATGTTTTTTATTTAATGCAATCGCTTTGCATCCAAAGATTTTTAAATGCGATATCGAAGGCTTTTTACCTGTCCATAGTTCAAATGTGTTTGACTCTTCAACGACCTTGTCTCCGACCTGTTGCGTATATATGCTGCAGTCCTAACTGCCTCTCCCCACAGGAACTCATTCACTCCTGAATATATAAGCATGCTCCTTGCCATTTCCACAAGTGTCCGGTTAGCGCGCTCAGCAACCCCCTTTTGCTGCGGAGTGTACGGTACTGTCAATTGCCGCTTAATACCGTTTTCAGATAGGAACTTCTGAAACTCGTGGCTTATATATTCGCAACCGTTATCGCTGCGAATTGCTTTAAGTTTTTAATCGGTCTGTTTTTCTGCAAACGCGACAAAGTCTTTAAACGTGGGAAGCAATTTATCACGGGTCTTTAAAAAATATACGAACATATAACGCGAATAGTCATCAATAAATGTTACGAAATATCTTGCTCCACCGGCAGATACTTTGTTCATTGGCCCGCAAATGTCCGAATGCACTAGCCCTAGCACTTTGTCCGCATGATTTTCTGCCATTTTTGGGAATGGCTTCACACAGATTTTACCTTTAGCACAGGTTTCACATGCAATTCGGTCTATGTCCACAACATTTTTGATTGACTTTAAGCCATTGACCATATTGTTACTTGCCATCTTTTTTAAGCTCACCATGTTCAAATGACCATTACGATAATGCCACTTCCACAATTCATCATTTGCACGCAAGTACATGCACCGATTGTTCGAAGTATCAACAACAAAAAGATTTCCAGCTTTTCTTGCCTGTAACACTTCTTCATTTTGACCGTTCTTTATATACACACATTGCTTGTGAAAAATTACTTCATACCCTTTTTCAACGGCTTTCACTACCGATATGGAAGTACTTTGCAAGTTTTTTACGTAAAGCACATTTTTCAAATTAACGGAACCATTCTTTGTTTTAACGACCACCGTACCGACGCCATCCGAAAATATATAATTTTCTCCTGCAAGTAATATTTTCTCTTTATGCTCTTTAATGTCCGCGAACCACGACCTTTCACAACACATGTGAGCAGTTGCTCCACTGTCCAAGCACCACATTGATTTCGTTAAAACGTCATTTTTATTTACACTTGCAAGCATAGTAAACGACTTCTCTTTTTCAAATGTTTCTATTTCATCATTTTTGTCTTTCACTTTGCACTGCGCAATAAAATGACCCTCGCGACCACATCGAAAGCATTTTTTATTCTTCTTTGAATCACTGTTCATTTGCGCCGATCTATTTTTCTTGTCTCCCTTTCCACTGGAACGCGACACAAATGCTTGCTGCACATAAAATTCCGTTTCGTCCGAACTCACTCTTTGTCTCTCTCCCTCTTCTATAATTTTCACTTTTAAATCAGAGAGTCGGTAACTGTTCGCGCGTTTCGATAGCTACCACGAAATTTTCGAATTTCTTACCGAGTCCCGACAGCATAAAAATAGTAAGAATATCTTCAGAAATGTCCATATCAATTTCTTTCAGTTTTTCGACGATATCCACAAAATCATTTATGTAATTTTGTACGCACGCACTTTCCGACAAACTCAACCGGAGTAATTTCCTGAACAAGGTAATTTTCCTGGCGGGTCCACGAGGCTTGTACACAGCTGCAAGCTTGTCCCAAGCTTCTTTAGAACTAGCGCAGTTTTTAATCAAATTAATTTCTGAAGCCTTCACGCACAGCAATATTGTTGCTAGTGCTTTTTCGTCTAGTTCGTCGAACTCCTTGTTCAACTGTGTCACTTTCTTGCTTCACGCGTCTTCCGCACACTAACGACCACATACCTGAGTGCACCAATACACTCTTCATTTGCACCGACCATACTGCGTAATTTTCGCCGTCCAATTTGTCGATCGCACACAACCCTTGTCTGTTCATGTTTATAAAAAATTTACAAGCTAATTACAGACAATAATTATTTTCCACTTGATCACACACAATTATTAAAGTCTTTACTACTCCTGGGCCCATAACCTATTGGAAATTGTGGAGTAAAACGCGAGGAGATTTAGTTAAAGTTTAATAATTGTTTTATTTGACATAAGCGTGACATCGTTGAGAGTCGTTCGGAAGTTAACTACAGAAGAAGTAAGTTTCCAGAAAAAAAAAGAACTGATTCAGATCAGTCTGAACAAATTTTAGTATATGGTTGTTGCCAAATTAACATACATAATATTTTAATATTTCAATAGTTCTCTTTGATGTTAATCTGTTAGCTTGCATTGTAGTCTCAGGGCGTTGGAGTCAGATGATCAGATGATAGATCCGGTAGAGATTTGGCACTGATGAGGTTTCGAGGGATACTTTTAGTTATAGCGAAGTCGATCAAGTCAGGCATTTTGTTCGGGTCGGTAGGCCAGTATTATGGTCTGCCTGAAGAGCCGTAGTCAAGCTTTCTGTTTGCCTTTATGATGGCGTTATACAACTGTTTCCCTTTAGGGGTGACAAGGCGTGATCCCCGGTGAGAGTTTTTGACGTTGTAGTCACCTGCAGCAATGAAGTGGTCCCCTAGGGTGTTTAGGAAGTCCAGAAATTGTTGTTCGGAAACATTGAAACGGGGGGACAATATACCGCTGCGAGGATAAGATTGCCGCTTCCTAGTTGTGCATTTATGGATGTGGCCTGCAAGTAGTTTTTTCCAAACTCGTTATGGTAGTGGTGTTTGATGCGGTTCCTAATCAGGATACCAGTTCCGCCATCTGTTTTTCCATCTGGATGATTTGTTCCGTAAAACAATAAGCCACTTATTTGAAAGTTGTACTTAAAAGTGAGATGTGTTTCTGACAGTAGCAGGACGTCAATATGATTGTCATGCAGGAATTGAGTTATCTCGAGTTTATGCCGTGAAACGCCGTTTGCGTTCCACAATGATATTCGTAGAGCAGCCACTCATTATTTGGAGTTCTGGGATACAAGCATCTCCATGAGGATATTTTGGTCCCGCATAAGGTCTTGCATGGTAGTCCTCATGAAAAACATGAATTCGATCATCTGCTGCTGCAGAGTATGCATCAAAGTTTCAAAGCTATTTTGTTGTTGCGTCGATGATGGGGGATTTGATGTCGGATCAGTTTGGGTAGCATGCAGAGTTGTTATCGTAGGGCTTGGTGCTGTTTGTCCCCATTTTAGGACGCTGGCGAACGTCACATTTTGGGAGGTGGTCGCAGGATCATATGAGGACCCCTTTGTCGTTGCGAAAAAGACTTTTGGGGATATTTTTGAATGTATAGGGGTATTCTGTGCGTTATGGAGGCGGGCAGACGTTACTCGGTGATTAATCCGGCTTTTGAGGTCTTTGTATATTGGACAGCCTTTATAGTTTGCTGTGTGGTTACCCCCACAATTTCCGCATTTTTTAGAGCTGGGATCACTTTTGTTGGTCGTGCAATGAGCCGAGTCATGAAGCTCTCCACAGACGACACAAACTGAACGCAAAGTGCAGTATGCTCTTGTATGGCCATATTCTTGGAAATTAGTGCATTGCACGAGGCCTTTGCGGTTATGTGGTTATTCTACAGTAATTCTACGATGCAGAAGAAACTGTAGCTTGTAAAAAGGATGCATTTAATTATTTCTGATAGCTTTAGTGTCAGGTTTCAGCTCGACTTTATAGAGTGGTTCCGGTTTCTTGTCTTTGTTCAGGATGTTAAAGAAAGTTTTCGCCTTGAAACCCATATCGTTTAATGCCCGCTTGATCTCTGAGGGTGTTACGTCAGGCTCTATACCCTTGAAACCCCCTTGGAGACCCTTACTACTTTTTAGTTTGTATGTGTAGTAGTTTTTGTTATTTTTGCTTAAGTAGTGTGTAAGAGTCTATCCAGTTCTCTACAGTTTTTACCTGGACCTTGGTTTCGTGGATGCTGTCCTTTTTTTGGGGTATTACGGGGAAATTGTCTTTTCCAACAAGCGATCCAATGTATGTAGCGATCCAACGCAGTTTGCATTGTTTTTGGCAATGTTGCTGATTCAGCAGAAACGAGCCACCGTGCGTACGATTGATACCGTTGCAGTATTTGTTGTTGTTGCCAGTGCAGTGGTTAATGAGGTTGAAGTTTTGGTTGCCGTGGGAGAGGTCAGTTCTCCTGGCACATCGTTGGGATTGCCGGTGAGCTTTCTCGTTCGATGTTGGCTTAAGTTCATGTGTAGGGTTGGGGGTGATTGACCGTGGCCGATCGACATTTGCATTTATTTTGTGCACTTCCGCGGGTTGCGAAGACACATATGAGAAATACGCGTTGTTTCGTATCGATGAGAGACGACGATTGTCTTGCTCTTGTTGACGTTTAACGCGAATGTTGATTTGACTCATTGTGAGAGTTCGTGGCTTAGTTTTTGTTTGTTAATTTTCTTTGAAATATAATAGTTGCTCAAAAGCCGGGAGCTTGCACAACTATTTAATGAGTGGTTATCCATCGCAATGAGCGTCTTTTCGTTAAATTTTTGTGGTAAGTTGTTGGTAGTTATTCACTTTTCACTTTGAGTATTTTGTATATTTTCGGAGCACAGAAAATAAATACGTCCGCACGTTCCAGTATCGAAATGCGTTTTTTTGAACTAAGAAGATGACGTTACAGAATTGAGTTCCGCGCTAATATCCGGCTGTGGCACCCTGACACTTTTTATATAGTGTGCTGCCCCGCGCGGTGTGAAATGACCATATGCCGTGATACATTAACGCTTGGGGAAGACTTTTGCTTCAATTTTGTTCAGTTCAGTTTTGTCATCGACGCTTATAAATAAAATATGTACATTGCTCCGGCACGCTGCCGTTTAATACTTTATAAGGTAAAACCAGTCATTTTGCCAGGTCCCGGTGGAGTACTAGGCTTAGTTCATCAGTAACTGAGCAATGCAAACCTTATTTAAAACCATTTCTCTGACAACTTTGATTTTTTCCCATATGTGGAAGGACGGTTTAGATTATCTTCAATTTTAAAGCTTTATAAAATATTGGTCACGCTACATAACATTAAAATTTAATGTACATGCAAAAGATGATTTTTAAAGATGTAAGATGCGGCAGGTTAGTCCGAAAAACATTAATATTAGCACCACGAGCAAGAAACTGTGTGCTTTATGACTTGTTCAACGGCAATTCAGCCAGAAGTGGAATGTGATCCGATGAAAGTTCATAAAACGTTTGGATATTGAAGATACTCATGTCATACCCGTTATCCGAGAATTGAAGGACGATTCTACAGTTGATAAAATTTGGTACAGATATTGCAGGGTCTAGAGTTGGCCCACCATGCGTGTTTTGCATTGTAATGTTCACCTGCAATAAATTTGTTGCCCACCATAGCCCACCATGGGTTGAGATATGCGTGATAAGTATGCGTCGTACTTCTTGTATATGTGTCTCAGTACAAATATCATATCTTTCTTATGCGATCTAAGGAAAAGTCGGAGCTCCTCAGAACCCCTCACTAACCAATGTGAATTCCACAATTCGATTTTTATGATTGGTGAAGTAATTTTGGATATTCGTGTCAATAGATGCCACCGTCTTTTTAATTGCACTTTTTGTCCATTCGAGCGGTTATAACCCAAAAGTCGGTTCACAGTCAGTGGAATTCATTTTCGAGACCTTATATGAGTCTGATTCTCTCTGAGATTGGTTGGCCGCAATTGGTTCAATTTGAGGCGCACCAAAACGCACTATGTCAGTGTATGAAATATTATCATTCACTGCCTCAGCCGGGATAAATTCACCTAAGGGATAATAAGCATATTTATCCTTAAAAATGTGGCCATTTAAAATATTAATAGGGAACCTTGGGCATATCTCCAGCTTTTTAATTCTTTTAATCATAATTAGGCAGGATTTTTCTGTTTCAGCGTGCTCGCGCCCAAGGTTAATGCATAATAATTTGTGACTGATGCACAGCAAGGAGAGAGTTATGTTGGATCCAGCACATTTACCACAAATTGGATTCTAGAGACAATAATTTTCGGAGTGCCCAGATGTGGTATCTTTTTCCTGCGGTGAGCGCGCATTACAGTGACTCGATACTATCCCAGCTATTTTCATGATTCGACTTTCGGTACATGTTTGAGGTTATGAAATACATATCTTACCTAGCCTTGTTGTTGATTGCTGTTTCTTCATCTTCTTCACAGATTTGTGGATTTGAGCATTGTTTGTTCCTATTGCCAGACCTAGATAATTCGTCTTGGTCGTTATGATTACGATTCATCACATTCGCTTTTTCTTCAGCTTAGGCTGCAAATCGGGGTTTGCTTAGTGACGCGGCCGACGAGATGGTTGTTGCATCCTTGAACTGTTAGTAGTCTGCATTGATATATAATATTTTCATGATCTTTCCGTTTCGTGCTTACTGATTAAAACAAACAATTTGTATAATAAGACATCTTTAAAACTGTAGATGATGATTATTTGTTTCCAAGACGTTTCATATTTTTGCCAGATTTCGTGAAGACTACGCGTCACTGCTTAGCAATTATTATAGATAGATTTAGTGTGAAAGTAAGTACACGCTTTATGAAAAGGGTTTTTTGTGTATTTTCAAGGGTTTTTTACAGTGTGTATTTTCAAGGTTGTGCATTGTGAAATTAAAACGTAGTATCAAACCCAATTAAACTCGCTCGCTGCTCGAGTATAAAGCTTGCAGGTGGAAGCACCTCATATCACAACGTATGTAAGTTTCGATTAATGCTGATGTTAGGTGTGACATACTACTAGACATGATCAACTCCAAGTCAGAGTTGTACCCACGACGAGTCCATACTCCATGCCCCATGGCATGGAGACAATCGACCATATACGCTTAAGAGTTTTTCAAGCCATATACCGGCAGCAGTGCTTACTACCAAGGTGTTGCCATCATAAGAAAAAAAATCCGAGAAACATCAAAATGGCAGCCCCAACGAACAGGCGAAGAATGACAACCAAGGGCAAGTCTCAAAGCAAATGCATCCTCGACTCATCCTCCAGGTTTAGGCAGCGGTGCGCTGCTATTGCAGTAAAAATCAGCCAAATAATTCGAATACCCTAAGGAGAAAAATATACCTTTGATTAGAGAGATTGGACGTGAGAATGAGTATACTCCAAGTGATGAATCAATTCATTTTTTTATGTGAAGCTTCCGGTTGCCGTTCAATGAACGACGGTTGGCTGGGAGAATTTTGAAAATGTTAATCGTGCGACAAAAAATTATATTAAGCCCGTAAAGGTGCTGAGAACTATACTGGCATCACCAAATCATTCTCGGTGAGCCTAATACAAGGATCCATCCAAGGTTAAAAAAAAAATAAGCTTAGTGAATGTTTTCCGGCACAGTTTCCCATATTTCTATTCGCTCAATTCGTTTGAAGCTCTTATTGGCTTTGACCTGTTAACACAGGCCGGGTTAAGTTGAACTTAGCATAAAAACAATCTGAAATATAAGGGCATTTCTGAAAATTATTAGTTTCCCAGTTGCGCTGATAAAATTTCTCCGACCTCAACGATATTGTGGTTCCTGCGTCTGTTGAAAATGGGTTTAAGGAAATAATTATAAAGAGGAAAGATTTTTTTTTCTGCGGAAAACGAAATGTTGGCATTTAACACCTTTGTCACTGGCACGAGTCGTACATTAGATAACGAACCAGCGTACTCCAGCGGTTACCCAAGCCTCATGGGTGTTCCCGACTTCCTAAACACCTAAGTCAAACACATGCTAAAATACGGTATTATCAGATCTTCAAGGTCCTCCAGCCAGATCTGGGTTGTGGACAAAAAGGGCACTGCTAGGGGCAGGGCGCTCTTTTACTTAACTAGTCCAACGCCGACGGAAAGGAGATTGATTTAATTTCTACGATCCTTTCAGTATGATAATCTTTAATATTATATGTATATTGCAAATCATCCACCGCTAGGGGCGGAACAGAAACAATACAAACAAGTAAGGTAGCAACAGTCGAGTTTCCCGATTGCAAAATACCTGTACCCTTAGACATGCTTACAATTTATTTATTTAGTATCAATAAATAAATGAAACAATATTCTATTAAAAAAGAGGACCATAACAATATAAATTTGATATTATTTTGGTTATGAAAATAAGTTTCGTGTGTCATAAAGACATACACATTTCGCTGTCAACGTCGCAGTCGGCGTCGCGCAATGCGTGTTTTGCTGCACTTCTGCTTCCCTTGCCATAGATTTTGCATGTGGCATAACTTCCGTGTTTCTTATCCGATTTGGTTTAAAAGTTTAGTTTCAAATTTAAAAGTTAGATAGCTTTTATAAGCACCAACGCATATGCCGAATTGCATAGCATTAGGACAATAATTGTGGGCGTGGCAGTTTTTTGAGGTTTGCGGGGGAGCGTGGTCGTGACAGTTTTTTGCTGTTTGCGGGGGAACGGGGGGTGATATCAAAATAAAAAAACAAACTTGTACTGCGTATGGTAATTACCTATCCAACGATATATGGCACATGTCTGTAGCTCTTGTAGTTTCTGAGATCTAGGCGTTGATACGGACAGACGGACGGACGGACGGACGAACGGACGGACGGACGGACAGACGGACATGGCCATATCGACTCGGCTGTTGATGCTGATCAAGAATATATATATTTTATGGGGTCGGAGATGCTTCCTTCTGCATGTTACATACATTTGCACCATATTATGATACCCTTTTCACCCATTTTTAATGGGTACAGGGTATAAAAATGATCGATAAAAATACTAAAACTTGACAATATTGGAACAGCGGCAAATGGAGCAATATAGTTCCACATGAACAGGCACTTATTACCGTAGGCGTTACGGTAACGCAACCAAGAGGTTGGAACTCATAGATTTCAAGAATGAACTATCTCAGACCATTGCCAAATGGCCAGTATTCTCATAATTTAAACGAACCACACTTGACCTATCACCAGATTTACCTTGCGGAACGTGACCCGGAGAAGACGTTGTTTTCCAGAAATGGAGGCAAATATGTTGTCGTTTAACGTTCAGCTTGAAAATTCTAGCAGTCTTTTCGGATGCCATTTGCCGTAATGTCATTTCCTGTAGTGCTGGCTTCCTTATTGTTTGTATTGGATTTCGTGCTGTTCAAAAAGAGATGCGAACTTTCATGCGACATGCGATGAATGGGTTTAAAGAGATGCTCGATGGTTTTTGTAAAATCAACGATCAACTCTCTGCGCGCGATTCCCAATTTAGCAGCCTTCGGTCGCTCCATGGCTTCCAATCGGAACAAATCCGCTGTAAATAAAAATTCGGTACGCCAATTTTACACAACAATAGACCAAAATAAGTCCGATTTGTCCTCTATGGCATCCATTCACGTGATTATTCGGACCCCAGTAGAATTGACCCCCCTTAAAATCACTCCAAAAAAAACCTACCGACTTGGACCACCGGTATGTTCTGATGTCGCAATAGTATCAACCGTAACACTACAGGTAATTTCTCCCTCTCAACACATTTTTATTTCACGGCTAGTCCCTGACACTTCTGAAATTTATATTTCGGCTTAATTCTAAGTCAAATCGGAGACCGAAGTAATGGTAAATGATATTAGTAAGTTTATATATTTTTACGCGAGGATCACGTCATCCTTCCTTCGCCCAGCTTCTGGCCGGAGAAAATATTCGTACAAGAACATCAACCGAGTATAGTTAATAAAAAAATTATTAAGCCTGTGGGAGTAAAACTCCCAAAAGCTAAAACCACGGACTAGTCTGAATCTTCATAAAAAAACGAACAAAATATATTATTCTTACCTATCAGACAACAAAGGGGCTACGTAGTAAGCTCCCTAAACTTTATTCTTGTAGTTTTTCATTTTAATTCCATATTATTATCTTTACAGAAACCTGGTTAAGTCCGTAGATTTTTATATTTGAAGTCATACCAGATAGGTACATCACTTTTTAATAGGACCGACGCCTGCAAAGAGAAGGAGATGCTCTAATCTCTGGGGACTCCAATTTCGCTTCTAAAGAGTTGAATTTACCAAATTCTGGGGATTTAAGTGCTGTGCCTTCAAATCACTTTGCCAGCTTTAACCGCCTACGTACTGGCATCACATTTGTGCTATTCTGTCAGTTTTTAATCTTATGTCCGATAGCGACCTGTTAGTGACTCTAGTGAATATTAAAAATTCACTTTTAAGACACCATGATTTCACTGTGGGTATTCACGACATATCCCTATGTCAAACTAAATTCAAAAGAAATTTTTTAGCTCGGATCCTAGACCAGTGTTTTGTATCTGATCCTGATGAAATCACCATTTCCAGAACCATGACCCCAGAAAATCCAAACCATCGAACACTTGAGGTTTCCATCTATACCTTTATTTTTATACACCTTCAGTCTCCTCATGTGAGTATTATGGATGATCCATAATTCTAGGAGGTAAATAAATTGCTTTCAAAATTAAATTAAAAAAATTTTGCAAATAGATCTGCGATGGCCTGATAAGTGTTCACATATAAGTTTTCAAACGAAATTATATTAAGGGAGGAGAAGATAAATATTTACGCTTGGTTCTTACAAAATTATACGACTGTTTCGGGTCCTGTGTAAATTGAACCCAATAGCCGTTAATATATATCTTTTAACATTCAGAAATATTTACGGTAAAGTTTGAACGAGCTATTAAATATCTTGGAAGAGTTATACTATTTACTTCGATCTTTTTCTATATGTGAAATTCCTAATTCGTCGAAATAAAAAACGGGGAAAAATCCGATGCTAGCAATATAGAGACATCTATAAATTATCAGCAACTCCAAAGCATTTTAAAAAATGACGGCTTCCGAAATGGGTCAAACAGATGTTATCCACATTGACTTGAGCAAGGCGTTTGATTCTGTTAATCACTCACTTCTTTTGAATAAACTCAATCTTTTGGGATTTCCCACAAACCTTCTTATGTGGATTTACATCAAGCAGATGCAAATCTACACCTTCCTTCTTATCTTAGCATATAACAAGTCATTTAAAGATGCTGGGTGTCGTTTTCCGACATATTATTATTATAAATGGTCATGTTGACCGTCAGTATCTACTAACATCTTAACAAATAACATTTTTAATAGACGTATTAAAAATATTAATCCTCTAATTCTAATCAGTTTTAGCTCAACATATGCCCAGTTAACTAAGTAAGATCTTATACAATGTTTTGCCTAACCATTTAAGTAGCTTTGTATAAACTATTCTGACGCGCCAGTTGAGTCCAGCCCTCCGTGCTAAGGCTGTAGTAAGCTGATACTTTTAGACGCTTAGGGTGGACTTTCATCTTGTTCAGTTCAGTTTTGTCATCGATGTTTATGAATAAAATATATTACACCGACACGCTTTCGTTAAATTCGAGCCACAAGGAAAGTTATCAACTAAGGAGGCAAGCCCTCGTAAAAATAGTCATATAAGATCACATCGTAATTAAAACTTACATAGATATCGCTGAATCAACCCAACCCTAGTTGACGCCTACCTTAGCAGCAAAGGTTGTGATCATCGTTGGATTACCGTTATACATATAGTTGGCGCCCAACTTTAGAAAGAACTTAGCAGTTTTATTTAACAGTAAAGTTAATTTACAATTTTTTTGTTTTATTAAATTTATTTAACCAAATATTGTATTTCAGTATCGAGTGTACTGCCAACTTCTGGGCAACTTAATCTAACAAGAAAATTATTTGAACGGATTATTTTAAAATATTTACATAACAAATTTATTTAACGGGAGACAGGATTTGAATTAAGACGATTTAAATTAGACATGATGGTTTTGTATATGCGATGATCCATAGCATGATCTATAGGATATTCGAGTGCACTCGATGCACAAGAACAAATTTCTAATAAAAAAAATCAGGATATTAGGGAATGTTTAAGTACGTAAATATCGGCACACCCCAAGTGGAGACATATAAATATGCCGAAATATAACGCGTAACGAGGCCACCGTCGGACTTCGAGGGTAGAAAAGAGACATACTTTTTATGGAAGAAAACTGTACATATCGCATACAAATTTTGTAAAATATTTTAAGATAGCTTTAAGCATTACCAAGATTTAGGAATATTAAGGAACAAATTAAAAGGTTCAGCCGATATGATACTTTCTGTCCTTTGATACTCCTCTTAATTTGAAGGCCATTATCAACCGGTTAGTCTTTATATATTCGGGTAAACGACCAGTCTACCGTTTTTTTTTTTTTTTTTTTTTTTTAACGTTCTTATTTTGTATTTAAAATCTATCCGAGTGGACAATCATTAAATGGTTTGGGGGTGACAATGAGGTACATGGAATGTATATCTAGTGAGGTTGACTTAGGTGTCTATTGGTGGGGGAGGTTAAGCGGGTAAATAAGAGGAAATCCTCTTCAGGCGTACGAGGGATTGGCTATTATCTAAGAGGTTGATGGCCAGGTGGTTGGGGTGGTTGTCCAGTCTTTTTGTGTATCTTTCGCTGAGACGGGTGATCTCCTCTGCTACCCATGAAATTCCAAACTCTTTATGGATTATTGAGTTTTCGTGGTACGGATGGGCGTTAGAAACTATTCTCAGGCATTTATTCTGAAGTATTCTTTATTCCGCTGGATTCTGATGCGGTTCGAACAGCTTGTAGGTCCAGATTGGCTTCGGCACTACTTTGTAAATAGCAGTTTGAGTTTTTCTTTGAGCTTGGACCTTCTCCCCAGGAGCCAGTGCAGTTGCTTGAGGCGTAGGTAAAATATGACTCTTCTGCAGTACTATGACGAAGGAGCTGATTCTTTCAGTAAATTAGACAATAATGACTTTCGACAATGCCGTAGCTGCTTCTTTGGACGAAAACATAACAGATGCACTACGTGTATTTATTTAGGAAACACTTTAAAAATCTGAACAAAGACAGCAGAGCAGGGAAAGAAATATAATAATACTTAGGAAACACTTCAAAAATCTGAACAAAGACAGCAGAGCAGGGAAAGAAATATAATTCCAGATACTAGAGTTACTCAGGTTGGAAAAAATACCCATTTCAACAAAAGACTAAGGTAAACCACCTAGACAAGACCAAGTCCAGCTCATGGACGTCAATACGTCATTGCGATTCAAAACGGTCCGTTAAATTCACAAATTCAACACAATCGATGGCAAATTCAACCACGAAACACTAAATTTGACGCCTACAACAATTAAGGACAAGCGAATAACAGACCAAATAGTGGTACTGCAAGGTATTCATCAGAGAATCAACCATATTGCTTTAAAGGATATCCCATCCAACCAAAAGGATTATAAATACCCAATGGAAGCCAAAAAAGTAGTAGGGGATATAGACGCTTACCTCACAGACTACGACTAGGTTCATTTTTTAGGCATAACTCCCTACTCCCGTTCATTGAAAAAAAATCGCAGGGAGTAAATTAAAATTCTAATATTAATTAAGAATTAAAAAGTATTATATCCGTAAATTCATCATTCTATATAAACAAAATATGCGTGATGCATAAAAATGCTTGGGAGCTGTCTTGTCACAAGACGGAAAACTAATTACCATGATATCAATAACTCTTATAGATAGGGAATTTGATTTTGCCATAAAAGAAAGGGAACGTCTTGCCAAAGTATGGGCCCAACAGAACATTAAAAACTATCTATACGGCGTGAAAAATTTTTATATTTTCACGGATCACCAGCCTTTCACTTTCGCGGTGTCAGATTGCAATTCGAAAGCCAACATTAAGCATTGGAAAGCTTTCTTTGATGAGCATAAAACGCACATTTTTTACAAACCAGAAAAGGATAACTACGTTGCCTACGTGCTATCCCGACAGCGCATCCATGGACAGTTCGATATTGCCACAGTGCTTGGCGAAAAAATTCGACTTCTCCTATACTTCTCGGACAGAAAAACACTTATTCAAAGAATATGTGAAGTGGTCAAAAAAGACGTAGTCAACGCAATTTTATGCTAACTACAAATACCGGCCTTTATTCACCACAAATTGGTGGAAAAATTCCCAACAACTAC
Organism: Drosophila ercepeae; assembly: GCA_018150545.1. NCBI lineage: Eukaryota > Metazoa > Arthropoda > Insecta > Diptera > Drosophilidae > Drosophila > Drosophila ercepeae. The sequence goes on from JAECWL010000017.1 coordinate 465,001, forward strand.
AACAACTTTTCAACTTTTCAATGAACATTCGATCAATATTATAAGCACAAATTAAGTCCTTGTTAAGCTTCCTACCAACCTATATTACTTACCTGCTGCATTGCTAAAACACTGGAAAAAATAATTTCAAATAGACTGTGGTTGTTCCCTTTTACAAAAGAAATACTAGACTCTACGCATCTATAAAAAAGCAATAGCAACTGCACAGTTACAAATCGAAACTCTAGCGTAAACACTCTGATTAGTAATAAATACAACTGAAGCTCACACATCTACTCTCTCATACCCTCACTCCCAAACAAATTAAACATTCTAAAATGCCCTAAATTAAAATACAATACAAGTACCCTACATCATTCACATCACTTAACTTCATGCGCTCTGCTATATTTGCATATTGCTAATCTTTAAAAAAAACACCGGTCTTTGTTAAAATAAAGAAAGTTATTATATTATATATAATTTAATTTCCGATTTCTTATCGCATCGCGTTTTGCATGGCCATATTTTGGTGAGACATTTATTTATTGTCATTTACCCAAATAAGGTACCATTCTCTATTTCTATCCTCTGTTTTCGTATCTGCATTAGCCTTATTTTTATCAGTTTAAACTCTTCTTCCATCCCTCTTATTCTCGCTCTCTTATTTACTTAACTAAATTTAAGTACAGTGGCTTAAATAGGTAATACGTTTCCTTAAAAATTTTTTTTGAATTTATTCTTCAATTTTAATTTTTTATATGCATCCCAATTAAGTTATTTACATAAACTTTGTATAAAGCCGAAGATAGGAAAAACACTTTGTCTGCTCAATCGATGACTCTTACCTGTTCTTATATACCACGTTCATCAGAACCGTCTACATACTGGCATCACTTGTCTATCAATCATTCGGTTTTAAATCGCATGTCTGATAGCGACCTGTTTAGGTCGGCTTCTAGACTATGCTTTGTTTCTGATCTTGACGGAATCACACTTTCCAGAGTCATGCGACTTTCGACCCTAGAAGATTCATATCACCCGACGCTTAAGGTGTCCATCGAAACCCTTACTGGTATTATCGTGAAGTCTCTTCATGTAGTTTATAAGTCTCGTTGCTTACGTAATTCTGACTTTCAGAAGCTAAACAACTTAATTTATACATTCGATTGGTCCTAACTGTCGGAAAACACCAATATTAATATCGCTCTAGAAACATTCCACAAAACGCTTAACGCATCCTTTGACTCATGCGTGCCATGAAAGTATCCATCCGCCTTGGCTTACCAGGCGTCTAACAAACTTAAAATATATTAAAAACACACTCCTAAAGAAATATTAAAAAAACTAGCTGTGATATAACTTTTTCAAGATACTATAAGAGATTGGTAGAATACAATTTTTGAAAATTGTCCAAATCGGACTTAAGTTTACATTAGGCAGAAAAGGATTTATATTGAAGACAAAGCTAAAGCATTTATCCTCAGCACAGTGAAATTTAATTGAACGTTGTAGTCAGCTTTGTCTTTCTATATGTCTTTGTATTCTGCCAATCTCTTAAAACTTAATGTGTCAAAATGCAAGCTTATGTCTTTTTATCGGTCGAGCCTCAACCAGGTCACCTTCTTTCTGTATTGGATTTCCTTAAAAAGATTAACTTAGGTTAATGATGTTGGTTAAAATACCAATAATAATAATAAACGCATACTAAACGCAAGGATCCAGACAAAAGTCAACCACAACATTCGCTGTTATAAAAAGCATCTATCCAAATTTTTACTCAAAAAACATGGAGGTTTTAGCATTTCCGATCGATTACTTATAAGCTATAGGATATACCAAGTCGACCAATCCTAGCCATCGCGGACTTTTATACTGCGTGCAAAGGTAAGAAGGGTGCGTGCAAAGTTTAACGTCATAACTTTAAAATTAAGTAATTAGTTTCCTCAGAAAGAGATCTACGGGCTGATGACCAGACGGACGGACAGGAAAACAGATAGACGGACATGCTTATATAAAATATACATATACCTATTAAGTGATTGATGTCTACTTCATTGCATTTCATACTTGGGACAATTATAATACCGTCTACATGAATATAAAATATATATTTTTACATTTTCCGAAGTGATGTGATTTCCGATGAAGTTTATTTAAGAAGGCTATTGTAGAGTTTTAGAATTCTTACGCTTTACCGTTACTTATGAAATTAGGCAAAGCGTTTGGATTCTGGAACCCTATGTATCCATTAGCTTGAACATATAAGTTTTCCCGAGTCAGATGCCGTCGCCAATAAGCTTGAGGGACCGTTTCACCGAGTCATAAACAATTGTATAGCTATTATCTTTTGAGCAACACTGGTTTAAGCAGATTACGCACGTTTGGTGTTTTGTATTAATGTCAAACAACTTCAGTTTGGTATATTTTAACCATGAATCGTCTTACAAACGAACAACGCTTGCAAATTAATCTTATTATCAAAATGTGTGCTCTGTTAAGAAAGTTCAATGCGCGTTTCTACCAGTTTATGGTCAGTTTAAACGACCAATTGAAGCGGCTATTCGGGCTATTGTGACTCAGTTTTGCGCCAAATTTACATTCTTGGACATAAACCACCAACAGTCTTACGTAGAGTGCGAACTTAAGAAAATATCGCAGCTGTATCGGACAGTGTTAATTATGACCATCAGTTATTGTTTCGTTGTTTCGTTCGCAGCAATTGGGCCTCTATTACTTAAAAGCTTCGAAAATTTGGCGGAAGAATTTAAGTGTGACGCTTTTCAAAATACAGCTGGTGCAAGAATTGAAGCCGAAAAACCTACCGCAACGCGGAATATTTGGTGAATGGGCTCTTGGAAGTTGGCCGAAGATCCATTTTATTTTTATTGAAAAATTGTGTTTAGCGACGAAGCTCATTTTTGGCCTAATGGGTGCGTAAATAAGCCGAATTGTCGATTTTGATCACCACCAATAAGATATCCCAATAAGCATTGAAAGAGCTACCAATGCATCCAGAAAAAGTCACGGTTTGGTGCGGTTTATGGGCTGGTGGCATTGTTGGACAATACTCTTTAAAGATGATGCGAATCGTAACGTAACTGTAAATAATGAGCGCTACCGTGATTTGATGACAACCTTTTTTTTGGCCAAAATGCAGGAGCTTGCATTATATGTGGTTTCAATAAGACGGTGGCACATGCCACACAGCATGCGTAACAATGGACCCATTCAGAGGCGAGTTCGGTCAACATTTTATTTCACGTTCGGGACCGGTCCATTGGTCGCCTAGATCGTGCGATTTAACGCCTTTAGACTATTTTTTTTGGGGCTATGTTAAATCTAATGTCTATACAGACAAGCCCGCTTTAATTGTCGGATTGGAGGACAGCGTTGAAGCATTTATTCGTGGAATATTGGCTAATATGTTGGAAAGAGTATGGACTTAGCGGTCGGACTATTTGAGGTGCGGTCACGGTCAAATTATATGGACCGTACTATTGATTCAAATAATGAATGAACGAATGATAATCATTCGTATGCTGACGCGTGAAGACGTGTTTTCATCGAGCCCCTATAAAATCAATTGATTTTAGTGAAGTGAATGGTTATTAATAAAAAACAAATAAATATATCGAAAGCGAAAAAGACGCTTCGGGCGATGCACCATCGCTCGAATACATATTCTGCATTTGAAATAGTATAAACAATAGTTTCAAACAATTAAATAAAAAAAAAAGCTCTATGAGCCAGAACGACACTCGCGCTCAGCGACAACGAGAGCAAGACGATCGCCGGCTCTCATAACAACGAAACAACGCGTACTTTTCTTATGTCTCCGCGACACCTGCAAACGAAGACAACGAGCGGCCAATAACCCATAACCCAACGAACCTTCTTGTACCAACAAATCAAGAAAGAGCGCGCTCTTGCTTTCCCGCACTTCTAGCTCCGACACAAGCCCCGCTATCTGCAACAACAACAAAAGTTGAGTCGGCCTCGCAGAGGACCGCTACATTACAATAAAGCGGAAGCTTAGCCCTAACTTCCGATACAGAAAACAAGCCGAAAAATATACTCGACAATACTACCTTGGTCAACAATGAAGCGCCCGCAAAAACCAACAGATTCGCTTTGCTGACAGATACCAACAAGGACGTGCCACTGAAATTCGTCGATAAGGAACCAAAGAAAATAAAGCCTCCCCCAATTTACATCCGCGAGAAGAGCACAAACGGTTTGGTAAATTCTTTGATTGGCCTAATTGGTAAAGATAGCTTTTATATAATACCACTCGTAAGAAGTACTATTAATGAAATCAAACTTCAAACGAAAACGGAGAAAAACTACAGAAAAGTCACAAACTATCTTACTGCAAACAAAACATGCTTTTACACCTACCAGCTTAAAAGTAGCAAGGGTCTACAAGTAGTACTGAAGGGCATTGAGCCTGATGTAATGCCCGAAGAGATAGCTGAGGCGCTAAAGGAAAAGGGATTTTGCGTCAAAAGCGTACACAATATCAAAAACAGAAACAGGCAGCCGCAACCACTCTTTAAGATTGAACAAGCTGGAACCAGAAAACAAGCATCTAAAAAAAAACGAGGTTCATCCAATTTATAAGCTCCAGTTCCTTCTGCACCGTAGGATTTCAGTAGAAGAGCCGCATAAACGTAACGCTCCTGTACAATGTATGAATTGCGAAGAATACGGCCATACGAGATCGTATTGCACACTTCGCCCAGTGTGTGTAGTCTGTGGAGATTCCCACGTCTCCACACACTGCCAAGCTAATAAAGAAAATGCAAGCGCGAAAAAGTGCGGTAACTGTGGGGGTAATCACACTGCAAACTACAGAGGCTGTCCAATCTACAAAGAGCTGAAAACCCGTCTCCACAAAAGAATGAACACGGCACGGGTACACCAAGGAACAGCTACGCTGACTCCATCGGAAACAAATCCATAAGTTCCTTTTTCGAAACCAATAAGTATTGCTCCCTGGACTATACCAAGCACTAACATGATAAGCTTTGCAAACGTTTTAAAATCAGGTATGACGCTTCTTTCGGAAACTCACCTTACAAGCAAATACAATTTTCGAATAAGAGATTACCAATTCTATGGTACAAATCACCCCGATGGTAGAGCACACGGTGGGGCTGGCATTCTAATTAGGAACCGTATGAAGCAACACTTTTACAAAGAGTTTGCTGAAATTCATCTTCAGGCCACATCTATCAATATACAGCTGGAGGACAATACTCACCTCATACTAGTGGCCGTGTACTGCCCCCCCCCCCCCCCACCCCCCGTTTCGCAAAATTGGAAGATCAATTCCTGTATTTCTTCCATGCACTAGGACCACACTTCATTGCAGCAGGCGACTACAATGCCAAACATACTCATTGTGGATCGCGCGTTGTGAATCCAAAAGGAAAACAGCTTTATAAGGCTTTAATTAAAGCCACTAATAAACTTGATCATGTTTCCCCTAGGAGTCCCACATACTGGCCATCAGACCTTAATAAGCTGCCTGACTTGATCGACTTCGCAGTCACGAAAAATAATACTCGCAGTTTGGTTAGAGCTGAATGTCTAACAGATCTGTCATCTGATCACTCGCCTGTACTAATTCATCTCAGCCGGTACGCAGAAAAAGTAAAATCACCTTACAGACTGACTTTGCACAAAACAAACTGGCTCAGGTATAAACAAGTAAGGTAAGAGCAGTCTAGTTTCCCGATTGCAAAATACCCTGTACCCTTAGGCATGCTTACAATTTATTTATTTAATATCTGTCTATCTGTCTGTTTTAATATCTGTCTATC